>BQMF02000268.1:0-600105 GCA_027922465.2 Turritopsis dohrnii | reverse complement strand
AAATACATACCATATACTAAACATCATGGTAATCGCTAAAACCAAAGCTATTTTCTCTTCTTCATGAGATAGGAGTGAATCTGTTTGAACTTTCTTTTGTGAACTTTTATTTTTTTGTTTGTGTTGGAGAGCTAGTCACTTTGGGTGAAATATGATGCTCTTGCATAACATTAATCATTTTGTTATGTAATCAAAATAAAAACAAAATTATAGCGTTCCGAGAGACACCACAAGCAGACACTAAGGTCTAAATGAATGATATAAAACCCAAGAGCGGAATAATTTGAAAATTGTGGTGAACAGGCGACAGAGTCTGCCGGAAAGGGAAGGTCTAGTGGAGCGGCTAGATTGGAACTGGATGGTGCCGTCCGCTCCCGGTATTCACCACAAAATGTGCCAAAAGTTGTCGGGAAAAACAATGTGACTAGATGTAATATACTCGAACAGATCATGAACGGCCATTGCGTGCGTAGTAGTCGGAGTTCGTAAGTAGTCACACACAAATAGTCTAAGATCTAGGGGTAGAGCTCAGAGCTGGTGGATTGGAGAAGCCAGGGTGGAGTGCCGGTTAGATCGAAGACAATGAATTAAAAACCCTCTAGGGTATCACAACAACAACAACAACAACAACAAAAACCCTAGGGGGTTCTCCTAAGGGAGTTTTGTTTTCAATAATAATAATAATACCATATACTAAACATCGTGGTAATCGCTAAAACCAAAGCTATTTTCTCTTCTTCATGAGATGGGAGTGAATCTGTTTGACTCACTACTCTTGTTTGAACTTTCTTTTGTAAACTTTTATTTTTTGTTTGTGTTGGAGAGCTAGTCACTTTGGGTGAAATATGATGCTCTTGCATAACATTAATCATTTTGTTTCTTCCGAGGCTCAAGTTGTCATTAGATATGAGAATTTTATTATTATAACCAGACACTCCCGACTTGATGTTTAGATTCATGTCACTAGGTAACATGTAAATACCTTGTCCAACAGAATAATCAACCTTGCTTGAAGCGTAATTTAAAGTATCTTGATAACGTTTAATGTCATCTTGAATATCAACTCTGCGGTTAACAATGTCTTCAAAGTTGTTCATAAAAACTCTTTGAGCTGTCAAAGCGCTTGAATTATTACCTAAAATAGAAGAACGAGCTGAGGCTTGTGAACTAAGAACAAGATAAGCATATGCTCTAACACTCTCTGAAATTTTTACAAGACCTGTTTTTGTAAAGCCTTTAGATTTTTCTATAATCCATCGTGTCATGGAGTCGTCTGTGAAATAACTCAGACCTGGCGTTGGATAGTCTCTACGTCTTTTTTGATATGAACTGTAAAAATATTGCCCTTTGTATTTTTTAGGATCAGAATCAACACCATATTCACTACAGATTTTTAAAAACTCTTCTTTATTATAAGGATTATCGTATTGGTTGAAACTATCTTCAAAAGGTAGAGGTGTCTGCAGACGCTTAATGATTCGTCTAATATGATAATAGACGTGAAAACGATATACTGCTCTAATCATAGGAGTAGAGCGACTTTCTTTCAGATGTTCAGAACTGACTCCACAAGCGCTTGAAGCACACCAAGTGACAAAATTGAGTTGGGTTTGCCATAATTTAAACGGTTGTTCCTGCCAAATTTTCATACGTTGATCATTTTCATCCATTTCGTAATTAGTAAATATATTTGGAAAAGTTGCGGGGAAAGAACCGCTCTCAGAGACGATAATTGTTTGTTTGTATAAATCTTTAGCATTCAATATCTGAAGGTATTGCCCTCCATTTGGTTTATAAAGCGCGTTGGGAACATATTTAAAAATATTCTCCATTATTATTTAATAATATTATCTTCTATTTAATACAAGAAAATGTATATCACAGCAAATCTCGCAAAAGGAGAAAATACCATATATCTATCTTACCCCATTCAAAACTTGGATGGCTCAAAAGAAATTGCATTGGTTGATATGTTTGCAGACAATGTTACGTATGAAATAACCACAGACCTAACAGTGAAACTGTCTGCTGATGGGAAAGCTAAAAAGTTGGTACCTAAAGGAACATTCACGAGCAGGGAATTGAATGCCTTTTTAGCAGGTGCCTTTTTAGAAGGTGAGGTAAGTTTTAAATCATTAGTCAAAGACCCTCATATAATCAGAACAAATAAGCTCGCTAAAATAACCAAAATGAATTTACATCTCTCTGAACTCGACAACACTCAAAATCTTGAGAATGGAAAGCTAAGTGATATTTTACTAAGCTATCACCTGGTTGAATATAATGACTTCACACATGTTCAGCCTAAAAACCCTCAATACAAAAAATTAAAAAATGGTGTATTTGAGTCTCTCACGTTGAAACTCACAGATCAGCATGACAATATACTAAAAGAAGACCTAGGAAGAACCGTTGTTTTGCACATCCGCTAAACCGAGATAAAAAGTAATAATTAATTATATATATCATAATTAATAATGGAGTATGGAAAGAGGTTAAATCCAGAACGTTCACTTAGAACTGCCCGCGGTGTAAAAGGTTCTCGTCAAAAAGTAATTGTCACACACAATCCGAGTGAGATCGATCAAAATCAGTTATTATTGGTTAGGTTTCCAAATTTAGGAAATGATGATGTTATTATCCCTGGCACAGCTAATCTAAGTTTTGATATTGAACTCGAGTCGAAAGCTGACTCAAAAAGAACATTGGTCAGTAACATTGGGAGAGCTATCGTTAAAAAGTTGGCTGTCAAGTTCGAAGGTAACGAGATATTGAGCATCGATGACTTTGATCTTTTCGGGTGTTACAGAGATTTATGGTTAACCAAGTTTGAAAAGAGAAACGCGATAAGACAGGGTATCATCATCGACGATGGGTGTACAGAGAATTGTATGAAATTAAGAATTGGTGCTTCAGATAAAGACACCTCTGATGTAGAAGACAAGGCCATTGCTGACACCTATAAAAACAAGTTTGTCATTCCACTCGACTTTGAGATGCTAGATAGTACTATCCCATATTATCAAGCGGGTTTAGGTAATAGGTTATGCTACGAGATCACATTTAACGACTATAACCGAGTTATCTATTCTGACCCTCCAGATACTGCCGCAGGTCAAAAACGTAACCCAGATGGTAAATACAAAATATCCAACATCTCACTTGAATATGAGCTTGTGACACAACCCACGTTGGCTATACAAATCGCTTCTGAATATCAAAACATGGCTTTGCTCTATGATAGGGTTTTGCGGCACAGACAAATTAGAGTAAACAAGTCAGACACAACATGGAATTGGTCATTCAACACACCTGCCAAATCTTTGAAGGGTATTTTAGTTCTATTTGAAGAAGAAAAATCCTACAAACGAGAAACTTGTAAATTCTATAATCCAAAGATCGAAAAGGTATCTGTCATCGTCGAGGGTAAGCCAAATCAACTTTTTGCTCAAGGGATGCAGCCGTTTGAACAATACAATGAGATTTGCAAGTATTTTGCTGAAGGAAAACCAAAAGATAATAGCGTCGGCGAAAACCGAAAGCGCTTGGGATTACATGATGTAAAAGTCTCTGATTACTTGACAAACAAGTATGCTCTATGGTTAGATTTCAGAACAATTGATGAGAATGCTTTGCATGGGACCGGTCGAAGGATTGAAAATGCAAGTGAAGGCATCACTTTACAGATTGAAAAGACCGCTGAAACTGCAGGAAACTTAAACGCATATATATATCTAATAATGGATGCTCAATTAAACATACAAAACGGTCAATTTATGTCTACATTATATTAGTAAAATGAACACACTTTACATGAAAGAACCTCACACAGCATTATTCGTCGGACCAACATCGTGCGGCAAAACGGATCGTGTCATAAAATTATTAGAAAATGAATACTTTGATCACTTTGATTTCATCGTGATTATATGTCCCACCTTGAGGTGGAATCAGACTTACAGAGATCGGAAGTGGTTCTGGAATGACAGCTATGTGATTTTAATTGAGCCGGAAGGATCTTTGTATGAATATATTAAGAAAATGGACTTTTTCTGTGCTGGATATAAAACCTTATTTTTGATTGATGACATCATCGCTGATGAAAAATTGGATAAAAAGAGAAACCATTTGCTCGAGTTGGCAATTAGTGGTCGCCATCGAAATCATTCGCTATGGTTACTTACACAATCATACACGGCTATACCTAAAAATTTACGACGGCAAGCTAAAATGTTATATGTGTGGTATCCAAAAGATAGAAACGATCTAGCCACCATTCATGAAGAGAACGATGTCATTGAATCGCAAGAAGAATTGAAAAATGTCAAGGAAAAACTGAAAGAAGGGAAACACACGTGCCTAGTCATGAGAATGGAACACCCAAGAACGCACATGATTTGTTAAACAGGTTGATATATTTGTTACATGACTCTTGTAACAAAAACTGTAAGACTGTTATAAGACTGTTATAAGACTACTATAAGAGAATAATTTACGTCTCAATACAGGATCTAGAATTTTACCAATATGTTTAATCCTCGATTCAAAGCGTACTCTGTCAACAGCAGCCTCTATCCAGTTACTTCTACGAGATTCACAAGCAGAGATATAATGGACCATTACTATATCATTAAAAGTAACCCTTTTTGTATCTTGATGGGAAAATATAATATCATCATCTGAGGATTCATCATCATCGAACATAATTGTTTAAGTAAACAATGTTTATTTATTTAACAATGTTAGAATATATTATTAAACATCATCATCCTCTTATAATTATTTTTTCAACAAAATTATAAGAAGACAGCAAACTCTTATACAACAAATTTCAACAAAATTATAAGAAGACAGCAAACTCTTATACAACAAATTTCAACAAAATTATAAGAAGACAGCAAACTCTTATACAACAAATTTCAACAAAATTATAAGAGAGTATAAGAAAATTATAACAAACACAACAAAATGATAGAATATGTCAACTTTATATTATTAAGCATACTGCTGATCTCGCTATTTTACTTTTATTTTGTGTTAAAAAAATACCTCTCTCTAATAAAAATGGCGGAAACAGCGATCGATAATTTAATCAACCAGAGTTATGATGTTCCGGGTGAATTTCCACCTTCAGATGGTAAAAGACAAAAACTGCTAGAGTGTGTCTTAACAGGTAATAGCAAGCTATACTTAGGGAAAATGTACACCGAAGAGCAAATTAACAAACTCAAAGATGAAGAGGTAGAAAAACTTTTTAGTATTTACGAGGCTAAACTATCAGGTCAAATGGTAAAATCCTTAGGGAAATCACTGATACGCATTTATTCGATGGGGGCTTGTGCAACGTTAGGAATAAACAATCAAGATGCGTTGAGCAATGACCTGGAAACTGACCCCTTCTTAAACTCTGCCCTTCAAAGATTTACATGTGACTTATATTATAAATTCGGCTCATTATTAGCACCACTCAGTGTTGGACTTATTACCGGGAGGCATTATATCAATGAAAGGAATTTAAATAAATCCGATGATAATATAAATACAGTAGATAATAAAAATGTCAGAAGAACAGAATCCCATTCAAGTGACAACGAAGAACCCAAAAAAGGTTGAAGCGGGTAAGAAGTTGGCGGAATACAACCGTAAAAAACGAGAACAATTAAAACAAGTGTCACCTCAAAAAGAAATGAATAAGCTCGATGACTCTCTCACCAAACCAAATGAACAACCTATGAATTACACCTATGGTGTAGGTGGAATAATAGCTCTCGGTTTAGTTGGTGGATTTACTTATTTTATGTATAAAAAGAAAGAGCAAATATTACCCAGTGGGTCACCATCCACCCCACTTCCACAAAAATCTAAAATACCAGTGAAAATCAATAAACATGAAATGGAATAAAAAGAAAAAAATGTATATGTAACAAATATGGACAAGAAAAGTATCGTCAACGATTTATATCATGCATCAGTCGTCTGCGTTTTCGCTATCGGCTACTCTATGCTAGGAAAAAAGGTGTTAAAAATGACACCTCCCTCTATTCAAAAGTTCGACTTGGAAGATACAGGAAAACTAGTTGCCATTATCGCCGCTAGTGAAGTGACAAAGGACTACTTAATCAAACAAAAGATTTTACCTGAAAATATCAATATCTAAATATGGCTTCTATCGCAATGATGTTGGGTGGAGCTTTGGCTAACGCTTTGGCTTTCACAGGATCAAGCTATCTGTTTTCAAGTTTATCCAAAGACAGAATCGATAGGGAAAGAAAACGCCATGATTTGGCCATAGAAAAATTACAAAAAGCACAGATTGAATGGCAGCAAAAACGACAGGAAAGAATCGATTTTATCAATAAGCAGCTCATGCTCGAAAAGAAGGCTGATTCAAAATTCGTAGAACTCAATGATGCAATGAGAGAGTACAATAGGGTGTTTAGTAATCATCTTGAACCGCTACCACGAGAGCCTGTATTGAGCGACTTTTATACACCGAGTCATGATCAACATGAAAGAGAATTGGCTTTTATAGCTCTGAGTATGCTCGGTATTGGTGGAATTGTGTGGTATTTTGAAAGATAAAATGTATATTCAATTTGAGTACAAAAATTATGTTACACGATACGTGTAACATATATACACACTCAGATGGTTATCGTCTAGTGACAAGGTATGTATAGATCAACCCTACAATCAGAGCCCATAAATTTTGACTTAACCAACCTACAACTTCCTTAGCTCTAGTGAGTATCCACGATACGATAGATCCAATTATTCCTGGTAAAGCCTCTGCCGCTTTAGATGCTAATCTACCTAGAAGTGATGCTAACGCTTTTAGTTTATTTTTTATCCATTCCTTTGCATCGTTCTTTTTATCACCACCTTTGTCAGGATTTTGCGAAGAGTTTCCAGTTGCTGATGGTAACAAAGCTTCCACAAGAACACCGATAGCCATACCAAACGCTGTCAGAATGCTAACGATTGTTATACCTTGTTCACGGAATAGTGTTCGTATCCTTTCACCTAATGTGGTATCTTTGTCGAGGACTTTAGCAATGGTTTCTTTGATGCTCGTAACTTGACTGTTTAATTTACCTTTGAGAATATCAATGTTCTCTTTCCTAGCTTTCAACTCTTCATGTAATCCCTCCACTCTCTCTTCAACCTCTTTTCGTTGTTCATCTGTGTATGTTGCATCGTTTTCCATCTCTTCCAACTTGTTTTTCTCTCGATCGATATGCTGTTCTATTCGAACCTTTTTTGCAACCTCTTCCTGAAGACCTCCTCTAATGTTTCTCAGCGCCTTATCCAATCCTAACAACTCTCGCATAGGATATTCAAATAGATCGCCGGTCTGAGTCATTTCATGATCGACCGATTGTTGTCTTATTAATGAAATTAGATCTTCCGTACTATTTGCAATGTTCCCCGTAATCTCCTCAAGCTCTACATCACTCGATTTTGTGATTTTAGATGATGAAGGGAGTTCTTCTTGTATTTTGTTAAGTGCAACTGCTTGTCGTGCTGTTATTTTACCCTTAGGTATATCAAACCCTAATTTACGTAACCCCTCCTTACGCAATATATCAGCTATAGTACCGGTAGCCCTTAGTCTTCCATTGTTTGTCAATGGTTTGCTACTGTCTTTGTAGTATAATTCACCATCTCTGATTTCAAACAGATCGGTATATAACACCTCAGGTTTTTGTTGCAATCGTTCAGATAATCTTTTGTATATATCACCGACAAAACTTTTCAAAAGTTTAATTTTTTGATCTCCACCACCAAATGAGGTTTCACCCGTCGCTCCGCGTGTATCTATTTGTTCACCACCCGAAGTTGGTATGAGAGGAAACGTCTCATCGGTTGTTTCATCTGTCGTCATACCATGTTCTCCAAAAGGATCTATGTCAATGTCTGCCATTTTATTTATTTATTTAGAGGATAATTTATTATTAATTATGTTATAACAAACCTCTAAATATGAATTTTAAAATTTATCCAAAACTACCCACTGCTCCTGAGGATTTGAATGAGCAGGAAAAGTTTAACGCAAGCGTAATAAATTCTGAGTTTGAAGAGTTGATAAAACTTAAGAACAAGTTTAGCATCAAGCTCAAGAGATACAACAAGGCGATAGAACGATCGATGCTACTAAATGCTAGCTCAAGCGCTATAACCATTGGCTCTGGCATCGGTTCAATTGCAACAGGGGCTACGATTATCGGAATACCTATTTCTGCAGGATTAGGTGGTGTAGCCCTAGCCGGCTCTATCTGTACCGGACTTACCACAGCTGTCATCAAAAGATATCAAAAGAAAGTAGAAAAAGTGATAAAATTATATGATATTGTTACATCCTCAATCGCTGTGTTCGAAACTAACATAAGTCAGGCGCTGGCTGATGGGAGGATCAATTACAAAGAATTCCAGGTTTTGCAGGGAACATATTACAAAGCTTTAGAAGGACTCAGTTCTACAGATAGAAAGATGGAGACTGAAACCCAAAATCAATTTCAAAAAAGTTTGATGGTAGAACTTCAAAACCTGAAAAAGTCCATAACCGAAAATGGTTACTAGTATGTGCTTGTGTGTGCTCAGCGCTTATTATGACAAAAGAATCGTAGCTGATGATGGGATACACACCAAACCTCTATACTAATCGAAATTCATTCACGATAACACTTATTAACGCGTTTCACGTTAATAATGTCATGGGGAAATCCCCCTTATTTTCACCGTTAAAAAATATAGTAAATTCTCGATAAAATTATGAATATCGAAAAGTGGGCCTATAATACCTCTCGCCTACTACTACTAGTGGATTAATGGTTTCCTTAAGATTCTTATTAATACTACCTAAAACCTACTCTCAGTAGCTTTAAACAAGCATTAAATTCCCACAAAAAAAAGATACATCCGCGAAATTATATTCTCTCTCGAAAATTGAACGAATTCTTTATTTTCTTAACAAATCATTATTCGTTCACACTTTTGCAAGATTTCTTTGAAAACAAAGGAAAATCATCGTGTCAGAAAGTAACAGAGAACAAAAAATCTTAGCGTATGAGAATGACGTCATCATCCAACTTGTGTACGATTAAATGCTTCTCCTTTCAGAACTGTCACCTGTCAGGGATAGCTACAAATATGTAAGTCCCTTAAACACACAAAATAGGTCGAAATTATAATATCATGACTTTTCTCAGCACTCACCTCGTTCTGCGTAAGTTATTTTTACAACCAGGGAAGGGCGATGAAATTCACCGATACTCATAAAAAGGTGTTAACTTAGGTACAAAGAAGTGGTACATGCACAGAAGTGTTACATGCACATAATCTGTTATTGTATAAATGTTGACTATGTTGCCAATACATGAGTAACTAAGTAAGTAAGTAAGTAAGTAAGTAAGTAAAGTATTTATTTGTCTCTGACCCGACGAGAGACCACACTCATAGAGTTAATCTAAAGGAGGTGGTCCCCTTATAAATTGCTACAAAGATGGAAAAAATTATCGTAATTAACAAAAATTAATATAAAAACATAAAAAAAAACACATCAAAAAGAAAGTGAAAATTATATTTGAAAATGTAAGAAAAAGAAAAGAAAAGAAAAGAAAAAGGTTAATTTAATCAACATAGGATGAGAAAAGAATAATTTTGCGAGATACTTTAAGCGACTTAATGCTAAAGTTGAGATGTCATCAACAGCAAGGTAATTTTGTAATAAGTTCCAAGATAAAACAGCTTGCTGGTAACAAAGTGAGTTGTTGCCAAAGGAGACAGTTGTCACCTTTGGTAGTTTAAGTAATCCAGGTTTAGCGCGACTTAGATGACCACGATTATGCTGATTTAATCGCTGCAAATTAAATGTAGTGGAGAGAGCAGAGGGTAACTGGTTGTTAAAGAACTTAAATACAAAAAGTATGTTTAAGAATTTAACGAAATCGAAAAATGACAAGATTTTATATCGAAGAAAAAGAGGTGAAGAAGGAGCACGAAAAACAGAAAAAGACATGATTCGCAAAGATTGTTTTTGAAGAGTAAGAATACGATTACTGTGGATATTATTACGTTGACCCCAGATTTGAGCACCATATGAAAGATGAGAATGAAATAAAGAAAAGTAAAGAGATAAGAGGATTTTTTTAGACAGAAAATGACGAAGTTTACTCAGAGCACCGTTAGCGCGCTTGAGATTACTACAAACAAAGTTTATATGATATTTCCAACTGAGCTCATCGTCGATATAAACACCAAGGTATTTTACAAATTTACTTGGAATCAACCTGTGACCATTAATTTTAATTTTAATTTCATAGTCACTAACCTTTCGTTTAGGCTTGAACATTAAAAGTTCTGTTTTGCTGCGGTTAAAAAGCAATCTTGTTGGCATTCAGCCAATTTGTGAGTAATTTCAAATCAATGTTGATTTTTTTGGTCATTGACTTCAAAGAATGGTCACTTTTGAAATAACATGGTGTCATCAGCGAAAAGATTAACATCGGAATAAGAAATATCAGATGCAAGGTCATTAACATAAAGGAGGAAAAGAAGAGATCCTTGTGGAACACCGTGAAGAATACAGTTTAGATTTGAAGCCGTATACTGAGACAGATTGTGTGCGATTGGAGAGAGAAAAGAGCGAAACCAATCAAGAGGAATTCCTCGAATACCAGAAAAATCAAGTTTAGAAAGCAAAATATCATGATCAACGGTATTAAAGGCTTTTTGGAGATCTATAAAAACAGCACAGCCGAACTTACCACTATCGACCGCCTTGTAAATTTTTTCCACACAATGACAAAGGGCAGATACAGTCGAATGTTTCGAGCGGAAACCGAACTGAGAAGGATAGATAATCTTTGAGTTCTCAAGAAATTTGATAAGACGTTTATGCATTAGTTTTTGAAAAATCTTATCGATATTATACAAAAGAGATATTGGTATAAAAATTCCAACCAAATGGCGAGCCTTTATTTTTATAGACAGGAATAACAAGAGCCTTCTTGAGCTAATGACAACTTAACAAGCGCCATTATATTCAAGAAGGAAAAAAATAGGAAAAACGTGTTTGGTTGAGTTCCAATCCAGAATAAACCAATCATTGCTTCTAGAAAAGAAAGTGAGACCATAAAGACCTTGCAGAGATTACGCAAAGTCTACCACTGTTGTAACACCAGCCCCCGCGACAGTCCTTCGCATGATATTAGCCACTTCCCTCTGTTTGACGACAAGCAACAACCCTGTACGTATCGCAAATTTGGCTTTTCAAGAATTTTTGTTGAAAGTGCAATACCGTAATCGTTCGAATAAGCCCCACTCTCAAATAAGCGCCCCTCTCGAATAAGCGCCCTCCCTTTTAAGAAAATAATTTTATAAGCGCCCCTCTCGAATAAGCGCAGAAAAATTAAATAAGCGCCCGGGCGCTTATTCGAACGATTACGGTAGCCACTTGTGTATGATTATAACTCGCAACTGCTTTTATAACTTCAGTGCCAGCCATAAGATATAGTAACATAGTAGTAACATATAGTAACATAGTAACAAAACCAAAACAACATGATTTGCCAAGTTTAGTTTGTTTTCATGAATTTTTCTCAACGTCAGAACATTTGTTTACATATTAGTTTTCTTCTGTTTTGAAAGGTCTGGGTAGTAGATTTATCTTCATCGAAATTTTTTTATTAACCATTTCTTCGCGGACAACTTTATTCCAACTTCGTGCCCAGGGTTTCTTTCGATATACGGACGGAGGCGATAATTTTTTTCATCTCTCGATCAGTTTGGTGAACTGCTTGCTCATCCAGTCACATTTGAGGGTTTAGAAATTAAATGAACTTCAAGAGTGCCACCTACGAAAACACGAAGCTTCCAGAATGATTACAAAATAGTTCATGTCAACGAATAAAGATGTTGTTGACGAAGTTGTAGAAGAAATCTTGTAATGAAGAGCTTCTTACTTTCGGTGTTTAAAAGCTTTAGTTTCAAGTGAGTAACACCAAATCTGCATTATTTTAGCAAATCTAAGAGATCAATGCTTGTTGGGTCCTTTTTGGCCCATCCACTTTCAAAATATGTTCCTTGTAGAATAAAATGGGAGTTCGAGGACGCTCTCCGGCTACAATACAACTGACCGATACCAAACCAAAGTCGATGTACATGTGAGATACCAAACCAAAGTCGATGTATTCAACATTCTGCAAAAATGGGAGATTCGTAACTCAACATCACTACGAGCTTTAAGAAGTCACTGCAAAATTATTGAAAGACGTTGATGTTGAATCCACTCTTAACTTTCAGATGAAAGAACGCAAAATCTCAAGGTATGGCAGGGTTTGTTATCACAGTGAGATTACTGCCATGAATTTACTAAGTCTCGATGTGGCGCCTAAGCCTCGATGTGAGATCCGATTTGATTGTTACTATAATCAACCGAGACTGAGTTTGATGTTGGAGGGTTAAGATACCTGAAGAGGGGTTTACAAGATAGTTGTCCTTTGTCATCAGGGTTTTCAAACAAACGAACATTTTATAAAAAATTATTTTATTCTCCACACTGTCAGCTTATATAAATTTGTGTAAATAAAAGTCATTATTCGTAACAACTGAAGGACGTATTCGTGAAAAAAATAAGCCTCGATTTCAGATTAAATTTTAGAAATGAGATTGTTAAAAATATTTTTTATATATATATAATATATAATACCTAAATTTCATGTAAATATATTACCAAATAATTTCTTTTAAAATAACAAGAAGAGAAAATGTGTTTTATGACGAAGGTAAAAAAAAAATGCTTAATTTTCATGACATGATAGCAGCCTCATTTTCATGTTGAACAATGAACATGTTTAAGTCACTCATAAACTATAGGAAAGATTATCACAGTAAATTATGCCATAATTGATAAAGTTCGAAACGAGGTTAGTGCTGCAGTGACGTAATCAATTCGTTCGCAGTTTATTTCTATCTGAAACACAGAACATAATAATCAATTAATAAATCATTACTGAGATTACTACAAACAAAGTTTATATGATATTTCCAACTGAGCTCATCGTCGATATAAACACCAAGGTATTTTACAAATTTACTTGGAATCAACCTGTGACCATTAATTTTAATTTTAATTTCATAGTCACTAACCTTTCGTTTAGGCTTGAACATTAAAAGTTCTGTTTTGCTGCGGTTAAAAAGCAATCTTGTTGGCATTCAGCCAATTTGTGAGTAATTTCAAATCAATGTTGATTTTTTTGGTCATTGACTTCAAAGAATGGTCACTTTTGAAATAACATGGTGTCATCAGCGAAAAGATTAACATCGGAATAAGAAATATCAGATGCAAGGTCATTAACATAAAGGAGGAAAAGAAGAGATCCTTGTGGAACACCGTGAAGAATACAGTTTAGATTTGAAGCCGTATACTGAGACAGATTGTGTGCGATTGGAGAGAGAAAAGAGCGAAACCAATCAAGAGGAATTCCTCGAATACCATAAAAATCAAGTTTAGAAAGCAAAATATCACGATCAACGGTATTAAAGGCTTTTTGGAGATCTATAAAAACAGCACAGCCGAACTTACCACTATCGACCGCCTTGTAAATTTTTTCCACACAATGACAAAGGGCAGATACAGTCGAATGTTTCGAGCGGAAACCGAACTGAGAAGGATAGATAATCTTTGAGTTCTCAAGAAATTTGATAAGACGTTTATGCATTAGTTTTTGAAAAATCTTATCGATATTATACAAAAGAGATATTGGTATAAAAATTCCAACCAAATGGCGAGCCTTTATTTTTATAGACAGGAATAACAAGAGCCTTCTTGAGCTAATGACAACTTAACAAGCGCCATTATATTCAAGAAGGAAAAAAATAGGAAAAACGTGTTTGGTTGAGTTCCAATCCAGAATAAACCAATCATTGCTTCTAGAAAAGAAAGTGAGACCATAAAGACCTTGCAGAGATTACGCAAAGTCTACCACTGTTGTAACACCAGCCCCCGCGACAGTCCTTCGCATGATATTAGCCACTTCCCTCTGTTTGACGACAAGCAACAACCCTGTACGTATCGCAAATTTGGCTTTTCAAGAATTTTTGTTGAAAGTGCAATACCGTAATCGTTCGAATAAGCCCCACTCTCAAATAAGCGCCCCTCTCGAATAAGCGCCCTCCCTTTTAAGAAAATAATTTTATAAGCGCCCCTCTCGAATAAGCGCAGAAAAATTAAATAAGCGCCCGGGCGCTTATTCGAACGATTACGGTAGCCACTTGTGTATGATTATAACTCGCAACTGCTTTTATAACTTCAGTGCCAGCCATAAGATATAGTAACATAGTAGTAACATATAGTAACATAGTAACAAAACCAAAACAACATGATTTGCCAAGTTTAGTTTGTTTTCATGAATTTTTCTCAACGTCAGAACATTTGTTTACATATTAGTTTTCTTCTGTTTTGAAAGGTCTGGGTAGTAGATTTATCTTCATCGAAATTTTTTTATTAACCATTTCTTCGCGGACAACTTTATTCCAACTTCGTGCCCAGGGTTTCTTTCGATATACGGACGGAGGCGATAATTTTTTTCATCTCTCGATCAGTTTGGTGAACTGCTTGCTCATCCAGTCACATTTGAGGGTTTAGAAATTAAATGAACTTCAAGAGTGCCACCTACGAAAACACGAAGCTTCCAGAATGATTACAAAATAGTTCATGTCAACGAATAAAGATGTTGTTGACGAAGTTGTAGAAGAAATCTTGTAATGAAGAGCTTCTTACTTTCGGTGTTTAAAAGCTTTAGTTTCAAGTGAGTAACACCAAATCTGCATTATTTTAGCAAATCTAAGAGATCAATGCTTGTTGGGTCCTTTTTGGCCCATCCACTTTCAAAATATGTTCCTTGTAGAATAAAATGGGAGTTCGAGGACGCTCTCCGGCTACAATACAACTGACCGATACCAAACCAAAGTCGATGTACATGTGAGATACCAAACCAAAGTCGATGTATTCAACATTCTGCAAAAATGGGAGATTCGTAACTCAACATCACTACGAGCTTTAAGAAGTCACTGCAAAATTATTGAAAGACGTTGATGTTGAATCCACTCTTAACTTTCAGATGAAAGAACGCAAAATCTCAAGGTATGGCAGGGTTTGTTATCACAGTGAGATTATTGCATGAATTTACTAAGTCTCGATATGGCACCTAAGCCTCGATGTGAGATCCGATTTGACTGTTACTATAATCAACCGAGACTGAGTTTGATGTTGGAGGGTTAAGATACCTGAAGAGGGGTTTCCAAGATAGTTGTCCTTTGTCATCAGGGTTTTCAAACAAACGAACATTTTATAAAAAATTATTTTATTCTCCACACTGTCAGCTTATATAAATTTGTGTAAATAAAAGTCATTATTCGTAACAACTGAAGGACGTATTCGTGAAAAAAATAAGCCTCGATTTCAGATTAAATTTTAGAAATGAGATTGTTAAAAATATTTTTTATATATATATAATATATAATACCTAAATTTCATGTAAATATATTACCAAATAATTTCTTTTAAAATAACAAGAAGAGAAAATGTGTTTTATGACGAAGGTAAAAAAAAAAATGCTTAATTTTCATGACATGATAGCAGCCTCATTTTCATAAACTATAGGAAAGATTATCACAGTAAATTATGCCATAATTGATAAAGTTCGAAACGAGGTTAGTGCTGCAGTGACGTAATCAATTCGTTCGCAGTTTATTTCTATCTGAAACACAGAACATAATAATCAATTAATAAATCAATGAAATAAAACTAATCATCGAATCTCTACTTTGCTTACATGCTAATGATATACATTACTATGAGGAGGAAGAGTCAAGAAATTTCCGCGCCCGTTGGATTAGAGTGTTTGAAGAGGGGAAAGATTTCGATAGTTCTTCTCCTGGGATGATGAAGTTGAAATCACAGAAGACATTATATAGAAAAACTTGGATAAGAGCCTTTAAAATGACGAGGGAGGAGAGACATCCATATGACCAGCATATAAATGTAGTAAGGAATGGGCGAAACAAAAGACTACCCTAAAGAATATAAAAGTAACGGAAGTCGAAAACGTCATAGGTAGAATGCGAAGCTTGTTTTCTTTTCAATGAATATGGAAGTTGTCGAACTGTTTCAATGAAAACAATTTCGTGTAAATAGAGCTTTAAAGAAAACCGAAATTTATATACACATCGTAAATAACTAAATAAGGTCTGCAGATTAAACAAATTATTCTTCGGTGCTAGACAGGACAAAAAATATCATTCTCTCTATGAAATAAATCCCAAATTTCTTTTTCAATAAAAAATATAAATAAAATTAAATAGAATTTCCAAGTTTTATAAAGAAGTTCAACAAACAAAAAGTCAACAAAAAATCAATCCTTATTCTAAAAAAAATTCATTCTTAATTTGAATTCTCCCATTATAAACCGCAGTATTGTTCGAAAATTACGGCAACCGATAATGGAAAAATACAAAGAGTAAATTAAATCCAGGCTAAACATATTTACGATAGCCTGAACAAATTTATAACTACTGAGTTCAAGTCCGTGAAATAACGGTTAGTTTACCGGTAACCATGACAACCTACAAGAACCATGATTAAAATTCAACAGTTCAACGCAACAGCTAAAAATATATATTACGTAATCTAATTAGTACTTTTACTTTTCATAAATTCATCAAGTTAAAAAAATCACATAGAAAAATGTCTCGATCACCCTGAAGAAGAAAACAATACTTTTGCCTCAGTGCGTGTGAACAAACGAGAAAATGGATCATTCAACGGCTTAGAGTACAACTGAGCAAAGAAAACATTTCAGTTGAAACACTTCTCCACATGTCCTCTGAAAGACTCTGTGTCCTGAAACTTTAAGTTGCATTTGCCACATTGAAATCCTCCAACCCCATGGAGAAGAGGTGAGCCGTCAGCTTTGCAACCAACATCCTGGTTTTCGCCATCTTGGTTCTTCGGAGAAGATGTGGAGGCTGTAGATTCCTGGGCCGTGTGAGCATGGACATCATCTGAAGCAGTTGACCACGTTTCACCACCTTAAAATTTAATCTGTAAATAAGCCGCAACGTAAAATCTCTCCTACTGCGAGTTAGCAATGAAACTAAAAACATACCTGGAATAGCTGTAAGCGTGTTATTACTTTCATTGGCTTGCGAGGTAAACACGGTGGCAGTTTCGTTTGCTTGTGACGCAAAAACGCTCGTACTTTCGTTTGAGAAGGCCCAATTCGATTGGCTTGATGGCCCAGCCGAGCGCGGGGCGTTGTATTGAATGGATGAAGCAGCCTGATGATGGGACCAAATGTTCGTGTTGTAGCTCAGAGGTGAATTCATCTAAAGAAATTGATTGGATAATGCAAATATATTTACACCCATAAACGGAATAACGCCCCTATTTATACATATCAAACATAGAGTGCACCCACTTGGTGTTGTATCTGCGGTGGGCTGTTCGAAGCGGGCGGCAACACCCAAGGATCGCCATTAGGTCCAAGAAGTGGTGAACGCGGAGCACGGTTGATGTTGTGGAGCGTGTTTACATTGGAACGCTGTTGCTGTGCGGCTTGCTGAACACCTGCTTTCTGTTGCCATGGATCAAAATGGCTGCTGTTGTTGTAACTATATGCAAAATCATTCAACTACAAGCTTACATTCAACTACAAACAAATACATGCGTAAACCAAAAAAGCTTCCTTCACTTTTGCGCACGGAAATTGAAAAACAAGTGAAACGTTTCTCAAACATGTGTGTAAAATATGAACAGCTTATTTATTTATTATTATTTACGAATGTTTACCCAGGATAGCCTCTTCAGTTCCTTAAGGTACTGTTATCAATGAGGGTCCTGCGAAGGAGGTCCTAGAGCATTTAAAGCCCCCATTTGGGCTACGGAAGCTGCAATGACAGAAACCGCTCAACTAGACAACCACCCTAGACACCATTTTTACTCTCTTGCTGAGTGCTAAGCAGAGAGGAGTGATTCACACTGTTATAGTCGCTGGCATGACTCGGTCGGGGATTGAACCAGCGACCTCCCGAACAGGAAGCGAGCACTATACCACAAGGCTACCAGGCTACCAGTCGGAAAAATAATATGAGATAAAAAGATCGACTTTGCTTTACCCTTGTTGTTGTTGTCGAATTGGTGGCGTTCGAATTGGATAGTTGTTTGTAAAACCATTACTCAAACGAACAGTTTCAGGTTTGCTTGAGAGCTGGTTAAGCGACCCAGTGCTACCACCGAATGGCGAAGTCTTCATCATAGAGCCAGTCACATTAGGTGGTGCCATGTTAGGTGGTGCACGAATTTTCGGGTTGTAATAGGATGGACTGGAAAATTGTCTGGCAAACTTTCCAGTGTTCTAAACAAGGAAGGTGTGAGAAGAACAAATTAATTAACAAACTACTGATGTGTAGATTAAACGTTTTAAGATCCAGACCTGCTGTGACATCAAGAACTCATGTTGATGGTTATAACGCCGGTCGCCGGTGTTAAGTCTCATGATATGCTCTTGATACTTGTACACCTGCAAAACAATTGAATAATTGAATGAATGAATTTGATGAAAGTTGAATTGGTTTCACTGCCATTCTTCCAGCATTACACAGAAAGACAAAGGGACGTTCTATTGAGGGTTACCATGGTTACCATGACGAAGAACTTGAATTGGTTGAAAGTCTTAATGTCATTGAAGTAACAACAACTCCATGATTTTAAGTTTATAAGCCAATGTTTCATTTGATTAGGAATCACTCAGTATGGCAAGATTAGGTCATAGTTGAGAGATAAACGTCTAAATACCTGTTCTTGAAGGGATTGGTTTCGACTTTGCAAAATTTCTAGATCACGTCTCAATTTTTCTCTCTGTGCCTGTGCTCTTTCTCTGTCCTTGCGCTCGCTCAACACGTCATCTTTAAACATTTCTGTCTGCAAAAAGCAACAGTTTTTACAAGTTAGTACAGGTCGTGCTGGAATAGCTGGAAAATAAAATAAAGAATATTACTTGTTGTTGTAGCATGATTAACTGTTCGTGATTGGGAAGGCCATGTTCTTGAATCATTTTCTTCAACTTTCTGAATTGATCACATTCTTGTTCGAGTTCATTTTGGATTCGACACAGTTCTTCGTTCTTTAGCTGAAATATCATAAACACAATTAGTAACACCAATTGGTTAGACATTGTGGTAGAGAGATTGTGGTAGTGGCCCTACTATCTTAAGTAAGAATCAATGATATCAGTTTTTTGTTGTCAAAGGGGGTTAGTCCAGTTGGGTGGTAGATGAAAGATTTACTTCACAGCACCGTAATTTATAACGGTACCTTTAGGAACTGAAAAGGTCATTGCTTAGCAGTAATATAACTAATGGAAGGACTTGAATGTTTGCTTTTTGTCCTTTTTTTCACTTGGAACTCATTTTTTGACAGCATTTTGATTTTAACTTATTCAATTATGGTCTATGTTATTTCAGAATTCATAGTTCGCATTAACTCAGTTCTTCTGCTTATACTTTTCACTACCATTAGGTTTTCAGTCAACAAAATTTTGTTAGCTTTTTTTATTGCTACTAATATATATTTTATAAACTTTCATTTTAATTATTACAAATATGGTAGATCCAAATTAGTCATTTCAATATTTTTTGCTTTTTGTATTTTTTCTCTTTCTTTACAAATTGAATAATTACTAGCAACAGGATGATTTAAGACATCGTCATGTCCTTGATTACCCAATAAGAAACTGCCTTGATTACCTAGCAAAAAACGATGTTGATTACCTGATAAGACTTGCAAGTTTCAGACAACTTCTCCACCTTGTGCTTGAGTTTGTTTTGCTCGACCAACAACAAATAACGATCCTGACGTTCGCGTTCCATCGCCTCTCTGGCAGCTGTGATGTATTTTTCAAGCTCGTTTTTTTTATTTTGTTGGATAGTTAGCTGCTCATTAAGAAGAGTTTTCAAGTGGGAAACTTCCTTCTCCATGTTCGATGTATCCATCTCTGCCATTTTCATTTTGTGTTCATTGGTGTTCTTCCAATCCGACAGCTCCTTAATTTTCTGTTAAAAGGAAAAGCAATTGACAATATTAAGATTACTTCTATCTTTTTTGGAAATAGGCAACCAATCAAAATGGCGAAAAAAGGATTTCTTGCGTTTTGATTGGTTTAAAAAATTATATTTACATTCGAATCGTTATATCAAAGTTTGAGTTGACAAGAACTATATGCTTCGTTGGTAACAAATGAAAATCATAAACAAGATGTAAAAGGATATGGCAAAACTTGCATGATGATTAAAAAATTGCATGTAACGGATCAGCCTTACTGAAGATATGTCATGTTAGCCACTAGACATCACAAACTATTGCAATGCAGTATGGGTATGTAATGCAGGCTTCACTTTCACAACAAAATCAATGAATGAATAAGACATTTTCTCAATATAACAACATAAAACTTTTTTTGAAACACTGAAGCCATTCATCTCAAACCACGATACACGGAATATTCTATGACCAATATATATATTTGAACGTGCTAAACAAGTCGAAGATACAAAAAAATAAATAAAATCTTGCTACAATATTATCCTTTTTGCATATGTTGTTGAGTATAACAACAAAAGGACAAAATATTAAATTTCTGAAATCAATTATTTTTGATTACCTTTTCTTTGGTCTCAGTTACACCTAACAATTCCTCTTTCAGGTAAGCAATCTGCTTGGCTTCACTCGAACACTTTTCATTCTGTTTCATACCTTTCAACTTTGCATCTAGATTCACTTTATAATCATGTTTTTCGCTAAGAAATTGAATTTCATTCTTCTGTTTTTCTATCTCAAATTCATGCTCTTCTTTCATCTTTTCAATATCTTTGGTCAATTTTTTTATTGTGTCGTCTAACGATTTATTGGCATTATCACGGTCTTGAAGTTGGCCTTCCAACCGAATGACTTTTAGGGCAAGTTGAACAGGTTCGGGAAGACCTAATATGTCTGAAAGATACATAATAAGATCAAGTAGCTGTTAGAGAACAAAGAAAAAACACCAGTGCAGTTAAGAAAATTTATATAAAACGCCTTGGTAACCAAACTACTTACCGTCTGTCTGGGATGCTAACTTGGTAAAGATTGATTTCATTTCCAACAATTCTTCCTTGATTGTTTGGCTTTCGTTGATCTAAAATGAAATAACATGAAACAAAAAGGACAAGATAAATTATATCTGAAAACCAATTGCCAAGACATCAACTTGCTCCAAGTGTTACTTACTAAAAATCAGCATTACTAAAGGGGTTGAGCCCTGGGTTGAACCCTTCATTTTTTATTGTTCAGAAGGTTGTATAAGATTATGCTGAAAGCGAATGTAATAAAAGAATTTTCTGGAAAGACTTATTTCCCACCAGTTTTACTTAATTCTCAGAAGTCTATTGGTAAGACGAGAATGATCATTCAGCTGTTGAACAAAAACAACTTTGAGCCACTATAAATATAGAACAATCAATATGTTCTGTGATATATATCAAGAACCAGGTGTTTTCTTATTATATAGCTTATCATGAATTCACGTACAAAACAAATGAAAGCTCCTAAGGTCTCTAAACTGATTTTCAAAGTGAAATGTACTAAAAAGCAAAACTAAGGAGCACATGAATATTTGAACAAAAATCTGAACTTTTCCCAAACAACTAATGAATTAAAAGGCTTAAGGACCTACAATTTTGGTAAGACAGCTAAAAAGTTAGAATCTCTTTGGAAATAAGAAAACTAGAGTGTAGTTCTATCTCAATGTAAGCCAATATACAATTATGAATATTATTTTTTTTCTTCTTTTGTGAAAAAAAACACAGTTGACAAAAAAGTCACATTGTAATAATGTTTTCGATTACATCATGAATTGAATAGGAATCTGATTACAGAAACATGCAACCAAAGTGCTTTTATTTTCATTTGTTGACCATCTTGCTTATTTTGTGGTTAGAAATGAGTGAAGCGTGAGGCACTAATTAAATAGAAACCGACAAAAACAATTGTCATGTCTTATCATGTTTTCAGTATCATAAAACAGAATCACAATTTAATTGTTTATAATATTCATGGAAATGCAGAGACAAAACACAGTTTTAATAATTGACTTCCTAGAGCCACCACTAGAAACAATATATGCTTATTTCTGAAAGCAATCTTTGTGTGGCTAATTGAAAATACAATTAAATCAGAGAACAAATCAATTATACCATCTCATTAATATAAAAAAACAATTTTCTCTAACAAGATCATTTTATTGATAATAATTAAAACATTTAATGACAACAAATCACAGCAACCACTATTGTCTAATAGCATGATGTGAAAATCAATAGTTTTAATTTTGCCAACTATGTTATGCAGCAGTTTTAAATTTATTCATTACAAAATAAAGTGGATGATTCATTGTCATAATCAAGAAATATTGCTAGCAACGAAAACATAATACATTACAAGAAAATGAAATTATATTATTATTTACCCTTCTATCGTCAAACGTGTTATCTGCTTCTGATAGTAGTTCAGGCGTCTTCCTATCACTGGGCATAGGGACTGGAGATTGCAACAAGGGTTGTCCTTTACGAGACTTTGTTGTTGGTGAACTGATGTACTGGTGTCCATTTGTATTATAAATGTTTCCAGGTAGTGTGGTATTTGGTATTTGTGATTGCGATTGATAACGACTGAACGCTGAGTCACAATAGGAAACAGGCACATTGGTAAAATCATCAAGATTCTTATGATCTGCTTGATAACCAGGAACAAAATGGGAAAAACCATTCGTAAAATTTTGGTTTTGATCCAGCAATGGTGAAGATGACGAACTCCCATTCTGATGGTAAGAATTCAGCATACCTTTATTATCAGTTTCCCACATTTTGTTTCTTAACTCTGTTCCCATACTCAATTTACTGAAATCAATAACGTCTGTCTCATTTCCATGCATCTCAAATGGTATGTCCCATTCTATCACCTCCCGGGGTTCTAGCCTATTATGTGTTGCGATAGTGGCAGCCATTCTACTTTCAAATAACTCGGGTTAAAGACTTTTTGTATGTATGTTTGTATAATCGGATCGAAGATTACCACCAGGAGTAACGTAACATTTCTCCCATCTAAAACACTACTCATCTACATCTCGCTCCTCCTTTCTTTCGAAAATGATTCAGTCGCTGGCAGCTAAAAATTATTATTATAACAACGAATTAGCAATCAAATTTACGTGGGCGAGTTTGTAAATTGAGTAATTTATAACAAGTAAAAAGCTTGAAACAGTCTATCAACTAGACTTTTCCATTAGTTTCTCTATCTCGTGCCATGATTGTTTTTTTTGTCATGTAAGTGAAACTGTCAAAGTCTTGTTCAAAGTATTAATGTTTATGCGCAGCAAAAACAAACTTGGACAATAGAACGACTGTTGGAATAAAAGAAATATAAATACTCGACTACTTAGTACAAAGCCTCTTTTCACACATAGGAATGGACTTACTCAAAGACGTTGTGCGCTTAAGGTTAGATTTGTTTTCATTGAGCTTGCCTATTCAGATGGTAAATCCTGAGAATCATTCATCTTACAAAGGATGAGCAAGGTAGACAGCTCATTACTTACAATCATATGCTCAGTACTCCTCCTTTAGTGGGAATCAAATCGATTTTGCTTTTGGAAGCCACCAAAGCCATAGTAGGAAACTACTGTAAACGGTGGAAGCAGCTTCGAATCTTAAATCCGATCTATTTTGGTTTGTATTTCATTATTCTTTGGTTTAATGGTATTGTTTTCAGTTTGTCAACATGGAATCTACCCATGCCATTCACTGAGGCCTGTCATGAGAGGATAGGAGAGCGACAAACTATTGTAAACTCAAAGTCCTCGAAAGGTTGTCTGCTGTGCTGAGAATAATATTGATGATATTATTCATTTTGTGTAAATCATAAATACCGTCGTCGTCAATGTGCCAAATTAAGGACAGCCTTCCTTATTACGGACATCAAAATGTAAACAAAGATTCTTGTCACGAAAACATACATTCTATCTTACCAAGTTCACCACATGTAACTGAATAAAACGTTTTATATGAAACACAGATCCAGCAGAGTTAGAGAGCCCCAATAGAGAGCAATTACCAGCCAACACGTTATCGTGAGAAGAAATGCAAATGGACCGTAAAGAATCATAATGGCCTATCTATTTCAATACCCATTAAGAAGTGGCCTCCCTCACTGTGATTGACGTACAAAAATTTATTTTTTGACTTATTTTATGATAATAAAATTTCTAAAAGCATGTTCTGAATTCATTTTCATTCTTATTTATTAAAAACACATGTTAGCATTTATTAAAAATATACAAAGCTTTTCGTAAGATAAGGCTTACATTATCAAGTTAGATATGTGTTAGAAAATAATGACCCCTTAGAATATTTAAATCTAATCTTGTATGTAATTCCAGAGAAATGACTTGATCTTTCCAAGAAAACGACAATATCAATTATGGGGTGACTTCGATTAGCTTATGAGAAGCGCCAAATTACTTATAATTATATTTGGCAATGTTTTTAAAGCGCCATTATTAGAATATTAACAGACCTTCATTTCTCATCCGCGGTAAATGTTTGACCGTAAAAGATCAGCGAATGTTAGTAAAACAAAAGATATTTACGATGTTCACACATGTATGACCCTCGTTAATGTGAAACGAAATTAACATTGAAATTTCAAAATTATTGAGACCTATCATGGAAAGAGCACGCTTATTAAAATTTCTTTGGTAAGTCATTAAATCTCCCATGAGATACGACGACTTTTCACAAAGTTCTTGCAAATCAGGGCTTTAGCCAGAACTTATTAAAATACCGCGTATAACCAGAATTGGGAATTTTTGTTGCCAAATGTCACCCATCATGGTTGGGTGACGAAGAAAATCTTGGGATCTAGACTCTCTAAAACATCTTTAAAATCAACTTCTCTGTGATTTTTGAGCATATAAATAACCAACACAACATTATTAACTTCATCGTTTTTTCATTCATTTTTTTGACCAATAGATTTTTTCTTTCCAGTCTTGTCATTATGAAGCGCACTCCTAGAGTTTGTTAAGACGCGTTTGTTAAACGTAATGTATACAAATTTGGGAATTTTCTGACAATTGGGAATACCGCGATATACGCAGTATGACAGGGCTGGCTAAAGCCCTGCGAACATGTACCTTATAGCGATATAAAACATTTGTTTTTTTTGTGTTTTTATAAGCACAATATTATCGATAAAGGCATAAGGAAAAGAAAAACAGAATATAGCAGTGAAGAACAGAATTTCTTTCAGACATTATAATTTTCTTTACATTCAGCCTATATACTTTACATATGTACCAAAAATGTCCAGGCTAGACTCTTAATCACGACATAGAGGGATGAGCAATTATAATTGAACAATAAAAGAATATATATATACACTAAGAATTGCTTAAAAGTCATCCGGGACCTGGAGAATGAAATTTGTGTGTTGGACTTCCCACCAAGTGCTTGGATGGTTCCAATTTTCCGGAATTAATTATGCTCTTACCATTGAATATCAGCGTTTCGTTTAGTCTCGAAATTGAACTGTTGAAATCTGATGTCTCTCCTTACTCTTCTTGATACTTTAGGCTCTTACTTCATTCTTCCTTCTATTCTTCTTCCAACTGGAATAACTTCTTCTTCTAAAACTTTCATTGACAATATTTTTATATCTACCTCTAATCTTAAAACCCTTTCTGAAAACCTTTTATTTAATATCTCTGATCACTTAGCACAATTCATACTTCTGTTCAATGACACACTAAACAAAATTGATCTAACCAACCAGTCTACAAACGCGACTGGTCTAAGTTCGACAAAACTAATTTCATTTCAGACTATTTTGACATTGACTGGGATGAAAGACTATAGCTGACTGATCGTGACGTGAACTACTCTTTTGCTAAATTCTTTGCTGCAATTGATGGCGTTATTGATCGACATCTCCCTTCTCAAACTGACAAAAAAAATCAAATTCTTATCAAAACCTTGGATTACACCAGGGAAGAAGTCTATAATAAACAGGGATAAACTTCTAAAACAATTCATCAAAAGAAACTGATCCAACTTTGAAATCTAAGCTTCACAACGATTTTAAACGTCATAGGAACCAAATTGTCTCTCTCTGCAGAATAGTAAAAAACAAATTATGAATACTTTAGATCTAACCTTAATAACATTAAAAAGTATGGATTGGAGTGAAAGAAATAATATCTGTAAAATCTTCTCACTCCTTCTCCTTCTTCTTATCTATTGACAGTTCAATCATATCTGATCCTGAACCTTTAACAACTACTTTTCTTCTGTAGCTGACACTATAAGAACCACTATTATACCTTACACACCAAAACACTTCTCTTTCTATCTGAAGCTACTTGAAAATTTCACTAAAACTTTGAAATTATCTCTTTGTTACCCCTGCTGAAACTACTAATTTAATCTCCTTACCTGATGAAAAGGCTAGTGGTCCTGATAGCATTAATGTAACCACTTTTAAACTTCTTAAACATGAAATCTCTAATCCTCTTCAAAAAATCTTTCTTTCTCTACTGGAGTGTTCCTTAAAACTTCTTCAGTTGTTCTGGTCTGCAAAAGTAAAGGCTCTATCTTAGAAATCTCTAATTACTGCCCTATTTCACTTCTGTCCAACATTGAAAAACTATTTAGGAAAACTCATGTACTTTCACCTTTCTTCTTTTCTCGAACAACATAAATACCTGTATGAGAGACAGTTTGGTTTCCAAAAAGGGCACTCTACTACTCATGCCTTAATCACTGAGCGCATCTGCAAAGCTTTTGACCGAGGTTAGTTTGGTATTGGGGTCTTTGTCGATCTCCAAAAAGCCTTTGACACTGTAGATCACAAAATTTTATGCAAAAAACTTTCATACCATGGAATTTGAGGTGTTACCAACAGGTGGTTTAGGTCTAACCTTTCCAAAAGATCCTAATTTGGAAAATTATTGATCTTTAAGTCTGATTCAAGGTGTTCCTCAAGGGTCTGTCCTTGGACCTTTACTCTTTAATTTACATCAATGATTTACATTATGCTCTTGCCTACTCTGACATCTACCGTTTTGCTGATAATGATAATCTCCTTCAAGTTAACAGGTCCCTGAAGTCACTGAACAAAAGAATTAACATTGATTTAAAACTTAATGCAAATAAAATCTCCCTTAATACCAGTAAAACTGAGTTTACCCTGGTTAGACAAATCTGAATTACTGAATTTTAAACTCAAGGTCAAAATTGGTGGGAGGAAACTTCAACCTAGCCAGTTCATTAAATATCTTGGTGTATATCTTGAGCCTTCAATCAAACTTCGACGAGCCAACTGTGCACTGAGTAAAATTTGTCACTTCCTTCCTGAATCTGTGTCTCTTTCTGTTTACCATGCAATCTTTTCCTCTCATATGCATTATGGCTGCCAGGCCTGGACCCTGCATGAAACTACTCATAATAAACGCATTCTCCTTCTCCAAAAAATTGCAGTTCGTCCCAATTACTTTTTCTTCCTTTAGAACTCATTCTTATCCACTCTTATCCTAAATATAAATACTTTTACGGACTTTTACGGAAAATGTTCAACTGAGCTCTCTTCTCTCATCCCTGCATTAAAAACTTTCAAGCGAAACACAAGATATTCATCTAATTGCCATGATCACACTGTCAGCATCCCAAAATCATCAAAAAATTTTTACCATCAAAGTTTCATCCCTCGCTCCTCCACTCATTGCGATCCATTGGCAATGCCTTCATACGCGATTGGCTTAATGCCACTTTTAGATGATTTAATGGAGGAAAGTTTGACAAACAACATCAAGAATGCAGCATACGCAGACGATATTGTCGGTGGTGGTAAGTTGAAAGACCTCATAAAGTGGTGGGAAAAGCTGAAGAAAATAGGCCCTCTGCTTGGCTACTACCCCAATGACTCGAAAACTCATCTCATAGTGAAAATGGAAAGATTGGAAGAAGCAAAGGAAATCTTCCAAAAAACTGGCATCGTCATAGATTCAGAGGGGCACAAGTATCTTGGTGGAACGGTGGGAACCCATACATTCAAAGAAAAATACATCACATCCTTGACAGAAAAATGGGTAAATGAAATCAAGCTTCTAAGTAAAATTGCAAAATCAGATCCTCACGCTGTATACATCGCCTTTACTACCGGATATGTGAGTAAATTCACATACTTCTTGCGAACTATAAAAAACGCTGGAGAATTCGTCGGACCAGTTGACCATGCTATTGATTACGATCTCATCCCTGCATTGACAGAAGGTCACGTATGCAACGAGAATGAAAGAAAGCTACTTTCGCTACCTGTCCGGCTGGGTGGTCTGGGTAATACCAATAGTCGCTAAAATGGCGGAAGAAGAGTACGAGAATTCAATTGAGATGAGCAAGGATTTGTCCAACAATATCATTAACCAATCCAAAGAACTCCCACAGAACAATCCTTCAATTAAGATTAACATAAAGAAACGCCGAAGTTTAAGAAGGCACCAACAACTACAAAATGTACGAGAAACAATGTCAGAACAAGAGAAAAGAGCAAACGAACTTGCCCAGATGAAAGGTGCATCAAATTGGTTGACAACCTTGCCGCTTCAATCTGAAAATTTCTATCTTTCAAAAAGAGAATTCTTCGATGCAATTGCACTGAGATACAGGTGGGATTTGAAGCACTTGCCATCTGTTTGCGCTTGTGGGAAATCTTTCACTATAGATCATGCGCTTTCATGCCCAAAGGGTGGTTTTGTGTACCAAAGGCACAATGAGCTGAGAGATACCATTGCAGCCATTATAGGTGAGGTCAAGAAAGATGTGGTAATTGAACCAGCACTGGAACCCCTAAGTGGAGAACAACTTGCTCGTGGTACCATTACGACTGACGGTGCAAGAGCAGGCATCAGTGCTTCAGGCTTTTGGACGCGTGGCCAACGAGCATTCTTCTACGTAAAGGTATTCGCTCAGAATACTTAAAGAATACGTAAAGGTACTTTGCTCAGAGATACGCAAACCAAAGTCTGAAAAACGCTTTTACTATCATGGAGCGAGAAAAGAAGAGATCCTATAACGACAGGATACTTCAAGTTGAACGAGGATCATTCACTCCGCTGATCTTTACGACAAACGGGGGTATGGGGATAGAGGCTCAACACCTTCTACGTGCACTCGCAACACACTTATCAGACAAAAATGACGATCTCTTCTCAGAAGTATTGAATTGGTTGCGCACAAAAATCTCGTTTGCATTGACACGATCCGCCATCACTTGCATCCGAGGCACTAGAACATCGGCGACAAAGAAGATCAGAGTAGAAGAAATTCGAATTTCCGAGTCGATTGCATATCATTAAACGATTTTACGTAATCTTTATAGTTTCTTGCTTCAATTTCAAACAGTGTAAATTTGCATATATGAAATACTATTTGCATGATAAAAAAAAAAAAAAACTCTCTGGAATTTTTACCCCAGTCTGTTTTTCCTTCTCATTATAATCTTCAAGACTTTAAATGTAATGTCCATCGTCACCTTTCCTCCTTGTACCTCAATACACATTAGTGGTTTTAAACCTTGTATTGTATCTTTTTCGTTCATCGAATTCTTAATCACAAAATTCCTGATCACATTCCTAGTGCTTTCAATTTCTCCAAATTATCCCATACCATCAATACTAGAGGTAAGTCAGCAGGATATCTATGTAAACCTAGTATAAACACTAGCATGGTATTAATTCTTTTACATATCAATCAATATCCTGGTGGAATCTCCTCCAGACTATCCATAAACACATCAACCTAGCTTCCCTTATAACCAACTTAAAAATCTTGTCACTGATTTTTTTCTACCTAACATGCAACTAGCTTCTCACTTTTTGATTTCAGATTTTTTTACCTTTTATTTTTATTTTTGTTAACTACCATTTAATTTCTCTTTCCTGCAGTTGTTTTGTGATGTCCATGCTCTCTATCATCCTTGCTAGCCTCAAATAATTATCTCCGTTATAGATTGCCCATTTCTGTTTTTGACTGATTCGCCAATCCATTATAAATTTTCTGGTGATCTATGTTAAGTGTATGTAATTGCCATTGTGACATATTTTAACAAATCTCTATATCTGGAAATTCTTATCTGGTAGCAATCAAAGGATTTCTTACAGATTTAGTCATTGGTTATTCAAATCATGTTTTATGTTGCCAAAGTGATGTTGTCGAAAATATATAACCTGTTGTCCATGAATCTTTGAAACATTAGGTATTTGACACTTGGCATCAATATTATGTAGAAGAAGCTGGTAGATAGTACGTCATTAGATAAGTTTGAGAAGTTTTGCACAAACATAAAATATGCAATAATTAGTGAACTTTAGGTCTATTCTTTTCAATTGTATTGTATTGTATTTGAATATTTTAAAAGGATATTTACATTTCAGATAAAATCTGCTATCAATATGTGTCCTTTATCATATGGTTACAATTGAATATACAAGATAATAAAATAAATAAAAAACAAAACAATATAGATACAAATAAAATGAAACAAGCATAAAATTAAAAGTAAACACATCATTTCAGTAAATAGATATTTACTTGAAGAACTGTTGTACCTTTTTCTTAAAGTTTGTGCATGTCCTAATATCCAGTGGTAAGCTGTTGTAAATCTTGGCCCCCATGAAATAAAAAGAATTTTTAGCAAATTCTAGTTTCACTTGTGGTCCTTTGACTAGAACATTTTGTTTTCTAGTGTTGATTCTGTGCTGGTTTATAGAAAAGTAGTCTTGGAACATAGTGCAAAAATGTTCTTATCTAAGCATTTGCGTACTACTAGCACAGCTTGTTTGTCAAGTTCATTTTGTAATTGTAATATATAATCAGCTCGTCGTTCAAGTGACTTCAATTTTGTCTGCTGTGTTGAATTCATGTTTAAGTGAACAATTCCATTGAATCTGAGTCCTGAATGGATGACACTTGAATACAATAACTTCGCAGCATCTGGAGTTAAGTACTGTATCAATTTCCGCAAAATACAAAGTTTAGATGACGCTTTTTTGTATTATTTTTTGTATTTATTACAGTAGTCTGAAGATTTTTTGATGTTTGAGACAGTTGTCATTGCCGATTGATCTCTTGTTTTGAAAAACTTAGGATTTTAATTCAAATTTCAGAAATTCACTTTTAATATAACTTTTTTTAGTATAACTTTAGTAATTGAATACTAAAATAGAGTTTTTTTTTATTTAAGAATATTGTGTTAGGTTTCACGATTTGTTGATATGCAAAACATCTTGTTGCATGTCAATTTCATTTCCATGATAGAATTCAAGGTCAAAAAAAGTCTGCATTAAAAATGAATGTCCACTATTGTAAAAAAGCAATTCTTAAAGTTTGAAAAGGTAACCTATCACGCTGATGTTTTCGGTAATCAAAAATAACTTATGAAAAAAGCTTTATTGATAGCAAATTTCCAGCGAAAAATATAAAAATTATAATACCACCATTTTACTTTATAGTCTTCTAAATTTTATGTCTTTTAATTTTAGCTGCAGTATCAGTTTTAATTTCTTGCCGAAAAAAGAGTATAAATGTGTCTCTACTTACTACGAATTAGTTTTCTACGTTCTCCTTGTTTTTTTTTCTTCCACGCCAAATTTTAGCTACACCTCATTTTATCGAAGTATGAAATAAACAAACTGAATCAAAATTAAAAATGAATTCTCTCCAAAACATTTCAAATATTCTCCCGAATATAAATTCTTAACATAAGTGATGTCTTGGAAATCTTTTGTTGTTGTTTTTTTACTTTTTTAAAATTTTCTAAAAATCTATCACATATTTTTTCATTCCTGGATTATGTAGAATTAACTAATAATGCCATAATGGATGAAAAAGTTTCTGGTGAAGATGACCAAGGCAAAGTGGAGAAGAAAGAAAGGTTTGTCTCTCCGTGGGCGTCTGGTGAAAATTTGCGCAAGATTGAAAGTGATGTGCTGATACCGAATATGATGAAGAAGAAAGCGAAAATTATTTGTAAAGAGTACCTTGACAGTAAGTTTTTCGATTGTTTTTATTTATTTATTTATTGTTTGTTTGTTTGTTTGATTCACATATACCTGACTTTGGGCACAACAATGTTCGTGTTGGGGTGAAGAAGAAAGTTGGTGTCTAAAAACGTGCTGTGATGGTTGCATTGTATATTTTATTCTGACAGAAACAGTCATTATTAAGAAAATCAAATCATGGAAGTTGTCATGGTTGTCTTGGAAATCATGGAACATTCAGGGTTTTAATTGTCACAGAACTTCCGTTGGTTATCTTGTATGATGTCTAACTGAGAGAACTTCAGTATGATTTCTAACTTTGGCTTCAATGCTTAACATCTTGATAACCAACGACCACATAAACGTCATATATTACGTCATATATTACGTCATATATTATACAGTCAACATATAAAAGGCCAACAATCTGCATTGATTATTTTGTGAGAAATGCAGAAACGAGATAAGAGCAGTTCGATATTAACCAGGAAAAAAAAAAAAAAAGAAATTTTTCGTTAACACCACCAGTACAATTTGGAGAATGTCACGTGACACCATCTGTTGTGTATTATACAGGTTTACAAGTTAGCAACCAAGGCTTGGTGAGTCGTTGACCGTGGAAACTATGCGTTGTGTCTTCATTCTGATGTATAGGCTAAAGAATGTCAACCACACTTTGCTTTGGAGATGAGAACCCCAAGATTTGATTTTAGAACTTGTATTTCTTTCACAGTCCTTTTGTTTTTGAACTTCCCTTTGCACGCACCAGCACCGAAATATGTTCAGTCCAATCTATACTTTTTTCTAACTGAAACCAATGTGCTGAGTTTACTTGTATTAAGTAATGACATTCGCACACAATGTACCTTTCCAATTGCAGCGCAAAGTTATCGGATCGGATCAAAGTTATCGGATCGGATCAAAGTTATCGGATCGGATAGAGCAATCGCCCGGCAAGCGAGAGGTCGTGGGTTCGAGTCCCACTCGATCCGATAACTTTGCGCTGCAATTGGAAAGGTACATTGCGTGCGAATGTCATTATAATTTTTTCGTTACTCTACAAAGAAATTTTCGCAATTTTACCATAATGGATTTACAAATATGAATTTTAACTTCTTTAACGTGTTCAATCAGAACTGTCAATCAATTTCGCTTCTTCGGTTACCATGTTTAAATCAATAAATCAATGTCGACTAGTGACAAAATATGTTGGCCAAAGCTAGTTTTTCAAAGAAAATGAACATTAAGACCCCCGGTAATTTTTCCCGGCAGACTTTACTCAAACAAATATTTCACTCAACCAAGAAATCTTCTTAGGGGCTGTTCATATGGGAAAAAAATGTCTCGGTAAGCGGGGAAACTTTTTGACGCTCCACTTGCCGAGATCTCGCCTCTCTTAAGAATTGTTATGAACAATTATATTTCGTTCATATGATAAAAAAAAACATCCCGGTAAGCGGGATCTCGCGTATTGATAAGCGAGATCTCGGTAGGCGGGGAAATAATTTCTCCATATGAACACAATTACCCCGGTGAGCGGGATCATTTTATGTCTAGTCAGCAAGATTGTAATATTTTGATTGATTATTTGTTTTTAAATTTTTCCCGCTACTTTACACGAGTCATATTATTTCCTCGCTTACCGAGGTAATTTTTTTTGGTGTGTCGAAAAGTTTCCCCGCCTACCGGGATATTTTTTTCTCCATATGAACAGCCCCTTAATCTGGTATGTGACCATCTGGTATATGACCATCTGGTATGTGACCATACCTGCATGTTACACATCATAAAGACCGTCAAAACGTCAATGCAACTAAGATAAGGAAAAATATTTGACCGGGAAAATTTCATAACTGAAATTGTGATTCTTTTCGGATTTCTAGGTTTTTCGGAATGCATAAAAGGTCGGACGATCTCCCTGGCGTGGTCATGTGGAAAAGAGACCAACGCAATGAAAGAATGTCTGAAGCAACAGTAAGCTTGTCCTGGCTCACACTCACTATATTTTCAATCGGTTCATATTCTTCGTTTTTGTTTCAGGTTAGACCGATCAGAATTGTATGAAGAATGTCGGAGTTCGTATTTAAAAAATCGATCTGAATTTCAAAATTATTATGTCGAAACCGGAAGCAAAAGAAATCCGAAACGGAAACAATCGGCAATATTTTGACACGTGATTTTTTATCATGATGATGTTATAATTGACAATCACTTCGCAGACAAAGAAACATTTGAAGTTTTGGTGTGCTTCTTGTTTTCATGTCTTGTGTACATAGTCTTGGTGTTCATCTTGTATCGTGCGCGTGAAAGTATAGACTTGTTTCTTGACCTCTCTTAGCCTGCCAAACACAACTTTGAATTTTTCACTTCTTTCAGTTCCCAGTTTAGTGGCACCGTCCACAGGATAGTGTTGGGTTCGAGATGGCAAAGTTGTCGCGCAACCAAATCGTCAAAGTTTTCAATTATTTTAGTGGCATGAGTGTGTGCGGAGGAAAAGTTTGACAAACAAGTGCATAGCAAACAATAATAGACTGCTACAATGAATTACTTTTCCCGAGGCTAACCCTTAATCAGTCACCTTCACCTGATTCTCTCACAAAAATGTAACCTGTTTTCTCATAATTTCAGGTGGTGAGTGAGAACATTCCTTCAGTAATGTATGACAAATTTTATTCCGCTTATTTTTTTACCATTCCCATTATAACTGTTTTTTATCTCGGAAGAATCCGAATCGGATACCAACCGACGCAAGTTCGCAAGTTCTTTTTCCAACAACTCACATCCCGCCTACAGGTCGTCATGGAAATGACGTCACGGCAGCCTTCGCCTCGTTTCTTATCCTTTTAATAAACTTTGAAATAAAGCCTATGGGAGGAGTGCTCAATATACTACCTTCAGTGTTCAGTGCACCAAAGCGAAAAATAAATGCTGCTCTCCTCCTTACTGCTGACGTCCACTTCCAGTATGGTATAAACTTTGCTCACTTGATCAAAATGTGTTTGTTACGGTTGTCCATAAGATGTAACACATTTGTTTCCGTAAATTGTCGAAATTCCCTATATCTTCATGAAAATACATTGTTTCATTGTTCTGCTTACCGATATGATCATGTGACACTTTCTATTCACTATGGTTACCATCCCTATAGTAACCGTCACTATGGCACTATGGTAAACGTAACTATGATCTGACAAATCGTTACCATCAGGTGTAAACCTTGTAAAATTTGGGCGAGTGAGTGTAAGGCTCGTTTGTTCAAATATTTTTACTAGCGTTTTCACCTTGGTAACGAGTTGCCAGGTGAACACACTCTCGATAGATCTTTAGGATTTGTGCTGCGCTCTAAAAAAAAAAAAAAAAAATGAAAATATTTATGAAAATATCAATTCGTTACATGATAATTATTTTGTTCTATCTTCATTTTTGGAAAAAATGAGCCTCGATTGTTTTCAAGCTTTTCACAGTTATTTTTTTTATTTCTCCGTAAGGTTCTTCCAAAAACGAAATCTTCTTCAAACGGCAGTCTTATCTTGTTGGTTTCTTAAAGATTCAGTGAGGTTATGAAACTTCAAACTTAATTTTCTCATTTTAAAGAAATTGGAGATAGAACAAAATAATTCTCACCTAACGAATTGTGGTCTCTTGGAAGAAGAAAATTATAATAAGGTCGAATCAAAAACAGGTGCCCACACAAAGAAATTTATGACTTAAAAAGTACTGCGGTGGAGTGACTAACTCTTCATTTTTTGAATTACATATTTCGTCATTTCACATAAAGATAATGAACCCAGGCCAATTCTCAATTGTTCTATTTCTGCTGACATCAGCATAGTGCAACCCTCACCTTTCCAATTATAACACTGCTGACACAGCAAGCCCTTGCTTTTAGATTTCGTTGAAAGATCTTCCTGTCGTCATCACTTGACCGTCTCCAGAACAACTACTGTCACACAATGCAACGCGAACAGCTATCACACAATGCAATGCGATAATTACTTTCTTTGTCATTAGTTCAAGCACAGTCTTGACAATTCCACCCTTCAGTGATCACGCTAGGTTTGGACAGTAACATACCGTTTAAGACAAGATTCAAACATTAAAACTTTACGGTGTAAAACTTGTGAAATGTGTCTGGGTTAGTGAGGGTAAGGTTCGGGCCTCATTTGTTAAAATACTTTTATAAGTGTTTTGACCGTAATAATGAATCCTGTCGCATACACATACTCGCAAGCAGAAAAAACAGGAATTCAATAATATCAAAAGCTAATAGAAATCAACTCAATATAAACATATCCCTGATATAATCGAAGAAAAGTTTCCTAACAAAGCTCCCACTTTCTATTCTCCTCACCAGAAAACTGTGCAAAATAATTGTTAGCGTATCAACCTCGTATCCAGGGTTTCTTGCCTATCGAAAAGGCAAGAAACCCTGGGTACGAGGTTGTTAGCGTATATATTAACGCCAATTTTGAGAATACATGTTAATTCTCTATGATAAGGTATGGTGTTAGTGTTGTCATAGTGTTTGAACAAACGATTCTACCATGGTCATAGGCTCATTTACCCAAACTTTCATGGCTAGATTCAAGTAAACATTTGAGGAGTGAACGAGACAAAGCCTTCAGTTCACGCTACCATACAGTTAATCTAACAAGATCCGATCATTTAAGTTTGTGGTCAAAACTTTGTTATTTACGTCTGTAATAAACGAGCAAAACTGTTGTTATTGCCTCGTTCTTTCAAACGCAAATAACAGACTTTTAACCATAACAATAGCATGATCGCATCTTGTTAGCTTAACACACTCCTACGCTCTCATTGTAAACATTGGCCACACTCACTAAGCTTAACTTATAACCACACAGTCCATGTGTATAGCATGTCACGTCGTCTGGTCAAACTACAAAAAAATTCTTAAAGAGAGAAAGGTTTTGTATAGTAAATTCTTTGTAATTCAGACCGATTCTTTTCCAATTTTTTTTCTTGACTGACAGTGAAAAGAATGGAAGTAAAGAACAAGAATAGTGGACGAAGATCAGTTCATTGTCGTATTTTAAGCTAAAAACTGTTATTGGAAGACACTTGGTACAATTTTAACATTTTCTTACATAGGCGTATACATGCATATCCGCCACTGCCTGTCACATGTCCACGCCCAACTTCTCGCGCCCTTCTTTGTCACTGGCATTCCGCCCACAGGAACGATTAACAGGGGAACTTTTGGCCCAAATAAAGAGATGTTCTCAATCAGCTCCACATACAGAAAATACAGTTTCGTTGTTTTAGTTTTTCTTTTCACGATGAAGAAAAAAGATATTCTGTGAGCAAAAAAAAAACGCCTCTCTATCAATCAGCCTTCACCATGACAACTGATTGTTTTATATTTGTGTCTATCGTACAGAAGTAACGGCGGCCGATAACAATTATGTGAATATAGCTAGATGGGCGATTCACTATAATGTCTTCCCTTCCAATTGATCCATGAAATATGGCCGACCGTCACTTTCCTTTCTTGCTGTAAGAATTTCCACACCTTGTTCCGTCACTAATAACGTCTGTTCGAATTGAGCAGATCTTTGCCCGTCCTGCAATTAAAATTAACCAGATAACTTTCGGGTAAAAAATTCGGGTTTCAGAAAATATAAAAACAATATACGTTACCTTGGTAACTGCAGTCCAGTCATCGGGCCATGTTACATCTCTCCAAGTTCCTAATATAAACAAATAAATAAATAAAAACTATCCTGTAATGATAGATACGCGAAATATACGGGTCTAGTAAGCAGGTTTAGGGTCTAGTAAGTTACAAGTAACGCCAAAAATTATCGGAAACCTTCGAAATAATGCTTGATGTTGACTTTTATGTTAAATAAATAAATAAATCTTCGGTCAATTAATACAACTAAATCTCATCCTCTGAAACCCCACCTCACTTTCATGAGAAAAGTAATGGGAATACAGCAACAGTTTGTTTTGCTTGTGTAAATGCTTGTTCTTCACAAAATCAAGAATACAACATGCAGCGTTCTTAAGTCTCCTGTACTCCTTCACCGTGCTCAAAAAATATGCACAACATCATGGTGTTCGCATGGTGATCTCGGAATAAAAAAGGAACAACTTCACCATTCCACTTCTTATATGATCAAAAAAAACTTTTCAGAAAATGTTACTTCAACCTTCATGTCAACATACAAAACTCTTTCACTTTTTTTACCTCTACGACCGAGAGTGTTTTACGGTTACTTTCTCATGAAACGTGAGACTCAAGGAAGGAGTGTTTCATGCTCCCGTTTTCTTAAAATTAACATTTGGAGGGCGCGTTATTTTCAAGGGCGTGTTTCCAATATCTCTAGGTGATGTTAGGCGACACATCTCGCGCATGCGCTCATTGACACAACTCACAAATTTCGTTTCATTACGTCATACGCGAAATACTTCACCTAGCAACAAAATACGCACACCGATCAGTTACCCAGAATGCCATTGTGTATTCTGTGATATTCAGGTTTCTAGTTCATTCAATATTATCATTAGCTTTATTGAAAAAACATATTGAACCAGCTGTTTGTTGGGGAAAGAATTTCCAACGTAACACGTGCTCTCAAACAAACACCACAACAAAGTCGGTTAGAAAGTCAGACTTGCTTTTCGTTGAGGAAGTTTAAAATCTGGTTGTTTTAGAAGAGAGATGGCAAAAAATTTCCAACGAATTTCTATCGTCGCTATGTTGGCTTTTCTTTGTCCACTGGGCGCCATCTTGAATCTAATCGTCATGGTAGCAATCATCAAGAACAAACGACTGCACTCCACCACCTATGTTTTATATTTTCATCTGGCCCTGTGTGATGCACTGGTATCTATAATCGGCGGAGCGATGGGGATACCTGTATACGTGACGGGACAGTTCATTTACTGTCAAACAATGAGCGCTTTAATTTCGCTGACGTATGCAGTTTCCATAGGAACAGTCACACTACTTTCCATCGATCGTTTCGTATACCTTCAAATGCCGATGTTATACCTCCAAAGAATGACCAAGAGGCGTATTTGCATTGGTCTTTTTGGTCTTTGGGCGGTGGGCGCAATGAACGTGATATTACCTTTAACGGTTGGTTTGATGTTTCAAAAGGATGAGAGCGTCATCGGGTTTTTGAATCGGAAGAATTGCGTCCTGGCGAGAATATGGAGGAGGGAGTACACTCTGTGGACTTGTCTGGTGTTTATCTGCTTTCCCACTACACTGATTGCCATTTTGAATTTTAAAATATTCCGACTGGCTAGTGATCACCACAACAACATACAGCTGACACACTTATCACAAATTAAGGACCAGGTGACGTCACAAGGTAAACAATCAATAGTAGACAAACTGCAGACCAGAACAAAAAAAAGAAAGAAGTCAACATGCTCAAACAAGAGAGCCATTCGGACAACAACATACATCGTGATAACCAACGTCGTGTGTACCATGCCTTATATTTTCGTGCTTATCATAGAGGCGTCATGTCAACACTGCATAGAATATAGACAAATTCGCTATACCTACACATTGTTTTTGCTAAACTTTATGACGTCAATCCTCAACCCTTTGATCAATACCTTCACAAATACGGAATTTCGAAAGATTATTCGGAAGGAAGTGCTTTGTTGCTCTCCATCATCTTCACCGACTAGTTCAGCTAGTTCAACTTGTTCAGTTTCAGTTCGGAACAGCACGGTGGAGAGCAGTCACAAAACATCCAACTAGAAACATCAAACCATCATACAAAATCGTTAAAACTTGAACTCAAATGTTCGTGTATTGTTTACTTGAACTCAACTGTTCGTGAATTGTTTTCTTGTAACCGATTATGGGCCCGTTTACACCTATCTATCTACATCTTCGACACAACCCATCAGAATAACGCCATCAAGTAAACAGGGCTTTACCAAACATATCGTAACTTTTGAAGGAAGAGATTTAACGCCTAAACTGTACTTCTACAATATGACCCCTATTGAACTAAAGACCACGTAATCGCTTTCTGTCAATTACTCAATGATGGTAGTTTCGAATAAATTTGCAAAAACACTTACCCTGGTTTATCATTGGTTCGATCGTGAACACGTGACCTGGTTTCATGATCCCAACAGCTTTGTTTTCTAAAAACCATAATTTCAAATATTCAATATACTTGCATTCTGTCAATCTTGGACGATCTCTCCCAAAAACAGAACTTACTAGCATAATGAGGTACACTGGGAGCCGTGTGAAATAACCTGTAAGAAAGTGTGAGCATTGTTAAAAGTAGCAGGACGAAAACGTTCTTTTTGTTTAATAAAATACTGACTGATGAATTCCATGACCGCAGTATGTTTTGGTGACGGAGCAACCATTTGCTTGCGCTTCTTTTTGAATAAACTGACCAATATCACGGTACCGAACGCCAGGTTTGACTGCATGTAAAAAGTACATGAAATTGTAAATTTTCAATTAATGTTACTGATTCATGATTAATTTAAAAACCATCCATCTGAAAACCATCGATCTAAACAACCCCTTCAAGTATGCTTGACTTATTTCTACACTCTGTTACTCAATTCATGGTTACTTTGTTTCCCTTCAAATTTTATGCGATTGCTTGACTGGCAAAATATCGCGTAAACATGAAAACATTGAGATCCTATATGAAGATTTTCGTTTGGAACTTTATTTCCTGACTACCGTTAGTTCAACCTTTTTTAAACGAATATAACGTTTGTGATGAAGCTTGAAAACCGCAACAATACTTAAAAGCTATCGATTGACGTCACAAACTTAACATAAACAAACAAATAAACAAATGATACTTATGACATGTGACATGTCTATAAATACTATGATTGACAGTTTGAGCTATTTTTAAACAACAAAATAATCAGAACGAAAGAGAATGAAACCTTCTTCAACGGCTACTCTCAAACAATCGTAGGCGGTCTGGACCAAATTTTTCGAGGCTTCATCAACTTTCCCAACGAATAAAGTTTCATTCAAATCACCATGGAAACCATTGTAATAACACGTGACATCCACTACATAAGATAAACATTTTATTGGTCAGCAAACCTTCAAACACTTGGTGATTGGTTACCTTGGTTACAAACAAATAAGTTCTTACAATTCACGATATCTCCTTCTTGTAGCTCTCTCTGATCAGGGATACCATGACATATCACTTCATTCACTGATCTGAAAACAGACGTTAAAGGTTTTATAGGAATGTAATGAAAACAGACGTTGAAGGTTTTATAGGAATGTAATGAAAACAGACGTTGAAGGTTTTATAGGAATGTAATGAAAACACACGTTGAAGGTTTTATAGGAATGTAATGAAAACACACGTCGAAGGTTTTATAGGAATGTAATGAAAACAGACGTCGAAGGTTTTATAGGAATGTAATGAAAACAGACGTTGAAGGTTTTATAGGAATGTAATGAAAACACACGTTGAAGGTTTTATAGGAATGTAATGAAAACAGACGTTGAAGGTTTTATAGGAATGTAATGAAAACACACGTTGAAGGTTTTATAGGAATGTAATGAAAACAGACGTTGAAGGTTTTATAGGAATGTAAAACAGACGTTGAAGGTTTTATAGGAATGTAATGAAAACAGACGTTGAAGGTTTTATAGGAATGTAATGAAAACACACGTTGAAGGTTTTATAGGAATGTAATGAAAACACACGTTGAAGGTTTTATAGGAATGTAATGAAAACACACGTTGAAGGTTTTATAGGAATGTAAAACAGACGTTGAAGGTTTTATAGGAATGTAATGAAAACACACGTTGAAGGTTTTATAGGAATGTAATGAAAACACACGTTGAAGGTTTTATAAGAATGTAATGAAAACACACGTTGAAGGTTTTATAGGAATGTAATGAAAACACACGTTGAAGGTTTTATAGGAATGTAAAACAGACGTTGAAGGTTTTATAGGAATGTAATGAAAACACACGTTGAAGGTTTTATAGGAATGTAATGAAAACACACGTTGAAGGTTTTATAGGAATGTAATGAAAACACACGTTGAAGGTTTTATAGGAATGTAAAACAGACGTTGAAGGTTTTATAGGAATGTAATGAAAACACACGTTGAAGGTTTTATAGGAATGTAAAACAGACGTTGAAGGTTTTATAGGAATGTAATGAAAACACACGTTGAAGGTTTTATAGGAATGTAATGAAAACACACGTTGTAGGTTTTATAGGAATGTAATGAAAACACACGTTGAAGGTTTTATAGGAATGTAAAACAGACGTTGAAGGTTTTATAGGAATGTAAAACAGACCTTGAAGGTTTTATAGGAATGTAATGAAAACACACGTTGAAGGTTTTATAGGAATGTAATGAAAACACACGTTGAAGGTTTTATAGGAATGTAATGAAAACACACGTTGAAGGTTTTATAGGAATGTAAAACAGACGTTGAAGGTTTTATAGGAATGTAATGAAAACACACGTTGAAGGTTTTATAGGAATGTAATGAAAACACACGTTGAAGGTTTTATAGGAATGTAATGAAAACACACGTTGAAGGTTTTATAAGAATGTAATGAAAACACACGTTGAAGGTTTTATAGGAATGTAATGAAAACACACGTTGAAGGTTTTATAGGAATGTAAAACAGACGTTGAAGGTTTTATAGGAATGTAATGAAAACACACGTTGAAGGTTTTATAGGAATGTAATGAAAACACACGTTGAAGGTTTTATAGGAATGTAAAACAGACGTTGAAGGTTTTATAGGAATGTAATGAAAACACACGTTGAAGGTTTTATAGGAATGTAAAACAGACGTTGAAGGTTTTATAGGAATGTAATGAAAACACACGTTGAAGGTTTTATAGGAATGTAATGAAAACACACGTTGTAGGTTTTATAGGAATGTAATGAAAACACACGTTGAAGGTTTTATAGGAATGTAAAACAGACGTTGAAGGTTTTATAGGAATGTAAAACAGACCTTGAAGGTTTTATAGGAATGTAATGAAAACACACGTTGAAGGTTTTATAGGAATGTAAAACAGACGTTGAAGGTTTTATAGGAATGTAATGAAAACACACGTTGAAGGTTTTATAGGAATGTAATGAAAACACACGTTGTAGGTTTTATAGGAATGTAATGAAAACACACGTTGAAGGTTTTATAGGAATGTAAAACACACGTTGAAGGTTTTATAGGAATGTAAAACAGACCTTGAAGGTTTTATAGGAATGTAATGAAAACACACGTTGAAGGTTTTATAGGAATGTAATGAAAACACACGTTGAAGGTTTTATAGGAATGTAATGAAAACACACGTTGAAGGTTTTATAGGAATGTAAAACAGACGTTGAAGGTTTTATAGGAATGTAATGAAAACACACGTTGAAGGTTTTATAGGAATGTAATGAAAACACACGTTGAAGGTTTTATAGGAATGTAAAACAGACCTTGAAGGTTTTATAGGAATGTAATGAAAACACACGTTGAAGGTTTTATAGGAATGTAATGAAAACACACGTTGAAGGTTTTATAGGAATGTAATGAAAACACACGTTGAAGGTTTTATAGGAATGTAATGAAAACAGACGTTGAAGGTTTTATAGGAATGTAAAACAGATGTTGAAGGTTTTATAGGAATGTAATGAAAACAGACGTTGAAGGTTTTATAGGAATGTAATGAAAACAGACGTTGAAGGTTTTATAGGAATGTAATGAAAACAGACGTTGAAGGTTTTATAGGAATGTAATGAAAACAGACGTTGAAGGTTTTATAGGAATGTAATGAAAACAGACGTTGAAGGTTTTATAGGAATGTAATGAAAACAGACGTTGAAGGTTTTATAGGAATGTAATGAAAACACACGTTGAAGATTTTATAGGAATGTAATGAAAACACACGTTGAAGGTTTTATAGGAATGTAATGAAAACAGACGTGGAAGGTTTTATAGGAATGTAATGAAAACACACGTTGAAGGTTTTATAGGAATGTAATGAAAACACACGTTGAAGGTTTTATAGGAATGTAATGAAAACAGACGTCGAAGGTTTCATAGGAATGTAAAACTTAACTGGTTATAAGGAAAACATGAATAGTGAAGAAGATAAAAATAAAAAAGATAAGGGAAAACATTGGTGGAGGTTTTGAATGGAAGCTTGTTGTTAAGCCCTTACAAATAAGAAGTTGTTCTTGTAAGAAACTACTCCACCAAGGTTTTTATTCTAACAGAACATCCTCGATAAACAGATGTAGTTTTTAACAAACAGTTTCAGTTCCAACTTCTTCTGCTTATTCTATCAGCTTATTCATGTGTTGGTTACATGAAGGTTTAGCCAGACATACAGATATGAATAAATATATGCTCACGTGCAGCAACTTTTCGGGAAATTGTGATAATTCAATGGGGAGGGATAACAGTTTCTTTCGATGGTTGCCTAGGTGAAAGAAATACAAATCCTTTGACTAAACATTCAGTTCGAGGTTCGTCTTTAGTGAAAAACAAAGCAATCGAAACAGAACTGAAAAACTGAAAATTCTTTTCAAACATTCCAGCAGCAGTGCTTATTTACCTTATGAATGATAGCGTCAATTTCGTCCGTTGTAATGCCTGGCCTTACAGCTCGTGCACCTGCATCCAGACATTCCCTTGCAAGCTGGAAGATGGAAGTGTTATTTCGCATAAAACAAACAAACAAACAAAACAAAAGAAGTAAAGACAATCCTATTTGAAATATTGAAGATCAAGATTAGATTTGAAACATTTATTAGTCTGAAACGTAGACTTCTGCAGAAAGTTTCGAATTGAAATAAATTAAAAATGAACTGAAAAGGCCAAAATGAAAAGTTTGATAGGTTGAAGTAGAATAGATATCTGATCAAAAGATGAACGTACACGACAAACAGTCCTCATCCCTTGAATCTCATCCGGTGTGAGAACACAAATCTGTGTGCTTCTCTTGACTTCCATCTCACTGGCTGGATAACCTAAAGCAAAATCAGACAGTTCTCGTTTGATTGCCTACCCAAACAATAAAGATCAATAAGGATCAATAAGGAAACTTTCATACCTTGTGGATGGTCTGCATAATCAGGCCTGGGAATATGTTCAGGGACATCTCTTTTCGTACTCTAAACATTGACAATAAAGATGATAGATTTGTACTAAAAGTTAAAATGTCAGAACCTCAACCAAGAAATAAAGGATGGTCGCAGTACCAAAGGATAGCAAGGTCTCAAACTACCGGTGTAGATATAGCCAGACCAAGGATTTGTGATCAAAGGTTTAGATACGCCATTTTGTTCTGATTCTAAAAGAGGTATGACATTTTGTGTATCAAAATTCACAAAGCAAGAAAAACATAAAATAAATTTTGGTGAGTGCAAAAGAGTGAGCAGCAACACATATTAATGCACTCCTTCCCAGTTACAAAAAAGTAATGCACTCCTTCCCAGTAACAAAAAAGTAATGCACTCCTTCCCAGTAACAAAAAAGTAATGCACTCCTTCCCAGTTACAAAAAAGTAATGCACTCCTTCCCAGTAACAAAAAAGTAATGCACACCTTCCCAGTTACAAAAAAGTAATGCACTCCTTCCCAGTAACAAAAAAGTAATGCACTCCTTCCCAGTAACAAAAAAGTAATGCACTCCTTCCCAGTAACAAAAAAGTAATGCACTCCTTCCCAGTAACAAAAAAGTAATGCACTCCTTCCCAGTTACAAAAAAGTAATGCACTCCTTCCCAGTTACAAAAAAGTAATGCACTCCTTCCCAGTAACAAAAAAGTAATGCACTCCTTCCCAGTTACAAAAAAGTAATGCACTCCTTTCCATTAAAAAACATCCAAACCAGATCTTGGACATGACTTATCTCACCTGCAACTTTGTGGATGAGTTTATGAGTTTTCCAATTGGACTTGAAGCAGCTCTACAGATAAACCAGATTTCATATTAGTTAGATCATCAAGAATCCAAGGAAATCATCATAGCCGCCATGATGACTCACTTACATGAATAAATTGAATATTTCGTGCAACAGCAGATAGAGCCATGAATGAAGTGTTTGTCAACAAGGTGTTTCTCTCACTAATTCGCAGACACCTGAATATTTCAATAACAGAAACAGAAACATTGAATAACTCAAATCTCAAATCTCTAATAAAGGTTTCGAAAAAATGGAAATCTAGGCGGTAAAGCTTCTTTTAAAAGATTTTGAGTTTCAGCTTCCATGTTTCCATGTAAACACTCAGCTAAACGCAATTTTGAAATTCAAGCCTTCAAAATTATCATTCTTCACAGTTCACAAAAACTGAAGTTCAAGGGATTCTGCCTTTCACATTACAGAGATGGTTTTCAATATCTCTCCTCCGTGGATGTTAAACATTAGATATGGTTTAAGGCTTGAATAACTGTAAAAATGATTTCTTTGATTTTCAAATTGCATGTAAACCGATAGGCAGATAAAATTTCTATAGCTCTGTTTTTATCAGTACTCAAGTCTTGTCACTTAATGTCATTTTAAACAATAACTCTGCAAGATATACTAAAATACATTTATTTGAGATTATAAGTTAAAGAAAAAAGTTTAGAAAGAAAATAAAAAGCATTTGAGATATTGATGTGCGCACACATTTGAGAAAGTGATTCGGTATTCACGTAATAAATATCATTCTAACAAAGAAAACGTTTACAAACACATACAAAACAACATACTCAGGGACTCATCTAGAATGGAAGGGCAGCGTCCGGTGGAAGGGAAATAAATAAACGAGATAAATTTTCGCGGAGATAAACTTCCGCGGATTTTGGCCATTTCCGCGAAAATATGACTCCGCGAAAAGTTTGCAATGTCTTTATCTGCGAAAATATGTCTCCGAGATATGTTAATTTTTTTTCTCTATAATACAGATGTTTGAATTTCAAAAAATGGGTATAGATAATAAAAACAACTTTTTTTTGCCAAGATAGCATTATTTATATATTTGATGTTTTCATTGAAGATGATAAACGGGACGATTATCTTAACACTGTATTTAACACTGTATTTTAGTTTTTCATAACCTTTGTTTGTGTATAATACATTTTGGAGACAATGTACTTTATGTATTGCCACCCGCGAAAATTAGTCCACGCGAATTATTTGAAGTTGGGCCATCCGCGAAAATATGTCCCCGCAAAATGGAAAAAAAATTCACCCGCGAAAATATGTCCCCGCGAAAATTAATCTCGTTAAGGTAGGCACATTATGAACATCCAAAGGGCACTTTCTTTTTAGGAAAAGGGCAACATGAGCTTCATTTCTGTAGGTTAAACCTGTAACCCCCCAATACAAGAGTGATTTTTGAAGTTTTAAAAACACAATAAATTTAAAAAAAAAAACGTAGAGGGCAGCGTCTGTTTAACGGGTGCGCTTAAATCAGCCTAGATTAGACCCTGATAATAGGACAAACAAGTGTAATAAAGGAAAGAATAGAAGTTTCAAAAAATCACTGTTTGTTCAAAAAATGAAGATGGTTTAAAGGAGGAATGGTCTGTGAAAGAAAATAAAATTTTAGTTAGGAACATTTGACTGACATCTTCCACTCATTTCCCTCAAAAAATGATGTTCTATTTCATTCATCAACTGTTTTACGACTCAACTGTTTTAGCAAACTTGATATTAAGTATGGCCTTCGTTATGTTCCATAATGCTGCCTAACCATGAGGCTTGTAGTAGAAACAAACATGGAGAGTATCTACTACTATTCTATACTTTTCATCAAGAGATTTGATGGATTCAGGTTTCGGTCAGGGGTACTTAACTACAATTTTTGACTTGAAATAAAAATAGGTAAATAGTTTCTAATTACATCCTAGTAAGTAACTTTGGAGTGACAGTGACGTATCCAGAGTTTTTTTGGGGATACCGTTTGCTTAGACACGCTTAGACATGTATTTTGTGATTTCGTGTTTCTAGATCGCCGGAAAATGCATTTGCGACACCAACTTTGTGAATAATCATCCTATTAAACCATAGCCATAAGTGCATGTATTTTTATGGATCTATTGCATTTATTTTCATGGAGAAGCTATCACTGTCACTGCTACAGAACTTCTGGTTTAAAATTGGAAACAACGGAGAGAAAGATTGTTACCGCGTCCATGGAACTTCTGATTTCTTTCCGATTTTAAGTAGAGAGAAGAAGCGCTGTAGACGAGGTGGTTGATCTTTCTCTCCATCTGTTTAGAAACAACAAAGCAAGAACATAACAGCTGAGGAATCTCAATGTCATATCGCCGCCGATATGTCCACGTGAAGAATGTCTACCATTTTAACTAGCGTATGTGCAAGAAAAAAACAAACATTGTCTAGACGGGGGGGGGGGGAATTTTTCATTCAAAGCAAAGTAATTTTTATTCGAAATTTAACACAATCTTGAAAAGAACTGAACTGAACTAAACAGTTTAACAAAGTTCTAAAATTCCTCCTCCACATTGTCGAACGGCGATTTTTTATTTCAACTCAGCGAGAGAATATTTTAAAGTTCAATACGCCTGTTAGCCATTAGATTGTATTGATCAATTAACTCTTCATACTGATCATCAGAAAAGCTACCGGGACCAACTAAAACAATTCGCAATAACCTGTCGAGAGATACTACGGTCAAACGATTTCTTTGTTTCGTATGCACCAAATTCAGAACAGAGAAACCACGCTCAACATTGGCAGTACTAGGTGTAATCAGTAATGAAAGCTTGAACAATTTCATTAGCTCTGGATACTGTTGTCGATCATGGACCATAATACTATACACATTATCAGCCTGAATAGGATGTTCATCCTTGTACTTATCAAGGTCATTTTTCTTCACTTCGTTGTTTTTTACCATAATTACGATTTCATCATTTCTCTGACTCTCTGCTTTTTTTAATGCTATCTCAAAATCTGCTAAGAAAGCTTTTGCTGCTTCTTCCAAGCAACCTTCAAACTGGAACAATCTTTCTGCTTCGTTTCGATGATTTTGAAATGTTGATACTTTAGTAGCACCATAAAAGCTCATTAATTTTTCAATCTTTTCGATTTTTGCTTCGTTACATAACTTACTTCTCAGGTTAAATGCATCAAATGCAAGAAATACTTCGTCGTCAATTTTGAGGGCTTGTTTTAGCTCTTCATTCAGTTGTTGCAAAAACGGAACTTTTACTCGTGCTTTAAATTCTGTTATTCTTTCGTCTAAAAGAGTCTCGTTATCAATCAGGTTGTTGTTCCTTGTTCTCCTGGCTAATTCCATTCTTTCTGCAGAGAGTTGTAAAAATTCTAGAGAGTGTGCTTGAAAGAAAGGACCATCATTTTCTTCAATGTTTTTAAGCGATCGCTTCAGTAAATTTAACTTATCATTAATGTCAGAGTAAATCAAATTACGCGTTTGTAAGAATTTTGAAAATTTGTTGACTTGATGTAATATATCCGCCAAAAGCAACAGCATCAAAATGTTATCAGGCTCTAACATTTGATCTCTCGTTCCTCTCAACTCGGGATCATTTTTTCTACGAATAATTTCATCAAGGCTATTAATCAATGGCTCAAACCTCGAAATTACACGAGCACTGGCTTCTCCATGCGACAGCCATCTTGTAGTTGCAGCTTTCAGAAGCTTCTTATTTGTTAAACCTTCCACGCTCTGTGCTTCGCCATAAATAGCAGCTTTGACTGTTGAGTACTTCATTGTTTTCCAAACTGCCAGGAGATTTGCATCTACTTCGCTTAGTGATTGAAACTTAGGAATTAGGTGCACAAATACCAAAGCTAACCTGTGGTTTCTGCAGTTCACATATTTTGAATGCGGAGCTTCATGCTTAAGTCGGCGTTGTAGGCCACTTGTCTCTCCACTCATTGTGTTGGTGCCATCTAATCCATGAAACCGGAGTTGTGAAATCTCAATGCCCTTATCTAGCAAAACCTCCTTTATTTTATTGCAAAGGGCTTCTGCACCTTTGCTTCCAACCACCTCAATGAGTCCTAAATATTCTTCACGTACGCAATGCTTATCGGAATCTACATACCGAATATAAATAGATAAAACTGCTCGATCTGCCATATCAGTTGTTTCATCCGCTAGTAAACTGAAATCACCAGCAGTAATAATTCTTGTGCACAACTCTTTGTCTAACTTGTCACTTATACACTTTAAAAATTGATCTACGGTAGCTACAGATTTATACGTCGCACGGGAACTACAATCTCTGAGGTGCGCACTAATATCTTCGTCTCCCAAATTTTCAAGAAAATGTACGATGTCTTCAAAGTTTTCTCTTACGGCCCAGTGTTTTCTAACTATAAAATAAGTGGTCTTAAGAAACTTTTTTATCACTCTTCTGTTCCGAGCTTTAATGTTTCCTTTCTGAACACGATTGCCTTGGACCATCTGCTTATAAATGTTTCCTCGTGAAAGCATCTTTTTACACTCTTGGCGTTTTAAAACAGCGATGTTATGCTTTGTTGATTCTTTGTGAATTAAAAATGTCCTGTTTGGGTGTTCCCATAGGTTAACAGCTTTACTACGCCAATACTCTCCCTCTCCAAACTCTAAGCATACCTTACATAACCAGCCTTTGTCCTTTGCGGAATAAAAGGCAAAGTCATATTTTGTTTCCCAGTGTTCTTGGGATTGTCTGGCTTTTAAATATGACCTCCCGTCATTTATTTGCGAATGAAAATCTTGATCTCGATTGTCATCTTCAGCTTCAGACTCCCTTTTATTATCTTCAGCTTCAGAGTTGCTACTCAAATTTTCCTCCTGACTGCCTATTTCCATTTCTATATGATCATCATTAATGTCATCCTTATGTGACGGACCTGCTTCTTCGTTTTCTACTTGTTTGCTTGGAACTTTATTCAGCATGTCAAATAAAGTTTTTTGGTTTTTATTTCCGCTGGACTTATTGTTTGATAAAGGACGTTTTGACTCATACGTGGATGACTTTTTGTTATGGCTTACACCACTTGTCTTTGGTCGTCCCATACTTTAGTTTCTAAATAAAGATTTCACGTAATCCTTAATCCGCGTGGAGTAGTTTTAGAGTAGTTCGTCTGAAACTTTCATTGATGATTACGATAGTAATAAAAATGGTTTTAAAAAATTACCTTGTAAACAGTAAACTTGGAAGTGAACGAATTGAAAGTATCAAATAAATGGATCGTAATCTAGGAACGCTAGTTGAAAACTTGGAAAAAGTACAAATATAATCTTTATAACTTTAATAATCTTTTTTGAACAGCTAACAACTTTTCATTGCATGAATGCTTATTGTGCAACACAGAAAAATCGATCGATCGATCGATCGAACAAAGATCGTTCGATCAATTAAAATATTCTGTGACGCTGGTTTGAATGAAATCAATTCAATGGTTAAAAATAAATAATAACAAAAGCAGTTAACTGTCTAAAGGATTAAAAAGAAATAATTTATTTCAAAAACACTGTACCAGCTGGTCATATTTGTGACGGCAAGTAAGCTTATATCTTTCCTTTGTAGTCAGGAAGAATTATTATTAACGTTTTTTTTTTCTTTATTATAATTTTTTTTTTCACGTTTTTATTTTTTGGGCGTCGGAGTTTGGGCGCCCATACCGGTATACCGGTATCAAAAACCCACTGGATACGTCGCTGAGTGACTTTCATATTGCGTCGAACTAATTAATCAGTTTCATTTAATACTAAACCAGACTTTTCAATTTTAGTGGGTAAGAAATAGCAATTGGCTGTGTGGATTGGCTGTGTGGATTGGCTATGGACAAAAATATTTATGAACTTTATTGCACAAAAAAAGGAAGTATCCACAACAACAGACATTTTGTGGTTAAGATTTAATTATTATGCTTTGTTTAAAAATGTTTACTCGGGCTAATAGTTTGATAAGATATAAAATAACGAGAATTTTCATAGTGACTTTATTTACTTTATGCTTTCTTTACAAATGGTCTACTTTTCAATTATTGCGGACAAAGAAATAGACAAAGAATAACATTAAAAAACATTTTGGAAGACACACTTTTCACAAACAGTAACTTTTCTTTCCAAGTTACTATAAAACTTCTTATTGTCTTTAAGCTATTTTGATATTTCTTACAAAAACAATATATCATTGTTGCATTACACCCACATAAATTTTTTGGCGACAAATATTCAGAGTATTTACAAACTCTTAACTTTGTTTTGAAATCACTTCCTATCCTACAAAAGTTATCATTACTTCATGCATATATGTTTTTCTAAATGATATTCTTTATAAAATGAGACTTGCATATACTTCAAATCAATTTCTGTTGATTAAGTTCTCTAAGGTTTACTGGTAATACTGTATTTCCTCTAAATGCCAAATCTACAGACAAACATTTGTAATAAACACTCACATGCCACCTCCTAATAAACGCTGCATCCCGTGTTCATTACAAAAGAGGCCAAACAAGAAAGTTTATCAACATCAACAACTCTCCTATTATATACATCACAATTATGCATTACATAACTCGATATTTTTAAATTTTAAATTGAAACATCAGTGAAAGGAAAGAAAATTTTCAAAAACTGTAAAAAGACTTTTTAATCAACTTTTCAACTATATTATTTACCAAATTATCATTGTCATCACAGGATCCCTTTAACTACATAAACAAACACAAGCAATTTCTTGCAAACATCATAAATATCTTATGTTGATTTGGGATTTGCCTGGGATGAAAGTAGTTTTCTAAATTTCCTATTACTTTGGAACGTTTTACCCCCTTTGTTGGTTAACGTAAACATCAACCAGTGCAAATCAGTTTAGGACCACACGGCCAAAACTTGCGATTAAAAGTGTTTCATACTACTTTATGACAGCCACACGACAAGTGCATTCACGACTTTTTCTTCTGATTTGAGAATACAAGATTGAGAAATGTATTGTAAATCGTGAAAGAAGTAATTATCAATCTGATTTAATTTTTAACTTAGGACTCTTTACTTTGTGCATTCACGTTGATATAAATAAATTGTCCAGAACAAATTACTTGTGTTTTTTCTATGAAGCCCGAGAATATGTAAATAGAATTCATCGAGATACAGACTTTATTGTAATCCCATTTTCATTAACTTATTTTCCTGGCAAATAAATGTTGATTGATTGATTGATTGAGTTCATTGTAGTATTAAAGGCACAAAGGATTGGGGGCACAAAAATTCTCGCGTTTTCGCGACATTTTGTGTATGCAACATTTTGCTGGCGACTTTTAAATATTTTAACAAAAAATATTTCACGGATTTGCAGCAATTTTTTTTGTTTTTTTTCGTTTCCAGAAAAGTGAACCTTTCTCGTGACTTTTTGTGTTTTCGTATTCAGATTGAATACAGGATATTCAATCTTGTATTCTACAGGACCTCCAGAAGTGCAAATAATGTATATACTTGTATGTATATATTTTTATAACTGAGGAGTTTTGTCCTGTATAAATATTATTCAATAATAATAATAATAATAATAACTTTGTTTCCAGATCCCCAAAATAAGTAGGCAGTGGTGTAACTTGAGGGTTGCTTTGGGTATAATTACGAATTACGAAAATATAATTATAATTACGAAAATACATATATGTTCTGGTGAAGCATTAATAACCATTCGTTCGTTTGAATTATTCATTCTGAATGCTTCCTGAAAATTTATAATTGCAATGTTTTGGTATTATGTTAATGATTTTAATTTATATATAATCGTTTTGTCAATACGCCACACAATAACGCAATTTAATTTTACGACCATTACTGAAACTGATGCTAATGTATCGCTAGAAAAGCGGTACTCCTCCACCGAAGATGTAGAAATGTAAGATGTAAAACACCGTGTCAAATTTTCCCTAGAACTATGTTTCTATGTGGTTGCTATGCTAGATCGTCATCATTCAATCGGATGCATTCAAATAGGAGAGTAAAATAAAATTATTGAGGCAATTCTTTATAATAAATCACGATTATTTTAGCGATGAATTCTGGTCGTCAAGTGGTCCTAACTAACTGCAAATGAAAACATGCAATTAAATCCTAACAGATTTTTATTTTTAGACAGAATGCAACTGACACCTCTGGAACATAAACAGAAACATAAAAACTAGAAGTAAATTAGAAGTATTGTTATTATATGGCCATTTTTTTAGCTACATCCATTTTGCGCATTGCATTGCATGCTATCAAAAAACATGCCAATTAGACGATGAAGTCAAAGCGATGATTTTGATAGTTTGAATTGCACTAATAGATTTATACCTGCTCACAGAAATAACTTCCGCCGATATTAAGTTTTATACATGTTGGGCATTGAAGTTTCGCAGGTTTGCTACAACCAGGACTTTCACATGTCTTTGCATCCACAACTCTATCTGCCATTTTCAAATCATCCTCACGAATGGTACGTCAATCAAAATCGCAGTGAAAGGAAATATTTTTTTTGTTTACGGAAAATTTGATGACAAAAAGTGTTGTGGCCACCAAGGATTAACCATGGCTTAACTGAGTCTTTTCCATCCATGCAAGGAATCAGTCTTTCCATTTTATTTTAATGGATATGGAGAGCGCAACTTAAAATTGCATGTGATACTGTTAAAATTATGTCAAAATGTCAAGCGCAAATGTAGGATTTTTGAATGAAAGGAAATGTCGCGAATGCGATTAAAATTAATTGTGCGTGAACCACACCCAAATAAGGTATGGGCCATATTGAACAATTAAAGGTCCTAAAATGCAATAGGTTCATATGCTCAGATAATATCAAGGCTTGTGTCGGCGGCATGTCAACAGCATGTCAACAGCATGTGTGCTAGGCTCTGGGAAGAGTATTCACGTGGTGTTGGATCGCACATTTGAACTTGAAGAAAGATTTCATTTCATTCATCAAATATGACTCACAGATTCGGAATGGCTCCCTTTTTGGATGAGTTGATTTCACGACAATTTCCCTATTTCATTCTGTGTAACAATGGTGACTAGTCTGTTCATATGACAAGCGAGCCAGCGCACTTTGCCGACTTCACTTATTTTTACCGAGCTTTCAGCCCGGCGAGGCTGCTGCCCGCCTCCATCATATGAGATCATATACAGCCACAAGTAGTGTATTGTTTATGCATATGTGCTGTTCTGGAATGTTTCAACATAATACAAAATTAATGATCATTTCCTACCGATTAGCATCTTGGTAGGTAATTTTAATGCTCTTTTCACACTTTTCTGTTGATTTTGGTCTGGTGGGAACTAAACTGAACTTTTTCAGTGTGTACACAGGGTATTAACATGTAATTGATCAGATATAAACTTCCGAAAATCATCTGCTGTTTAGAGAATGTAATAACAATGAAAAGATTTGTTTACTTATTTGGGTTGCTACACAATGTTAACAACTCGAAATCTCATAATAGAGTTACATGTCAACGTCACAGAGGAGATTGACAATACATCGTATCAAAAGAAATATTTGAGAGCATTAAACTATTGACGCATATAAAGAGAAGGACTTATAACATCTATTCGAATAAAGCTTGTTGTATTTTTAAGCTTCTATATGATCACAAATACACGAACGTGAAAGAAACACTGACGGCAAAAACTGCACTATTATAATGCTTCATATTTAACATTTTATTTCATTTAGAGAAATGATAAGGTTCTTCTTTTCAATGTAACACATTTCCTTCTCCTTTTATGATGACAACGAGCAATATATGCACATCGAGAAGGCCTGGGTTGTAGGTTGTAGAAAAGGTTCCAAAATTAAGAACAGGTTTGATTTTACTGATAAAACCCATATTCCCGTGATTTTTGACCTGTCGCCAAACTAAAATTGTTTGTAAACAAAACATAAATAAAAAGTGATGAAAAGTCCACGTGTGAACAAAGCCTACGGTCTAAAAGTCGAAGTTTCGTTTCTCTCCACAAAAAATCATGGTGTCATATAGTATGACTACATGTGTAAATATAGCAAAAGAATTCTTTAAGTTTCGATTCTTGATGTTGTTGATGTTTTGATGTTTCTAAGTTTCGTTTCTCCAAAATATTGGTCATCATATGACTACGTCAACCTCGTTCCCAGGGCTTCTTGCCTTTTTGATATACGGACGACGGCATCAAAAAGGCAAGAAGCCCTGGGAACGAGGTTGACGACTGCAATAGCAAAAGAATTCTTGAAGTTTCGATTCTTGATGCTGTTGATGTTTTGATGTAAACATGGAATCACGAGATTTTGATGCTGGATAAACATGAACCACGTGATATAATTGTCTTCGATGTCATTGAAACAAAAGCATATTGTCTGCTAAACCAATGATTTTTTCAAATATATAACTAGAAGCCATTAGGCTTGAACAATTTCCGTATCAGCCCTTGAGAAAATTGCTTTAGGCTAATTTTCAAGATATCTGAATGACTTGTACACTGACTAATAATTTGATACAGTCTGGAATTCATCAAATTACTCCCTTCTTCAATGTATTTAACTTAATCTTGACACTTTGCAATTCACTATGATGTTTCGGGGCCAGAAAAAAAGTTTACCAATATCTTGTGCATGATGTTTATTCATGAAAATTGAAGATTTTTCGAAATTCGGTCCAAATTTGGCCCAAAATCGTCCAATTTAATCAAATCTGACAAAATGACTGTCAAATTCGAAATCAGCACCCCTTTCAAATGTAATCCATGCAAAATTTCATGAAATTTGAAGAACTTTCGAAGTTTGGTCCAAATTTGGCCCAAATTGTCAAATTTTAGTCAATTCTGACAAAATGACTGTCAAATTTGAAATCAGCACCTTTCAAATGTAATCCATGCAAAATTTCATGAAATTTGAAGAACTTCCGAAATTTGGTCCAAATTATTTGGCCCAAATTGTCCAATTTTAGTCAAACCTGTCCTAAGTTCCTAGCATAGGTCAGTCATTAACTATTCTGAAGAAACAAACAATCCGAAATCCGAACGGATTTTCCGAAAACGACGAAAAACTGTGACAGAGATAGATACATAGATGATATAGAATGTGGTGTAAAAGCCAAACAATTTCCTACGCTATAAGCGCGGAAATTGAATTATGTCAAATTTGCATGCAAGGGTGGATATGAAATTTGATTTTTTCCTGACTGCGAGTTCAGTCGTTTAGAAGCCATCGTCGTTGTACGTGTTTGTTTACGTGAGTAGAGAAATCAGTAATAATCAGCGTTTTATAGATCGTTCTTTCGAAAGAAAGAGAACAGGTAATCGAATTCGTATCTTTTGTATTTACGAGTACACGCTTTTTTTTATAAGCAACATGTTTTAAGCATTACCAGTAAATCTTAGAGTGCGTTTACATGAAGGCCGTACTGAACTCAGTACGGGTTGAATTTTCAATCCTCCCGTATCGAGTTTCAATACGGGTTTTTATTTCAGTACGGTTCCTGGTCAAACCTTCAGCGGTGTTTACATGATAACGGCCGTACTGAAATTTAACCCGTGATGATTTCAAACCTATTTCTCAAATAGGTTTGAAATTTCGATACGGCTTGGAAAGGTGTGAAAGTTTTCACATTTCATTGTTTTATCATAAAATGTGTTAACAAGCATGCGCATATTAATTAAATTTTGCTGACACCTATGAAACAAAAATACAGAATGTGCTAAATTTATTCCATTTATGCACAGAAAATATTTCTACCCGTACTGAAATCTCAAACATGTGTGATTTCAGTACGGCTCTCATGTAAATGCGCTCGTAGAGAGAACTAGAAACTAGTAAAATCTATTGTTTCGATTGTTACTCGCAAACACTCGCCAAGACCGTATCGAAATTTCTCATGTAAACAGAATGTCGATTTCAAACCGGTTGAAATCTCAAACCGGTTTGAGTTCAGTACGGGTCTCATGTAAACGCACTCTTAGATGAATCCAAGAGAAACCTTATCGTTTTTTACCATGATGAACATCTTCATTTCAGAATAAGTTCAAAATAAGTTCTTTCCTGGTAAGATTCAATTCCACACAGTTTATTAAGGACATTTTTATCCGAGATTCAGGTTAATGAGTTATACATTTTTTTATGGTTATCAATGCATACAATAATTGACAGAATTTTCGCAAGTTAGGGGAATATAGTCGCAATTTTACGAATCTTGTTCTCATACAAATGGAACAAGCACTTTATTCCATTGTGTGATAATAAATGTTTGATCAATTAAACTATTATCGAACTGTCATGCCTAATCACGCATCCTCAAAAATCCTCAAAACTCCTCATTTTTGATTTTTCTCCTCAAATCTCCTCAAAAAAATCTTATTTTTGTCGATTTCTCCTGAAATCTCCTCAAAAAAAATTTGTGAAAATGTTTCTTTTTAATTGAAAACTGAAATATCTGTAGTTTATCGGACTATTTATCACTAAGTTCTTTGTTTACTATTGTTTTGTTTATATGGATCAATAACAGTTTAGGACCTTACTTCATGTCATAATGTATGTACACATTCTAATAATAATCCTGTGATAGACATCTTACTATTTTTTTGGTTTGTGAGTTTTGCCCAGTGGTAGACAATTGGCTTAACTGAGTTTGTTTGGCCCTGAAATACTTTCTTACTTCCCATTTTCTTGGTAATACAGTCGACTCTCTCAATTCAATTTTCCAAGGCTCAGAACAGCTTTATTAAATTGTTTGTTCTTGTCTGCTTGAACTCTTTTGGTAGAAGACTTCCTTTTTGAAAAGCCTCAACAGTTTTAGATATGTTTTTTTCCCAAGTGGACACAGTGTTTTGTGGAATTTCAAACAACAATGAAACTTCTTTGTTAGTTTTTCCCTTGTCAAGTTCCAGCAAGGCTTTGTATTTTAACTCTAAACTTGCTTCTTTGTGTACTTGTTTTTTTTGGTATAGCTGCTGTTTTCTTGCGTTATAATGTCTTGTGTTTACAAAATTTGCTTTCAAAATTCAATTTTAAAACATTCGAATGAATGAAAATTCGAAATATGAATTATGGTTCGAAACCGTAGTAAGGGATTTTTTACACTCAAGAAATCGAATTAGAGAGAAAATTTCTCAATAGAGATCTAAAAGCTAGATCAAATTAGAAAGTGTTGAATTATGGAGGTTCATTTATGAGAGTTTCTTAAGGAAATTTGACGGTGAATTTTATGGAGGTTCGAATTAGAGAGAGTCGACTGTATTCTCACTTTCATTTGTTTTGCAAAAGTTTTTCTTATGAAGAAAGTATTGTGTTTCATGTTTCATTTTTATTTGCATTAATATTTCAAACATATCAATTTAGACTGATTTTCATATTGTTTAAGGATGATCAGGTGTCTCCTGTCTCACTTAAGTTAATTAGACTGAATGAGAATAATTGTTCACATTTGACGGGTTGGCCTTCTGCTCCTCATTTGCGAGTAAACTGTCACAATGAAAGCATCGCGTACCATGAATTTAAAGACATCAAATTGGGAAATCTCCTCAAATCTCCTCAATTTTTGTTTCATTTCTCCTCAAAAAACGAAAAGATTCACCTCAAATTTCCTCAAATCTCCTCAATTTTGAGATCAAAAAAAGAGTGGGAACCCTGCTAATTTTGATCTTAATTGTATTTAATTATTCAACTTTGTTTTTGTTTTTTATTGATTTTGTTGTGTTCTCTTATAATTTTTTTTATTAGTTTGCCTTTTTTAAGGAGCATTTTGCCAAAACAGGCTGAAATCTTCTTTGAGTAACTGCCATGTTTTTACTTTTGCTTACTGCAGTTTGGAACCTACTTATTGTGTAAGTGGCGAAGAAAACCATTGTGGGTAAGTGTAGAAGATATTTCCAATTGCAGCTGTTATCACTGAGTCAATGTGAGTCTTTGTAAGTTATTGATTGGAAAAGGCACTAAATTTTCACCGAATCTAAAGGTGAAATCTAGTGTTAAATTGAATTGCTTGAAACAAAAGCAAAACTTATGTCCTTCCCATAAACGGTGAGTCAAGTCAAGTCAATAATTTATTCTGATAATCATATAACTATTATATTGGAGACCACCAAATAGCAAAAACTAATCTGATCTAGTGATTTCTATTCAGTGTTTCTACGATGGAGACAAGTAAGAGTGGAGCTCCATTCAGTGAAGAGATAGAACTGAGAGGTATGTAATTTTTTGGTTGCCTATATGTGAACAAAGGAGATGTTACATTATAGTGAAGATCAAGCGCATGTGTCACACTTGCTGTGATTTCTATAATATGATTTGTTTGTTTGTTTGACAGTGTATTTGACCAGATACATTTCTTGAACATGATAATTTATCCTTGCATTTCCAAACTAGAAGTCACTTGATTTGGAAAGAATTTTTACTTGTTGTTATATATACACCTTTAGATCATTGTATGTTCGCCTATCTTGTGGACAAACATTTCTGTGGTGATGTAGCAAAGGGGAAGAGATTCTGTCAAAAGATCTACAATGGTCGGATCGAAGTTGATCGGATATTTGCGACTATGAAGGCCAAAGATGATCGACCTGTACTGCATTGTATTATGAAGATGTTGTCCAATGCTCGACCCGGTGAAAGGAAAAATTTGATGGAGAAGATTAATAATGAATTAAAGTCATTCAATATCCGAAAGATAGAGGAAGCCGAAATTCGGAATTCTCCGTATGATATTAGTATAGGTTGGTGTGTCACATTTCTTTTTTCATATTTGTTTTGACAGAAAGTTGTGCTGAATAATAAATTGATGTTAAAATTTTAGATCTTCAAGACAGAAAAACTCGAATGGAAATCTTTCAGAAGATTTCTGAATCTGCAGCAAGTGAATGGAAACTCATTGGTCACTTTTTATTGGACTTTTTTGAACTTGAAACTATTTCTATCAACTTTCCAAATAGTGTTGAAGAAAGACTTCGTAAAATATTAGAGGAATGGGAAAGATGTACACCTTGTCATAAGGCAACGTGGTTGCACTTACGAAAATTATTGCTATTTATCGATAAACGGAATCTGGTTGCCCAAATAGAAAATGAATGTAAGTACCTTGTTGTCCAAAATGTCCAAAATGTTTGAGCCAAAAGGAATACTGCTAATTTTCCACAGTTTCTTTGAAAAACTACCATATGTAAAGCCTGACTAATTCTGGCGCCAACTGTAACTCCTTTTTAGTATATTGGTGTTCCTTGAGTAATGCAGATGTGTCAGATAATGAGCATGGTATGTTATCCTTATCTTTTTGCCCACTATAAGTATTGTCTGACGTGTTTTGATATTGGTGGAAATACTGAATGTCAATGTTTGGGATGAAAATTCTTTTAATAATACCTCTGACAGTCAGTGTGTTGGAATCAAATAACTATCTAGAAATTCATCTTGTAGAATTTTTCACCAAAAGTTATAGAACTCACAAAAGCGGAATGTTGATGTATACCTACGAAATTAACAGGCAGACTATTTAACACGTCAAAAATTAACAGTCACAAATTAACGCGAATAGACAAAGACTTCTGAAAGTGTGCTTTAACGAACATGGTTCAAGGACTTTAATTTCAGGGGCTAATCCAGAAAATTATTTTGGGCGTCGGTAGTAATAGCAACATAAGGGTGAAGGCCTTTTTAAAACTCTAAATGTGTGTACATCACACCTGGGGGTCTGGGGCAGAGCCTTAGTGGGGTCCAGGGGCCGATACTCTTTAAAAATATCAACTATTTATATGAACTAAAGCATGTTCAACGTGCTCAATTGACAATGAAGGGTAACTAAGGTTTTTTAAGCAATTATTCCCTGTTGCTGGGGAGAATGACCACCGTTGCAAAGGTAATTTTGAAATTTCCTTCATTATACGAATTCAGTTGTTCACCTGAGGAAAGAATATGAAAACGGAAGTGGTACCAGCAAGGCTCATTTTCGCGTTATTAAATGAAATTAAAAAGCATCTTAGTTTCCAGCTTCATTCACAATTATATCGAGAGTTCCTTGTATTGAAAGGTGAGGAAAAATCAGAAAATTTTGCCTGAATTGTTTAAATCTCGTAACCCTTTCGAACAAAAATGCTTTAAATTCGTATTTTCAGATAGGACCCTCTTCAAAAGTAAAATGATAACTTCTGAAATAATTTTTCCGTTCTTATTTTAAAAGTCCATGAAAGGATATCTGAATTAAGGAAGTTTTGAGCAGTGAAAATGAAAAGGGCAAGAAAAACAACATTTTTAAACAAAACTATGCATCTTTCTGTAAAGTGAAATTGATTTTTACTTTGTAAAACAGTTTGTTATCAAAGACTGATGACCACTGTTTCTGGTGTAATGCCACTTACTTTCTTACTTACTTACTTACTTGCCATCAATACTTGTTATAAAACGCTTTAATGAGCGAATGACAATTAAGCTTTCAAACTTCTAATCACCCCTTGATCCATTGGTTGGCTTTTCAAAGTTGTATTTGGAGGCAAGATGATAAGTTTGATAGCATTTAGTCCTTCTACAGTGGAATGAGCAGGACAATTATCCACAATTAATGCAATTTTTCTGTCTTCAGCTGCAAACCTTTAATCATTCTCTTTTACCCACTATGTAAATAAATCTCCATTCATCCAGCTCTTTTGGGGAGCGGTAGCAGCAAGTAAATTTTTAACTCCCTTGAAACAACAAGGCTTTGCAGACTTTCCAATTAGAAGTAAGGAGAGTTTTTCTCCCATTGCATTGCCAGCTGCTAGTCCAGTAAGACGTACCTTGCAATGCTTACTACCAATACAACAGTTGCCTTTGAAGTTGGAAGATATATTTGGGAGCACTTGATAAAATAGGCGTTGTAGATATCCTTCAGATCATACCTCCACAGGCTTTATTTCAGGATTTTTAGCTGCTACCATTTTTTCTTTTAAGATTGAGTTTAACAACAGTTGTTTACCTGTTTGCTTGGACAGCGACACCCGAGAGGCCCACCATGGTTGGACCTGAGGGGCAGAAAAATTTTTTAAACAAGGAACAGGCAGATCGTCGAAAAATGCACTTCCCAGGAGAATTCTTACGATATCGTACGTGGATAAAACAAGAATAATATAGCTTGAATCTCTCAGTCTTAACTTCCTTGACTGCATGGCCGAAATATTTATTAGTAAAGTCTCTTTGATTATATCCTGTGCGTTCATAACGATGCGTAATAAAATGTAGCAAAAAAAAAATGAAGAAAAGAACGAAGAAAAAAAACCATTGAAAAAAGAAAAAGTTATTGTGTTGTTATGGAATGTGAAAGATCAAGTGTTAGAGATCACATGTGCATCTGGTTTTGCAATAAAATGTAGCATAAAAAAAACGAAGGAAAACCCATTGAAAAAGAAAAACTTATTACGTTATAGATGAGTTTCTGATGTTAATTACCAGTTAAAGATCTGTTTAAACTAAAAATTTAATAAACTTCACAAAAATAGATTTCCAGTGCTAATGAGTATTATTTTTAATGATTTTTTTACGGTAGCAGCGAAAGCGAATACCGTATTAAAACACCCTTGGACTCCTACTACTACTACTACTACTACTACTACTACTCCGGCCGAAACGGCAGTTTTTAGCCTACGATTTAGACTATGCGAGTCCCCACTAAAAACTCAATATACATTCTAATGAACGAACGCAGCCTTTTGAATTTTCGAAGGTTTTCAATCACATACATTGAAAATACGTTTTCTTTGATATTTTATCACTTAATTGATGAAGGAATGGATATTAATCAAATAGGTCTACATAAAACTGGGACTTTTAGTTACTTTTATGGTACTGAATCAATGAACTTTGGCACTTGAAAATAGATATGTTTTTTGTGTCAGTAAAGCACAGATCAGACTTTCTTATTACTTTCTACGTTTGTTAGCTATCTGTTATGTCTTTGAACATCAAGGTTTTCAAAAATCGAGTTAAAAAAAGGCAGTTATCTGTTTGAATTCATTTTCGGTTTCAAAAAATTATAATTCAAAACATACATTATTTTTTCGAAGAAACGCGTTTTTTTTCTACATAAGCTCTTATAAAAAAAACGTACGTCATAAACAGCTCATGCATGTATAATTCTTTTGTCTTCTAATAAATTAAATTGCTGGTGTGTAGCGATTAGACCCTATTTACACGAGTTAGTAATTTTAAACATAATATCGTTTATGCCTGTTTTCCACCAGTAAGATATCTCAAGAAATAACGTTTACAGAACGTTTAAGAACTTTAAGTAAAATTTCAAATTTAAAAGTATTCTTGTGGCAAGTACTTTTGCTGCTACCGTTTTGCGCCATCTGGCTCTTGTTTGTCTTAAAAACGCCTCCAGAGAACCGATTTAACCGACAGTGTGCAGAGAGCATCTAATTGCCAACCAAGTTGCGTGCGCATATTGGTAGGAAATTGACTTGATCTATTAAGCATTTATGTTGAAACTCACAGCAATTATCGAGCAAAAAACACTAATGTTTATAAACATCACGTCACTAGAAACTCATCTATTACGGAATGAGAAAGGAATGTGAAAGATCAAAATGTTAGAAATCACACGTGGTATAGTGCAACGAGAAGTGTATTTTGAGATAAGAAAAAGCGCCGGAAATAATAAATTCATACATTCTAATTTATGGTTACCCATCATCTCTCGAGAGAGACGAGCTCTATTTAAAAATACACAATAAAGGCCGGTTTCCATACAGCTGCATTTTACGCTCTAGCGAAAAAAGCTTGAAAGATTTTTTTCTCGGGAGCACCAATTGATTTCCATTAACTGTTTTTCATGCACGTGCTAAAAATATCAAAACATTCAGATCTGAAGAAAGTTACCAGTTTTGCAAAGTTTTTGAACTAAACATATTGTCAATTTTATTACTGTCGTCAAAAAAGAAATAGATAGATAATTTCGATGGAAAAAGAAAATGTGAACGAGAGAGCTTTTCTTGGAGAGACGTTCCAAAGGGCGAGATAATTAAAAGATATTTTACAAAAGGTTTCCCCACACCGATGATAAAAGTTTGATTTCTCCTTTTTTTTGTTTAGTAAATTTGTCTTATTAGCTACTTCTAAAGTACGTTTCAAATGAACTTGCACAGTTTTTGCTTGGCAAATTTGAAGGTTATGAGCTTTTTATAGAAAAGAGCAAAACAGCTCAATTTTTTGTGAGACAAACTTCAGTCTTTGATCGTTTAAAAGGCGAAATAATTTTTCAAAAAAGTGAAATAGATCGCAAGATATAATTCTTTAAAGTCACTTAGGTCGCATGTTTCTCGTGTTTACAAACTTGTAAGGATTTGATGAAAACCGGGGGTGATAGATTTTGCAACTGCAAAGGTAATTTACATTTAATATAATTGGGAATACGTTAGATATAATGACTACGTGAGCATTTAACTTTGTACAGTGTATCTCAAAATGTCTTATCCACCAACTTCCAAAGCGTATTTTTCATTACATGTCTGATAACGTATTGCGAGTTTTATATCACAAGAAAGAGCTTTTCATGCTGTATCCATTAACCGGCTAGGGCATCAGCGAAATAAAAACACATGTTTTTGGCGGTTGAGGGATATCTGGAGGTGCGTGGTGGCTAAACTGAACCTGACAAACCGTCAACCAGGACGGCTTCTTAGTCTGATAGGCTATCAACCAGGACAACCTCTTAGTCTGATATGTCATAATTTTCTGTCAACAAGGACAGTAAGTAATCATAATATTCTGTCAACAAGGACAGTAAGTAATCATAATTTTCTGTCAACAAGGACAGAGCCTAATCTGACCTATCTGACAAACCATCAACAAGGATGGCTTCTTAATCTGATTGGCTGTCAACAAGGACAGTGAGATTTCTGTCAACAAGGACAGAGCCTAATCTGACAAACCATCCACCCGGACGGCTACTTAACTATGTTTACTGTCAACAAGGACAGCAAATATGATTTATCTTTATCCTGACAAACCGTCAACAAGGACCGGCTTCTTAACTACCTGCACTTCTTAATTACTGTCAACTAGGACAGCAGAACAATGCACCCCAAATTCCCCCAAACGTCCCAACAAATACGCTAAAGCTGCTAAATACCAGTAGCAACAACAGTCCCACACTAGACCGACCTAACCATGGTGATAGAGAGTGAACAGAGTCATAAGGCAAACGTGAGCAACGATGGTTAAGCATACTGGCAACACCCTAAACCTAATTGATACTATCTGGAATTCTGCTGACACAACTGGACCAAACCCCTCACATCCTAAAATGTGGGTGATGCCTGGAGACTTCCGCCCAACGCTGCCAAAAGATGATTATGTAACAACCTAAGAAGTCCAATATGCGACCAACCCGATGTGACAGAACCCCCCTGCCAGAACCACCTAAATGGGATCCGTCTTAGAACAAGCAGGTGAATAATCGACTGATCTGTGCCCAATTATGATGAGGATAGTAATCGGGAAAGCTGAACCTGTCTGATGGCCTAAAGTGTATAACACCCACGTTCAAACAGAATCCCTCTGTACACTAAGAAGCCGAACCACCAATACCCTGTTGCTTCGTAGCATAAAGCAAATAACCAACTACTCTTTTGATACCAAGACCGTGACTCAATGGCCCTACTGAGAGGGACAACCGAGGCCTAGGTGAAATGCACGAGAAACGATTGATGCTCGTAGAGAACCCCAATAAGATCTGTGGTATGGTCCCTATGACATGTCTAGTTACAATCTGGCAACCAAGTATTGGGAACTCACAAGACAATAAATTCCTGTCTAGCTATAAAGAGATAATGGCAGCAAACCCATATCCAGACCCTATCATCAAACACACCCTGGCATGTTAGTAAAGTACATCAAAACCCAATGCTTATCTGAACATATGGCACTCAGCCTAAACGATGCAACGCATGATGAATAAACACTGATGGTGGCCAGATACTGCCACAATGCGCGGATCATAACATGAAAGAAATGACTATAATACCCTTGAATACAATGTTCCAACCCAGCCTCCACGGACCAAATAACAAACAGGACAGAAGAGACCCTATGGTAGACTAGACTGGTGCAGCACCCACAGAACTTAAAACACCAAAAGAAGTGGAGACTGAAGCGAAACACTCACCCTTCCGTATATGTGGAAAACATAACACCTGCCGATAGCGATACATATAGACCACCATGTAAATATAAATCTTAGCTGATGATACTGAGAAACATTATCGTAGTGTCTCTATTCTTACTGTTCATTTAAGTGTTGTCTAAAAATCCTTCATTATCGTTTTATGATAGAGTTCAACATTTAGTCATGAAATACATATTGTCTAACACTGTTGTATTAATTGTGCTTCATTCATGTTCACAATGTTTCATGATGAATGACCCACGGCTGGTATTCGTGGCAATGGAAGCCAATCCTCCAAAGAAACACTGCTCGACGTTGTCCGCAACTGAAGAAGACTGCAACGCTAGGATCCAACGAAGTGTTTTCCAAAGATGATAAAGCCAAAGTCGTGTACAATGAACGATAAACCACCAACGAATGCTGCCAAAAACCCATAAACATACTCCAAAACTTGCAAATAAATACTTCACCGCTAACTAACGCATAAATCCATAGATATCAATGGATAAAACGATATACTATCTTCAAATTCAAAACTTTCTCAAAACGTGACTGGAAGCGGCGAAGATATAATGACGAACTGCCGGTATCCGAGACTACCCACAACAAAATAGATATGGCCGAGCAAAGTCGATGATATATGCGATTGCCGCGCACCTCTAGGCATGGATCCGATTGCTGATCGCTAGCGCTGATGCCGCCGATTAACTAGCGTTAAGTAAACTTAACGAACATTAATATAAAATGTTTGCCAAAATATTTGTTCTTCGAAGAGATATTGAAGAAAAACTTAACGATTTGGTTCAGCAAATTCTTAAAAGTCAAAAAATTGAGCTGTTTTGCTCTTTTCTGTAAAAAGCTCGTTTTTTTCATCTTCGTTTTTCTTCTTCCGTTTTCATTATTCTTCCAAATTTTTTATATCATGAAAAAGTGCTTTATAAGCTTGACACAGCGCAAAAAGAATTTTTGAAATATCTCATAACCTTCAAATTTGCCAAGCATTTGTAAAACTGTGCAAGTTAATTTGAAACGTACTTTAATACAATGTTTTGGTTAAAGATTTAATGCTGTTTGCAAAAGAATATTTTTTCAAAGCATTCGGAATGAATCCCCCATGTTCGAGGAATTACTTTTCTTGGTTTCACCCATCATAAAGAAATCTTGCATATTTTTGTTTTATTGACGTTCGCAAATTATATAACAACAAACAATACTCAAATATGATTGGCTGATATAGAATTTAACAAAAAGAGAGAGAAAAATACACGCTCAAAAGTAGAATGAGTTTTAACTTTTGTGCCAGCGGTAATTTTGATTTTATGCGCATGCGACGGCAAAATTCTCACGAGCTTTTTCCACTCGAGCGTAAGATGCAGCTGTATGGAAACCAGCCTTAAGAGCTAAAAATACGGTTGAAAATGCACAATAGACGGTCTGCACGCATAGAAATACATTTCACACTATTCAATTATCGTTCTTCAACTTAACAACCGCAATCGAAAACAAAATAAAAATGTAATAGACAGGCAGCTGATGCCAGAAAAAAAATTTAAGTTTGCGAAGGTATATAGGATCAAAAAAAACTTTACCGGTGGCGTCCGGGCGATTTTTTAACAATCATGACGTCACAAATGCGAAAAATGCAAATGACGTCAAATTTGTGAATAATAAGTTTCATTTTCTTGATAATTTCTCCCTATTCTTTGCTTACAAATACATAATTATGTTCAATAAACTATTGTGACTTCAGAAAGAGCTTTCAAGGTCATTTCTCAAAACCTTCCATGTTATCAAGTTGTATAAATATAAAAAAAATGTCAAGGTCCTCGTAAATTGGGCACTTCTTCGTCCGATTCTTCGTTTGGGCTAAAGTATGGCTCCTCTTCGCTATCCGAATCCTCGTCCAAACTGTCAGCATTTATTTATTTATAATTTATTTTATTATATTTATTTATTTACGAATGTTTACCCAGGATAGCCTCTTCAGTTCTTTAAGGTACTGTTATCAATGAGGGTCCTGCGAAGGAGGTCCTAGAGCATTTAAAGCCCCCATTTGGGCTACGGAAGCTGTAATGACAGGAACCGCTCAACTAGACAACCACCCTAGACATCATTCCTACTCTCTTACTGAGTGCGAAGTAGAGAGGAATGATTCACACTGTTATAGTCGCTGGCATGACTCGGTCGGGGATTGAACCCGCGACCTCCCGAACAGGAAGCGAGCACTCTACCACTAGGCTACCAGTCGGTTACATTGCTGTCACTGTCACCATCATCATGACCTTGAACATTTTGACAATCTTTGCAATGACATAGTTCTGTGCAAGATACACCGTGTGCCCTGCAAGAGCAAGCTCTCATTTCACAACCTTTCCTGCAACCACAGCTAATCAAATTCAGAAGTGCGTCCGGTGCTGGAGGGAGCAACATCCATTTGACTTCAAGATTCCCATCTTCCAGGATCCAGCCATAGCCATCGTAGGGGTCGGGGATTGTAGGGTTGTTCTCCAAAGAACGCTTCACCACGGCTGTCACATAGCTGACTCGTTTACAGTGGTAGAGTAAGGCATCTTGCATAGAGGTAGCAATTCAGGGTGAGGCTCAGTGGCTTATTCTTTGGAACAAAACTTGATGTATCTGGCCTCATTAACATCACTGGCTTCTTTAACAGCATAGAGGTGGCACACAAACTTTTCGACTACATCAAATCGGTTTGCGTCGTAGACAAAATGGTCTCCAATTTCCTTGAATAAATCAATAAAATCTACAGACTTGATCATCGTATTGAAAGCTTTTACTTTGCCCATCTTATAGAATGCGCTGGTGTAATCGCTCCCTGTGAAGGCGTGTAGAGCAGGTAAAGCCTTGCAACAATCAAATCCGATCTGTTGACATATTCCTGATATTTGTAAAATGCGATAATTGGCACCGGTTCCAGTTTCTAACAATATTTCGGGATCAAGAAACTGCTAAAAATATAAGGCGTATATGCCGATATCACTATCAACCGTACGAAGGCACACCTTTTCGCTACCATAACCGTGATGCATGTTGAATACACAGGAAAACTTTCGTGTCTGCTTCTTCCTGGTCAGTCGCCAAGGAAACTTCCTCTTCGCAAGAAATCTCAAAAACAATATGCAAGAATAAGATAAAAGAAATGTTTACCGTTGCAAATATAGTTCAGAAAAATTTTCAAGGGGGTTTCAAAGTTATGTTGCTTCAAAACTTAAACTAACTTCGAACAATTAAATTGTAAAAAATAACGTGTCTTCCATTGCAAGTTAAAGATGTGCAGATGTGCGTTGCTGTATGAAATGTTTGAGCTGTAATTCCCTTGATAAATAATATTTTGGTCGCTGGTAATTTTTTTTAGCACTGTACGACTATCAGGGATAGGTTTCAAGTGTTTTTAATTTGTTCGCAAACTTTGTTCAGATAATCATTTTTTTGGTGACATCAGCTGCCTGTCTATAAGAGGAGGAGCTAGGTTGTAAACAAGGAGTCGTCTCTCTGCACCATGTAAAGGGCGATGCATAAAGACAGAGAGTCATTAATATGAGTCAATTAATGCCTATTTGACATTTTTTTTTATTTTTTCAGTTTTTTTGTTTTGCGTTTATTCAAGATTGAGTTTTTGCTATCGTTTTCTGGCAGCAAAAACCCCTGAAAAAAATGCTGCTCCACCAAATGGTAAGGAGGTAAATCTTCCTCAAACTTGCTGTCATTTCCGGGGTAACACTAATCTCTTCTCCCGAAACAGCTTTGAAAGTTATATTGTGTCTCTGCTTTCATTTGTCTAGCCAGCCATCGGAAGCCTAAAAATCATCTAGATCTAGGCTTTTGGAAAGTGAGATCGCTTTTTCTTTTCAATTTTTTTCTGTCTGAATTTACTTGGTTTGATTCGTAAGCTTCTGTGAGTTTCCTCTTATTTGCTACCCAAGTCGAAACAGTATTTTTCTTTACGCCATATTTCTTTGCAATGCTCTTGTTTGTACTTTTGCCCTCTTCAATTTTCTGCATAGCTTTATACTTATCTGTTATGGAGATGTTTACCCTTTTCATCTCAATTCACTGCTCGTATACGCTTTACCATAGATAAAAGAAAAAAAATGTGTCTTTTACAGATTGTCGCTTTTAGATTAGAATGCTTCGATCTGCATCGTTCCATTGGAATTCCAATAAATTTATTCTAAAAGTTCAATGTGAGATATCTATCAAAATATCTTTTTGTTATTTTTTGTAGCACTTGTTACATTGAGTTCAAACAACCCAAACCAATCAGATTTGTTTTCTTTGACAACAACATAATTAATGAGTTGATACGTTGAAACTTGACTGTTTGATGTGCAATTTAAATTTAAAGCCTGAAAACACCTGCTTATAGCAAAGATTTTTCAAGAATCTTTATGTGTTACCCTTCCTTTAAAAAATGAAAAAGTTGAGTGTTGCAAGCCTTCATTTAACTATATGCTTTGTGACAAAAACCCCACAAACAAAGAACCCAAACTAATCATGTCAGATTTGTTTTCTTCGACAACAGCATCTTGGAAATAGCCAAAACTCCGGTACCAAAAATGGAAACTCAATATTTGTTATGGTTTTTTTAGTGAAGTCAAGTGACCGATACCTATACCTTCAGAATTGTCATGTCTGTTTATTTTCGAGACACAATTCATGGTTCACAATTTGTAATAATACCATTAAAAACAGCTTGCAAAAACATTCACCTCCTAAAATACAAATTGCGTGCTGCTAATTCGAATCCTGGTAAAGTAATTCGAAAAAGCTTACCCAAACAATATGTTAACTATTTCAGACAAGAGTAGAAATTATATACATATTGTGAAATGAATGTTGACAAGGAAGATACTTGGAGGGAAATGCTTTCAGTAGATATACCTTAGAAAATTTGCTATTATATAAGTTTCAAACCAAAATTCAATATATTGAATTTTAGTTTGAAATGCTTTTCAGTACCACCATCACCAATGGGGGAAACATTGCAAAGAATTTCACGAGATTTCAGATATGGAGGTTGGCAGGCAGTATGTGGTGGTGAAGATCAGAAGGCATTATTTCAGATTAATTTGTTGAAAGAGGAGCCATTAGTTTTGCAAAGAGTTAACGTTTAAAATAAAATGGTGTGTTCACGAAGCAGAAAATAACATCCCTTAATAAGTTTGAATGACATATTTCTATTGGAAATTCTGATCATTACCCCCTGATTTTTCTAACCTTCAATCCCTGTAAAATCAATACAGTTACATTTTTACACTTAACACTTATAAATTTTTACTTGCCTTCATAAGTTTTATTGTTTGGCATATGCATTAATTTCAATTCCGAATCTTATTTTTGTGCATATGGAAATATTCTCACATAAGAACCACACCCACATTCGAAAAAAATGGCACCAGCATGCAAAAAGATGGCATTTCCATCGTCAGTTTTCTAAACATCCTTTGCACACAAGGGCACCCTGACAAACATTGCAATGAAAAAAGTCATATTTTGTACAAAAGGACTCCTAACGTAATTTACTTCAAAGTTTACCTACATTTTTCATTTCAGTCTTTGAAGGGAAAGAGGTGACTACAGTTGTTCGACAAAACCCTGGAGTGTTAACCAACACAACTTTTAAGAAGATATATAAAGATATAGATGTTTCAAAAATAGATGTACCAGAGACGGTTGATATCGTGAAAAGTGGTAAACTTGATCCTGTGGAAATGCCCTTTGCTGATTATACTGAGAAATGCAGGGAGTACTTGTCAGACTACTTTAGTATCAATGATCGGATTGAAGGGAAGATCAGGTTTCCACCAGCTTATATGAATTGTGGTGGATTATATGATATTGCCGGAAAGTTCGAATCACAAAACACAATTGTTATCACTGATTATGATCTTGTTGAACATTGCAAGATGCTCAAACTAACTGTGGATGAAATTCGTAATAAATTGCAAATTGAACTTTCATCCATTGGAAACAGTGCTCAGCAGTTCCTTGTTTTTGATTATATGAAGCAATGCGTCTACATTGTACGTTACAGTGAAGCTGACCGAGAAGAAACAGCCCTGATGGACTTGAAGTCTTCTGATAACTTTTGCCGATTATTTTTCTATGTTTTCAGTCGTTTTCTTGGAAAGGATTACTCATTCATCAATATAGCAGTTGCACCAAACATGGAAGCTGAACATAGTAATACACTCATTTTGACTGAACATCACCTTGACCAACAGAAACTGAAAAACAAACTTTTGGATTTATACTCTTGTGTGGTAGGAAAGACTGACAAGCCGTCTGGAGACCAAGGGCATGAATCTACAATACTTGCAGTCAGCTACATATTTGGTTTCCTTGCTACAGTAGTATTTGAACCTGATACTCTGTTTCGTGGTACTCAGAAAAAAATATCCTACATGTGGTTAACCAAAGAGCAGCTACAGGTAGTATTTAGTGGGGAGAAATGGAGAATAGTCACTGGTGGTTATGGGAATGGCAAATCTGTGGTTGCAAAGGCTCTTCTTGAGCAATTAATCAAGCAGGCAGCAGAACCTGTAGATATATATTTCCTGTTTTTCGACAATGACAGCTTGTTCCTGAAAAGTCATGAAAAGGTTTTCAAGAAAATAAAAGAAACCTGTCTTGGTTCCAATGCTAATGTGATTTATGGAAACTGTCAGGAAATAGAAAGTTGCCTATCAAACGAACTTCAACAAATTTGTGGAAGCCATGGAAAAGTCATTCCTTTCACCGTATCTAATATGCTGCTGTCAATGATAGAAAAAGCCAAAACTTCCAACAAGCAGTTTCATTTGATCATTGATGAGCTGGATGCTGAGGTTATTAATTCAGTTGAGGCAGCTGCACTCAAGGAGATCTTAACGCAGAATGCTGAGTTTCTGACTAACACATCTATGCTATTTGCAATGAGGTCAATGGAGAAAAAACGAGCGAATATAGTTGATGGGCATCGAATTGAGCACCAATCCTTTCAGTGGTACAATAAATGTGGAATGAAAGTTATTCCACTATCATTGTCAATGCGCACCACAACATAAGTCTCCGAAATCATTAAAATATGTGTGAAAGGAATTACTCGTCCAAACAAGTTAATGCAACCGTCAGTGAAGATCATCCCCCAAAATGTTAGCAAAGGAACCATAAGAAGTAAAATTAGGGAATGGTTTAAAAAGCCTGCAACTAACTGCAACACGACAAAAGATACACAATCGCAAGTGTCAACAACCATTTCAAACCCACAAGGAGAAAGCAGTAAACTTCAGGTGCACCATATGAAACCAGACGAGATTGATTCAATTGCTCAGGAACATGATGAAAAGTTTCAGGGATCCAACACGTTTATAGAGACAGAATTCCAATTCCGTGAATGTAATAAGTGTGGACATAATATATCCGGCCGCCAACCTGTTCTTGTATTTTTAAATGAACGCAGAAAAAAAGACATGGTTGAAGAGGATTACCTGTTGTTGTTGTCTAAAGTCCTGGAAGATCACTGTTTCAATGCAGCAGTTCCAGATGAGAAAAGAATAATTCTATGTAATGATACAAACGAATTCAGGATGTGTGAGATATCATTGGAAGTTTTGGAAGAAGGATATTTATGTTACATGCCAGGTATGCCAGACAATCAACCCTTGACTAAATCGTTTGATGCAACAACAGTTATCACCAATTACGAAGGCAGCAGAGGAATGGAGTGCTCACAAGTTGTTATTCTCATTAATCCAGCAGAACATTTTAAGCGACAATTTTTTATTGAAATGATTTCTAGATGTACGGATCATCTGGTGTTAATTGTCCCATACCATTATGATGAGAACAATTATGGCAAAAATGAAAGGGAATCGATGGGCAATATCATAAAGACTTTATGCGATGATGTTCAAATTCGTAGTGACAATTTGCTTGATATATTCTCGTACATGCTGGCTGAACAGCCAGACCAACAATTTTATACACACGATAAAAACTCCAGGATAAAAACCGTCAAAATCAGTCCTGATCAGTCCGAACGCCAAACGTATCGTGATATCGCTCTGCGGACAAATGTTATACATAAGCCACAACCAGATGAACATCTTTTATCAAGGTATTCTAGTTTTTCTTATAATTTGATGTAGGATTGAGAATGTTGAAATTTTGCTTCAATTCTGTATCAATATTATTTGGGCATGTATGTGTATATAACTTTTATACCATTCTTTGGGTTGTGGTTTCAGATATACGCAACCTGGACCTGTCAAAAATCTTCAAGCAAACATTCTATCAGAAGGGTTATTACAACTTTCATGGGATCATCCTGAAAATATGTTTCAAGTGGCAAGGATGAATTTGTCCCAAAGCACCACACATGAGGTGGACGATTACGAAATCATACATTCACATTATCATGGTTATAATTTCCAGATTCCCACCGAAAAGGATCGTGTGTACAGATTTAGAATACATGCTATCAGTAAATACGGGGGCCTGTTATCAGAACCTGCTGAGGTTGATTTTTCACCAAGTGAAAAGCAAAGGTATCATTTAAGTTTTATAGATGAACTTCCCAACAATTCTGAAGTTGTAATTGTGTGTTATTTGGTTTTTCGTTTAGCCAGCCATCATTCTTCACGCCGCAAGCCGCATCTCCTCTAGTATCGACTGTTGAGAAAAACACCTCGAGCAATATGCGAAGGTAAAGTGTAGTGATTAACTTGCGAAACTTTGAGATAACTTTGATAACTAAACAAGACTGCATATTTCGTGATTTTCGTTTAGCCTATCATCTAACCAAGATACCCAACCTCTTCCACCCGCTAAGAAATACACGTTCGAAGGTATTTCCTGATACTTTTATTTCCAATATCGATTTTAGATCATTTTTTAATGGCGATCAATGCAAGACTACATTTTTATTCAAGCAAAACTATTCTAGGAACATTAAGTATGAATAATAATTTCGCATCACATCACAAGTTATACAGCAAAATGTTTATTTTTGTTTGTAAGAAATTAATTTCATATTTCACTACAGTCTCGATATAATTCCTTTGGTCCCGCCAGATTCGAAGTTTTTGTATATCTTTACACCTGCCTTCATCCCCTCAAATTAAGAAATCTTTAAAAATACATCCGCTAAAACATTTTGTGCATGACAAGAATCAGCATTAACCTGTCATTACTTTGTTTTCTCAAAAGACATTTCGCAAGTTTCAGTTGGAACGTCAGCATCTTGACAAACAATGTATCCCGCCTCGTTTCGATTATTTTACATTGTTTTGTATGGTAATTGATCGTTACTACAAATGCTAGAGAACATTTTTAATTATGACACAATCCCGTATAAATTCTCCCCATATTAATTTTCTGTCATTTTTGCTCGGCTGGGTATGAGTGTAGATAGTCGCCATACTCCATCATAATAAAAATAAAAATTGTTCATTCTCAGTTCAGTGAATAGACCTTTCACAAATTTCTGCTTAAACATCGTGTTATGGCTAAGCCAACAAGTATCGCCTCGTTTTAAAGATTTTAATTATCTCACTGTGGAATGGAAATAAGTCCATATTACTAAGTAATAAGAAATGTAATTAGTGAAACAGAATGTATGCCGATCTCAGTCCTTTCAGCTACATCAAAAGTCATGAAACGTGAGGTTCACAAACAACTTATGGACTTCCTAGAGGAAGGAAAACTAATTTCACCATTCCAATTTGGTTTTCAAAGAGGTAAATCGACTGAGCTTGCTGCTATTTCTCTCGTTGACAATATTAAAATGAATATTGACAAGGGTCATTTAGTAGGTGCCTGTTTTATCGATCTCAGCAAGGCATTCGACACCATAAGCCACAACAAACTCATCAGTAAACTCGAAAGCTATGGTAAACATGACAAAGAACTTGATTGGTTGAGAAACTACCTATTTAATCGACATTTTCGTGTATATTTCAATGGTGTTTTGTCTGAAGTCCAACCAGTATACATAGGAGTAACTCAGGGGTCCATGTTTATTATATTTTTCAATGACATGGTTCACCATCTGCATAACACCAAAGTAATCAAATACGCTGACGACACTGTGATCTACTGTGGTGATAAAAATATCTATACGATTGAAAATTGGTTGAATGACGATTTAAACAACCTGTCCAGCTGGTTTAAAGAAAATGAACTGTTAATGCACCTAAAACCTGGTAAAACGGAAGTTCTTTTATTTGGCACGCACCAACGCTTTGCTAGAACAAATAAAGAGTTGAATGTAACGTTTAATGATCAACGGATCAACGTAACAAAGACGTATAAGTACCTAGGTGTAGAATTAGACTGCTCTTTAAGTATAAACAGTCATTTCGACAAAACATACAAGAAAATTGCTTCTTTGCAAAATACGTCAGTTTCTCACCACTGATGCTGCGAACAACGTTTTCAGCCTCGTCATTCTTCCCCTGTTATCATATTGCAGTTTGCTAAAACCAAATTACACGCAGACCCAACAAAATCGAATAAATTCGCTAGAACGACGTGCGATGGAAGTTATATATAACGGAAGTGAACATGATGTGCCGGCTTTTAATCTTGTTCACATAATGAAATGGAAAATTTGCTCTTTTTGTTCACGATGTCATCAACAAAGAATACCTGCGAGTTATTTCACGATTATTACAGCATACAACACACGAATAAAAACACTCGAAACAACGGATACCTCATAATCGTACCAAAAGTGAAATTGGAATATGGCCAAAAAAAAAAACATTTTCAGCAATAATTCTTTACTGCCAGTGAAATCTGTTCTCTACATTTTAGCCTTGTTTTTATAACTTTTTAACCTTTAAACAGGACACACGTTGATAACAGCGATATGTTACGATTTTTATTGTATATATTGTTGAAGTGTTCTTTTCCTGTATAAATATTCGTTAATAATAATAATAGAAACGAGACGAAACTTGATAGCAAGGCATTAACACGATGTTTGAACAGAAATTCGGGAAACGTCAATTACGTGACGTCGAGGAAGAAAGGGGAAGAGTGGAGGCTGACTCCCAAGAAACTCTTCAACCCTTGTTCCTTAGTTTTCTTTTATCAAATTGTATAATCAGGGGGCTGGGGGGCTATAGCCCCCCCACTTGTAAATTTGACCAAGGTTTGGTCCTTTTTAAGAAAATTCCTGACATTAACCATCACTTTTTTAGGATGGATCACTTTTTTAAGTCCTTTTTAAACATTTTAGCCCCCACACCCTGAAATGGCTTGTGTCGGCCCTGATAATATATTATTATATATATGTTATTCGAGACTCGAGAATACAAACAATTTCTAAAATTAAAAGCAATACTTTAAAATATTTAAGCTGGCGAAATGGCGGAGGCCCTTTTGATAGTTTTGTAAATTTTGCTTCTTGCTATTAAACTGTCATTTTAAAAAGATTTATCAATTCAAAGCTTCAAATCTTCTATAAATGTGTGGTGTTTTCACTATACATTTTTATTTCTTTTTAAAAATGGACACGCTGTAATTATTCTTGATAAACTTTGCTAGTCAGATTTTGAAACACTCGCATGTTTTAATCTGTAACATTCTTATTTTTGTCATGTGATTTGGATCATGTACATTTTTCGAACACGTTACCTGACCTGTGTACCTTTTCGAATAAATCATCCAATAGTTTTTGTAGAAGAGTTTTATTCGCGCGAAACAGAATTCTATTTCTTTTCTTCTCGACTTTTGAACTGTATGGAGCTCTGTATTTTCGAGTTGCCATTTTGAAGATTTTAACTGCATGCTCATGTTAATACAAATAAATATTTGTCGTCTACATATTGAATTAGGTAAAAAATTTATTGTTGATTGATGTTTTATTATTCGTTTTCTCAAAAAAATTAACTTTGTTTTGTAAGATTTCAATCGATTCGACTGACAATCAATGAAGTTAGTTTATAATTTTCAACTTGTTATTTATTGTTACTTGATCACATTTGTATCTTATATATCTGGCTGGCTTTACATGTGAAAAATTTTCGGATCCAGAAATGATGGAAATTATGAAGATTCATTTCGCTTTAAAATTTGTGCTCATCTGTCAGAGTTCGATAAGCTGATTAAAATGATATACAAAAACACATGTCTATGATGAACAGTTCAAGAGATACACATCATTAAGTTTTGCTGTGACGTCATAAGGGTTGGGTGGAATAGATGAAAATTACGAAGATTCATTTCGCTTTAAAATTTGTTCACCATCAGTTAGAGCTTGAAAAGCTGATTAAAATGATATAAAGAACCATATGTCTATGACGAACAGTTCAAAAGATACACGTCATTAAGTTTTGCTGTGACGTCATAGGTGTGGGTGCACCCATCCACGGCGTTCCACAACCACCCACTCCACTTCCACTGCATACCACCAGGGGAGGTACACATCATAAAACGTCAGTTGTTTTGATTGGTTTAGAAGATAATCCCACAAAATTAACATTGCCATTTCACAAAATTTCTGATAAATTCTAAAACCTTTTTTATTTATTTCTACTTTTTATTTTTATTTGTTATAATTATTAATTATTAGTTGTTTAGAATTTCTTTCCATTTAAAATCTATTTTTATTTCGATTATTCTTCATTCATTTTATCATTTATTTTTCATTTATTTTAGATCTTTATGATCTTATCGAACGTGATGACGTGAAATCCATCGAAAACATCCTCACGGTGGATCCATCGATCGTGAAGATGAGGAGTGATTATGTTAAATCCACACTTTTAATGAGGGCTTCTAAATACAACAACCTCTCAATTGCTCGATTATTAATAAACAGAGGTGCGGAGATAGAAGCGACGAACAAATATGGATCAACAGCACTCCATTATGCTGCACAAAATAATTCTACCGATACACTCACCTTTTTAATAAACTCCGCACCTCATCTTATCAACATACAAGATGACGACAACTACACACCACTTCACCGCGCATCACAGGGTGGTAATTTCGAATGTGTTGAAACGCTCATACGCCATGGAGCAGATCGTCATATTAAAGATAAACGAGGCGAAACTGCATATGATATGGCGTGTGAGGATGAAGGTGACGATGAAAAGAAGAAAAGAATAAGGGAATTTCTTCTTCAACACTAAAAGTAAGTAAATATTTCATTTAAATGTTTTTATCAGAAAAAAGTTGGATGGAAAAGACTATTTTAATGAAAAAATTCTTATCGTTACCATGACAATACGCTAATGAAGTTTTGTTTTTGTTGTAGGAACCATCCGTGATGTCGAATTTTAATTGTACATACTTGAATTTATTTATTTATACATATTTAACAACTTTCTATTATTGAGACAATTCTAATTATCATGTTAACTAACCAACTTCGTGCCCAAACTCCTAATTATAGTTAATGCAATTATCCTATTGAAAGAACGACCCCCCCGCAGAGTCGCTAATGAATAAAATCTTTCGTTTCATGTTTGTTTAGTTTTCATGATTGAATTTATTTATTTATTGATGAAGTCAATTCATTTTTAATTCAGCATATATGTTAACTTATATCAACTTCGTGTCCAGACTTCAAATACAGTTGATGCAATTATCTTATAGAAGAAAAGACCCCCCGCAGAGTCGCTACTGTTAAAAAATCGTTTCTGTTCGTGTTTGAATTTTGTTTCAAGTTGATGTTTTTAAGTCAGAGAAAAGTTTTTATTTGTAAATACATGAAGATTCTAGAATTTATTTATTTATTTACGAAATCAATTATTTTACAGTTGAGATATTGTAGACCCCCCGCAGAGTCGCTACTTGATTCATTATGTTTTAACCATACCTGATGTTGACTTTGAAAAGTTTGACTGTTCTATAAAAGTTTTAACAATAGTGTGATGTTTTCCTCTTCAAAGAAACTTATTTCTAACACACACAGCCGACAACATTTGTGAAGAAGTGTGCAGACCCCCAGCAGAGTCGCTATTGAAGGTTATGAGTTTGTGTTTTGCAATCTGATCATGTTTGGTTTATGGAAGGAATATTATTGAATGTGAAGTGTTGTTCATGTTTTGTTTTTGAAAGTTTCAAAGAAATTGTTTAAAATTAATCGTGTCGTTATGTTGTGAGATAAACTGCTCCAACCTTGCCTCGTTTTCAAGTAGAATCTGCATGTTGAAATTACGTCACTAACTTAAGTATTTCTTTTTATTGACGAACCTCATAAGTTGGTTCAGGAATGAAAATTATGAAACATTTGATATTTGTTTAAGATTATGCCATTATTTGTTTGGTTGTTGAAGTTCTCTAGCCTCGTTTTGAAATGATATAACTTAAAGGCTTTCATTGTTGGCTATGCTGCGATGAAAGACGATTTGGGAAAAGCATTGATCAGCAATGTAACAAAAATACATCACGTAGGAATTCTAAAAATAAGTTATTGCCAGAAATAAATTCCCTAGTGAATTGAAAAGAACAGATTTAGTTAATCTTGGTTCCCATTTGTGGTTTAATCGCGTTTATTGGCGTTAAGCAAGTAGATTTTAATCGCGTTAGATTTTAACTCCAGTGGAAACGTTTTTGAGCTTTTGACCCTTAAATATTAACACTGTTAAACGCGAATAAAATCTCCAAGTTGGAAACAAAATTTTTTGATTTCAATAATGAAATAAACCCTGCGTTTTCAATACTCATTTGCTGAGATCGTCAAATTTCCCAAACCCAGTAGTGAATACTGGGCCTGGGTCTGTCTGTAGTCAATACCACCTCCACCAATCGCACCCATTATAAACAATTCATTCCATAAAGAAATGTTTCCCCGAGAGTTTGAAAATTGCTCGTTTGTGTCCAGTCCCCAAGATTAGCCAGTGTAGGTATCCACCAGGCATCATCGATGATTTTTTTAGATGTAATTTTCAATAGACATCTTTCGTGAACAGAGAAAAAAAATATGCTCGCCTGTCACCTTTTGGATTACAAAAGTGATGCAACTGCAGAATCCCGTCATGCTGTGACTTAATTTTTCGACACCATTTTTGAGATGTCACTTTCAAATAAACCCGTAAAATGTTTTTACACGGGATACTAGTATGGTATATAATATGTCTGGTCGCCAAAATGAGCATCATTTCACCCCCAGCTCATGGACTATTAGGGCAAACTGTTTGAACATGAGCTACTACTGTATACCAGATCAATTCAAAGCTTATTTTGAACACCCGTAAACCCAATTTTACTATTCAGTTATATAGCCTCGCACTCTATTTTTTCGTGAGTCTCTACTTTCCTCTCTACTTGCGTTTACAGACAAAATTGTCAATCATAATAAAATCATTTTAGTTGAAAATGACTCTATTGTATCAGACGAGATGCTTGTGGCTGAGTCTCTAAATTCATTTTTTTCAGATATTATTAAAAATCTAGAAATTCCAACTTATATAGACAACACAACCAATTTGAGGAACATAAGTGATCCAATATTAAGCGCAGTGGAAAAATACAAAAATCATCCGAGCATTTTAGCTATCAAAATGAGACATCATGCACATTCAAACTCATTTTCTTTCTCGCAAGTGACTATGCTTGAAATTTTCAAGGAAATTTCAAACTTAGATAAAAATAAATCTTCACAGAATACAGATATACCCACAAAAATCATAAAAGAAAATTATGATATATTTTGTTTTTTCCTTCATGACAGCATCAATGAAACATTTGATACATCCATTTTTCCATCCACTTTAAAAATGGCTGACATAACACCAGTATTCAAAAAAGGAGATCGGGCTGAAAAATCAAATTACCGACCAGTTAGTATTTTACCAAATTTATCTAAAATTTATGAAAGGTGTATGCAATCACAAATTCTATTGTTTTTTGACAAAAATTCAAATTACCACTCAACACACCCTTTTACATGATTGAAAAATGGCGAAAATGCCTTGATGACGGAAAAGTTTTTGGCGCGCTTTTGACTGATCTCTCGAAAGCATTTGATTGTCTTTCCCATGACCTCATAATTGCAAAATTAGAAGCATTCGGATTTGACATGGCATCCTTAACACTTGTCGAGAGTTACCTAACGAAAGTTCAAAACACATATAGCTCTTGGAAAACAATAACTCATGGAGTACCACAGGGTTCAATTCTGGGACCTTTACTATTTATTAATTTCATGATTGATCTATTTTATATTTTGGACGACGTTGATATCGCCAGCTTTGCTTACGTTGAAGGTGAAACTGTAGAAGATGTAATTCCTTATTTTTCATTTTTCACAAAAATATACTAGTCGAAACAACTTGAAAATGGCTTTCTATTGATGTACAAGTTATTTTGAAATTCGGTATATTCATTTAAAAAAAACAGCTTTGAAATTTCCGTTTCCAACGTTCTGAAACACACTGTGCAATATAAAAATTTCTCAAAACTCCCAAAAGATACAAGGTGTTGAATCATAATTTCATTATCAATACTCAAAATCTTATACTCGTCTTTAGATTTCAAACCGTTTATTTTCATGGTTTTTAGCTAATCAAATGAAAGCAAATGAAGAAAAATGCCATCTGCTTCTTAGTACAGGTCAACCACTCTCAATGAGAATCAATGAAAACGCCAGAATCAAAAATAGCAAATCCGAAAAATTACCGGGAATAAAAATAGATTACGAACTTAAATTTGATGAACATATGAATAATATATGTAAAAAAGCCAGTTCTAAAATCCATGCATTGTCAAGAATAGCACCATTCATGTCCAAACATAAAAAGAAAATATTAATGAATTCATTTTTCACAGCACATTTTGGTTACTGCCCCATTGTTTGGATGTTTCACAGTAGGGAAATAAATCATAGAATTAATAGACTTCATGAGAAATGTCTTCGAATAGTTTATAATGACAAGTCATTAACGTTTGAAGAACTATTAGATCTTGATAAGTCAGTCACAGTCCACCATAAGAATCTTCAAAAGCTAGCGATAGAAATGTTCAAGGTATCAAACTCGACTAGCCCTGATATCATGGCCGATGTGTTGCCACTCTAATAACCCGTGTAATTTTAATCTCAGACGCCTAAGGCTCTTTCGCAGTCGAAAAGTAAAGTCTGTTTATTATGGAATAAATTCAGTTGGCCATCTGGGCCCAAAAATTTGGGAACTCCTCCCAAATGATCTAAAGAATTCCTCAAATGTCGAAATATTTCGATCAAAAATAAAGTTTTGGAAGCCTGTTGAATGCCCATGCAAAATTTGTAAAACCTTCATTCCAAATTTAGGATACATTTAATGTCTATATAAAGTATTGAAAAATTTTTTTTGATTAGATTATTTGATAAGTATTTATTAGTTTATAAGATAAGTTGACTTTAATTAGCAATATTTTTTATATTGGCTATTGTAAGTTGTCAACTCAAAATAAATTAACGAAAAAAAAAAAAAAAAAAAAAAGAGACCAGTCTAGCTATACATTACGTTTACTTCTTTCACAGTCTAGTGTGCAACGTACTATTGCTAATTGTTTTTACCCCAGGTGTCGCTTACTCTCTGCCTTACGATAAGATACGACACGATATGTCATATACGTTACATATACATTATTTTACAGGGTGATTTTACAGTAGCGGCGAAAATGAATACCGTATAGAAAGACCCTTGGACTACTAATAATGGCCGATGCATGACAGTCTGTCAAGGTCCCTTCCAAAATTGTGCAAATCACAACAAAAGAACAGAGTATTTATATATTTTACCACTTATTCACGGAAATATAGACCATTACACAATGGAGAACTTCAGTTTCACACAATTTGAAACATGGCTTGAAAGAAATTTATGATTTTAAAACATTGTTTTTGGTAATGTCTTGTGCTTGGTGCTTCGAAGTTCTCTTTTTAAAACAAAATAAAAAAATAAAAAACAAAAACGTATCTCTGGTTACAGTTCGCGCATTGTGCATATTTCTTTTGTTTGTATCAAATAGTTTCTGTTGTTTTTTAGTTAAGCCCTATTTACACTTTTAAGGTAAATTGCCATCGGTGTAACTTAAATAATGAAGATAATGAACTACCTTATCGGGGAAAAAAAAGTCGGGGGTAAGTGACTAATTTTTTGGGCTAGTGACTAAAATTTTCCCCCGACTTTTCAACACCCGTCCAAAAATTTCACCCGATTTTTCATTTCCCCGTCCAAAAATTTTCCCCGGTTTTTTTACTCCCGCCCAAAACATTTCCCCGATTTTTTAGTCCCCGACCGAAAGTTTTCCCCGATTTTTGATAATCTCAGGTAGAGTCTATCTATCGATTTTCGACTGGAATTATGACGGTCAAGCAAAGGAAGGGGAATCGAATGAAGTTGAATCAGTCAATGAGGACGATACAGATTTTTCTGTTACGATTAAGGGAAACAAAATTGATGTCAGTGAAAATAAAATGGATGTCAGTGAAGATATAATTGATGTTTGTGAAAGCAATATGGATGCCAGTGATGAAAATAATGACGATCAAACCTCAAAAACTGTTATTGTATTAGATTGAACTCTTAATTAGTTATTTTGTAATATAATTTTTAGTTCAAATTGAAAGTGTCGACAAAAATTGTGTTCCATTTTCTACTTGTATTGCAAATTTTGGTCAGGGAAAAGTGACTTATTTAGAAATTTTAGTCGGGGAAAAGCGACTAATTTCGAAATTTTAGTCGGGGAAAAGCGACTAATTTCGAAATTTTGGTCGGGGAAAAGTGACTAAAATTTCTCGAGGTGACTAAATTTTTCCCCGACCAAAATTTTCCCCGACTGAAATAAATCCCGACTTTTTTTTCCCCGATAAGGTATCACAAAGACAAGAAAAATGTCAGCAGTTTTCTTATGAGATAATCTCCACGAGAGAGCCAATCATTTTATTACTTTGCTTGAATGCTTTGTTAATAATAAACAGCTGCTCGTTCCCTGACCATTTCTCCATATAACAGTTCTTTATCTTTAAGGTGGAATTGACATATTGAAGATTTCGTTATCATATCGTGTTCATGTCGTGTTCCCGTTTTTTTAAAAATAATTTTGTATTAATATACAACAGTTTAGGCTCTGAAGGAAGGTCTTCACATGACCATTATGCACACCATATAGTTATCTCCATTCTTTTCTGCGTAACGTTAACGTGCGAATCAGTGACGCTCAATATGTTGGAGATTTATTTTTTGATGAAGTTCAATATCCAATCTCCTGTAGATTTGATCTTCTCTAGATCAACGCCCTAATTTAAAAAAAGAAAATCGGAAAACTGCTTACGCCCATCTACAGTTTATTCACTACGCCCATCTTAATAAAAAACAAAAAAATAAAAAATGTTTTTTTACAAAAAAATTCACTTACTGTTTCCATTCCTTGTTTTCTCAGGAATTCCAAAACTTTTTCTGTTGCGACATTTCCCGTAGCGCCTTTGGCGTATGGACAACCGCCCAAACCCGCCACGGAGCTATCAACAACTCTGACGCCCATCTAAAAACATGCAAATAAAACCAGGTAATATTCTATCAAATCGTCCCCCTGGAAATGAATGTTTTTCAATATAATCCTCTACAATACAGAGGTTTTACAAAAGGTTGTTTCTTAGCAGGGGGTAAGAAAGTTGATTTTTAGAACCCACATATAAGGGTTCCTTGTACTGCGTTGAATTGGTTAACCTCCCCGGTTGCAGTGTGTTTAAGAAATATCGTTCTTACATCTAATGCAGTTGCGATGTTTTCAAGAGCACGTCCGGAAGTATCGTGGCAATGAATAGCTATTTTTGAAGGTGGGATTTCTTTCAAAACGCATTCAAGCATCTTCCTTGTACTTTCTGAAAGAATTAACAAAAAATTTTAAAGACGGTCATCGCATATGAGTAGACAGGGGGTAAAAGATGAATAGAAAATAACCTTGCGTGCCAATCCCAATTGTATCACCAAGGGATATTTCATAACAACCCAACTGAAGCAGTTCTGAAGCAACCTTGAAAAATATTCAAAATACTTCAGTCATTGTCGTACAACATTCTTCGCTGTCGTACAACATTCCTCGAACATGGAAGAATTAAGAAAATAAGTTTAGTTAGTTTTATTTTCAAGCTCTTGATAATTGGGAAAAAGACTACGATTTTGAAGTTCGCCGTTTGTAGAAATTTGGATTTCATGTAATTTACGCCCCATTGAAACGCCCTTTTATTTCCAATACATCCAGTGGAATTTGTCAATAGTGAAGCGGACAAGAAAAGCAAGGGCTCGAAAGGCGTAACCGATACCCCCCTTCTGCATGGAATAAGTCACGGAAAATACTACGGTGATAAATTAAGACATAAAACAGGAATCCTTAATCGAGAACCAAGTGCTCACACATAAAGATGCAATTCCTCGCATTCAATTGGGAAACACCAAAAACAATACAATAAATTCACTTTAATGAATAGAACACTGATGGGGCAAAAGCGCATACATAAGCCGTTGTGTAATCTTTGCCGCTACTTGAGCAGCCATTGTAATATAAATCTTCTTCATTTTCAGATAAGACTGGTTCATGAAAACGCACTACTTTTCTATTACCTTCACATATATCGTAGCGAAAGAACCTACACGTTGCAGTCACTTTGTGTATGATTAATTCGAAATTATCGTGATTAAAATATATTTGTAATATTTTTTCTTGTTTTATAAAAAATTAGTATTTTCTCAAAACGTACATAATTTTCCAGGAGTGAAAAGAATAAGAATAAGTGTCTACGTGGTTTTACGCGCACATAAGAAGACGATGACCATTAAAAAAAATTTCCAGCTACCAACCACAGCCAAATACAGCCAACTATGGTTCCTGTTGTGAACCAATATAATTTTAACGCTTTTGCCCCATCAGTTTTCTATTCATTATCGCGAAAATGAGTAAAGAAGGAAGTAAGGTTTCGGGCCGTTGTCAGTTCCAACTTCGTTCTCGGGTCGTAGGGTCTACGATAGCACTTCCAACTTCTTTCATATGGTTCAAACATAAAAGAGATACGTCCTCCATCGTACATCTCCTTCATATTCCATGTTCACACACACGATAAATAACGCGAGTGATTAGTTAATACCTTCACAACTGACTTAGGATCGATGTTTCCTTCATAAGGACATCCAACAACACACGAAACATACCTAAAGTGATAAAAAACTTTTTTCTTAATCAGCAAATTAAAACACGCATGTCAGTCATTTGTTTCATTGGCAACACTTTAACATGCCTCAAATATGTCCATTGAAATGACGTCACAAAGTAGAAGAGATGACATTTCTTACATAAAAGAAAATCAGTGATTAAGGTTATCAAGTTCACAAACCCTCTGATTTTTAACTTCTCCTGATGAGCAGCTATACACACATCACTAAATCTTTGAAGGCTTTCTTCTATCGTGCAGTTTATATTTTTCTTCGTGAATGTCTCCGATGCAGCGCCAAATATAGCAATTTCTTCAACCGAAACTTTTAACTGGTGAAATAAAGCGCCATTATCGATAGAATTAAGTGACAACTTTTTGCTAATGGTTTTCTCCCATATCATATTAGAGATTAAAATTTCCATTGTTCTTGGAAAGTCCCATTGGTTGAAAATGGCAGATACTTTTCTTACGATTCATTAGGAGGTGAAATCGAATTGTATTTTAATTAAATAATATCACCAGAAGTTTCATTTTTGGATAGAGAGAACAGAGATGATATGTTTTCTTTCTTGCTATTCGACTAGCACTAACCTATAAGCTTCTGGTGATAGTATTTAAACAAAACTTTTTGATATTTTTCGAATAGTATTCTTATTTTCAGCTCAACTCTTGAATGCAGAACTTTCCAGAACTTTCCAGTCTTATATTAAGCAAGCTTTAAATTTAACCATACAAGCAAATATACTATGCTAGTAGATACATACAGCCGGCTCTTACAATGAAGTACATAGGAGATACATACAGCCGCCTCTAAACCTTTCATGTTAGGTACAAGTACAGGATATGATACATGGGGCTTTCTTTTGATGCTTGTCATCACTTGAGTATTATCTGCAAACTAAAACAAAGTGGATATTCTATGAAATTTCTACGCTGACGTTTATCGCTCATACTGCGAGAAAAACTTCAAGACAAGACCTGTGGAATCCATTTTGGAGAAACGAAACTTGTAGCCTCGATAACCTTCAAACCGGTATCAGAAAGTTGGTTGATCAAGTTCACTTTGACATCAGTCTCGATTATAGCCTGGAATGAAATTAGGAATAGTTAGCAGAGACTATCCATCTAAGACGTGTCAACTCCACGATGCTATCACTCACTCACTGCTATCACTCACGGTTATACGAGTGGTATTTGCATGAGTTTTGAAATTCAAATTCAATCAGTAACACATACTTTTTCATTCTGTAGGCCGTCACGTGGTCCAACTTCGACTATTTTCACAAAATTATCGTGGCTTAACCAACGAGCCTAAATTAAAAGATTCGTCTGCAACATTCGTCTCTATGGCAACAATCACATACATCGTGTTTTTGTTTTCATTCCATTATAACTTACCTATGACGTAATAATCGTCTTGGTAACAAACAAAAGCACTCACCCATCTTCCCACTTTCCAATGATTTCGTGGTTTCAGAATATGACTTATAGTTGTCATGTTTCCATTTTTTTACACATACAATCTGCAGTAAGAGTAAAAAATTGTCACCAAACCTAAATTCAAACTTTTGGAACCGAAAACAACAACAACAATAACAACAACAGATCGAATACTGTCAGTTAATTCACTGGGTGCATTGAATACTGTTATATTAATGATATCCGCACATAATGTACTTTTACAATTGCAGTGCAAAGTTATCGGATCGAAAAGGACTCGAACCCACGACCTGCCGGGCGATTCCGATTGCTCTAACCACTAAGCTACCAACACTTGTTCGTATCAGAGGAGGAGAGCGAATCAGTGGGATCCCATTGGAGCGATGCTCATAGATGATTCCAGTTCCAACCAACTCGTTAACTTTGATGCAACTAGGAAGGTGTAGAACATTGGAGAGAGGGATTAACCCAACAGAGCCCCTGTTTCAGACAAATGTCCATCTTCAGTCAGCAGGTAACTGTTAATATTCGTATATTCATATATATTTTTATTCTTTAGGAAAAACTATTTGCTGAGAAAGAATCAGAATTTTCTTCATGGAAACATCATAACAAAAACGAAAACATCTCAAAAATGGAACAAAGTCAAAGTAATATTTCTGATCATCGAGAAATAATAAATAAAATCAAATTATGGATTGAAATAGTAAATGAGTCATTAAAAATGTTTTCATGAAGGAAGAGATTAGAAGTGTCAATATTTTCTTATAATATCCAGTTGTGGGTTCGGCAGAATATTTCCCAGCCAATACTCCATGTAACATCAATTACATTTCCCCAGTCACTATTATGTTGAACTTCATCGGATATGAAATGACCTCAAAGTGAACTTGTGGTTCCCAAGAATATTTCAGAGTAAACCATATTTCTTAACAGTTTGAAAGGATGTACTTGTTGCCTCGGTTTCCCAGTCACTGGACTTGATTGCTAGACATTCACAGCTAGATGTCAAAGTCTTTCCATCACTTTCACAGAGAGTTGTCAAAGGTTTTCCATCACTTTCCACCGATATGAAAATGTGGCTCTTCTTCTTCTTCCTCTTCTTCTTCTTGATTTGTCTCATCTTCTTCTGAAGACTTTTCATTCTTGGAGTTGTCTAGGATGAGTAAGCAATCAGAAACGTGTTAAGAGATATGACAAAAACATTTGATTTAAAATTATGCTTTTGATGCAACGAAGCTTGGAGTGCTTGTCGAAGCTAATTGTCATGTCAAATCAAAAAACTTTGTAGACTTGTAGACCACGATCTGTGTGTTGATATTGTTTCAGTTCGTGGTGCACCTCAGCGAACTGGGAAAAAATTTCAGAAAAGACTCATTTTTGTTTGTATTCTGCAAATCTAAAAAGTTCCCATGTTTTCATCCTGCAGTTTTTGAGAAAAAAAGCATTAAAGTTGGCAAAATTACGCCATAAATCACTTTATCGAGAGGATTCGTTTCTCTTCGATTTTGTTGTTTTCAGCAGAAAATATGCTCCGTTCTATTTTACAGAACGAAAGAATAGATTCGAAAATCTACAGAAAATTGATTTTGCAAAATATATCCTCACGTTGTAAACAGAAAATTCAAAATGGCATCGTGGGAAGAGCATGTTGAGAGAGAATGTGTCTTATACATTTTCAGGGAATTGTGGTTGAATATTCATTTTTCACTCAAAAAACATGGTTGAAAATGATTGAGTGTAGAGCTGAATTGGTAAAGATTAACGATTTTGAAAATGTGGTGACAAACATTGCAAAAAAACACCCTAACGTTATAGAAAAGATAGAAGAGAAAGAGAGATGTGTTACAGATATTTTACAGACACTACCAAAATTGATTTTGGCAGAAAGAAAAAAAAACGTATAAAAAAGAAAACTATGGCAGCAGGTACTAAGTCAGGTTACGCACAACAACAAACGACCCACTATCATATCTTCATCTACCAAACAATCAGCATCAATTTTGCCAGAACAATGTTTGATTTGTAAAAAATCTGGAATAAATTACTTCACTGACCTATTTGATGGAAAACTAAAAAGAGAACAATTGAGTTTGGTTGAGACTGTTGATGGTGGGTGATTAAGAGAGGCAGCAGAAAAGAAGAATGATCAAGAAATCCTTCAACAAATTAATGGAAAAGATATGGTGACAATTGAAGTTAGACGTCATCATCATTCATTGTATAGCAGACTGCATAAAGTTTTTAAAAGCTCGTCCTTCCGCCTCTAACCTTGACCGTATGATCTTTCTATTGATACGTTTGGCACTGACATTATTGATTGCTGCTGGAAAACTATATTTTTAGTTTGAAAAATGTACTGTAGTGTCTCGCGAATCTCGCGAATCAAAGTGCTTGTTTACAAAACAGATGGAAAATAAAATACCCTAAGTTATTATTTTATCAGCCATCTGATTGAACAAAAAGCGAACTGGTGTTTTCAAAAGATGCAGGTGGGAGACTATTTATGGAAGATATTGAAGAGTGCTTGGATGAGTAATCAGCTTCTCAGAAGGAATGTGAAACTGATTGTGAAGAAGAACAAGAAAGAAATTTTATTTTGATGTTTATAAACAATACCATGGCTCACCGAGTTGCAGTGCTTGTGAAAAATGCACTTGATGCTTCAGAAGGAGTCAAAGGAGTAATGGCTACCATCACCTTCAGAATTTGTCACTGATAACATTAAAGCCTATATACCACTGGTTATGTTTTATTCTTGGTCTCACTGACGGAGTTGATGTGTTCAATTGTGTTGATATTACTGACAGTAAAACCATGAGAATTTATTTCTTTGCACAGGACTCAATTTATGTGAAGTCAAAAGGAAAATTGACTATTTCTTATTTCATCAAACATTTAAATGGATCTTAAGAAGCCATCATAATTTTAAACTGATTTGGACACTGTTGATCAGCTGTCACTCTAAGGGGATATGAGGTCCTTTTGCATTGAAAGAATGATTTCAATGAGGAGCCTCTCAGTGGAGTTGGATCAACACATGTAACTTGTATTTTCATTACAAACAAAATTCCGTCTCAGCCGCAAATGTTAAGCTATTGACAATCATATCAATATTCAGTCAGTGCTGATATGAAGGAGATACCAACTTATTCTTTGGGCAAGAAAGTGTCACTTTCTGTTAAAGATGTCTTTCAAGATGACACAGTTGAAATCAGTTTTGATCAAGAGCAGTAATACTTTCATATTGATCTTGCACACATTACCTGTGAACTTACAAAAGTTCTTGATGGAATACTATTCTGCTGGACAGGCTTCAACATGCTACATAATCATCAACTGGAGGTGAGGAAATTTTGAAGAGATTAATTTACAAATTACTGCAGCTTGGGGTGGTATTTGTGTGGCAAAAACTTCAAATATTTTATATGTATCTTTGTAGTGTTGAATGGATGAGCTACTTGCACCAGATAGCGTGCTGAATCTTATCAGTTGAAAATTCACAATGGGGTGCTCTAATCAAAGGTGGTGTGTGAAGGCCGAACTGAAATGTTCCGAATTATGTAACTTCAAAGATTGTTCGAAAAAAAAATAATTGAAAAACGAACCAGAAGACGGAAATGAAGATGCTTACGAAGATGCCAAAATAAGAGACAACGAAAACGATTCGGATGTCGACAATGAATCTGAAGACTAACTGTCTTCAGAGTCGCGAACAATGCAAGGACGATGGTTACGACTGTTACGAATGACGTAACGAATGACGTAACGAATACCATTTATATATATCATATATATCATTTATCATTTATGGCATAGTATGTTCTTTCCAGCAAACCCGTAGCTGTTTAGCATGCGCGGAAGGTCCTACATAAAAAGAGCGCTGTGGTTATTTGTCATTCTCTCGAATATCTCAACATACGGAGTGTCAAACGGTTTTCTATAATTGTTTATAATCATCGTATTTCTTTCTTTTATCTGCACCTTCAACGGCGAGAAATAAAGTCCATGGTGACGAAGACATAAAGACCAACTGCTCCCACTCGAATTGATGGTATCAAACAATGTGTCAGATGAATGGTGCCGTTACAATCATTGCGCTCATTTTTATATTGATGGATTGTTGACATTAGACCCTTATATTCTGAGGGTACCTGTGACTGGCGCATCTGGTTCGGAGACGATGTTTCCTCCTTCTACGGTTTTTCACTGCGAGCTTCGTCACACATTGAATGTATATATACGTACAGTACAGTACTGGTTGCGAATCCAAATACTAAATTGTACCTTGAAATGTTGTTGTTTTCTATTTGTTGTAATGTACATAATCAAGAGGGAAGATTAGTTGGGAAGCTTTAACACAAAAGGATAAACTCAAGAAAGAAAATTGTAACTCTCCTAGCTTTCAGGGATGACAAATGTAATGTTTAGAGATGATATATGTCACTTTATTAAGCAAAATCAATAAAAAAATCGATAATTTACACGATAGCTATTAAAAATCGACCAATTCTTTGTTTCTTGGCTTGAAATTTTCCAAACATGTTTGAAAATATAAATGCAATGGAAAAGAACTGTTTAGAGCCCCTGAACATCTCTTAAAGCTTTAGAATCGATGAAACACGAAAAAACACGATAAAATCGATAATAAGAACTTTGAGAGCTTATTTCTCGAAAACTGCAGGTCAAAAACGTGGGAACTTTTTAGATTCGGACTCAGGATACTTAAAATTGCCAAAATACAAAAAAATCCCAGTTCGCAGGTATGCACCACGAAAACTTTTTTAGAGCTCTTTTTGAAAGCACAGATCATGGTCTATTGATGCAACGAAAAGCTTGGAGTGCTTGTTGAAGCTAATTGTCATGTCAAATCAGAAAACTTTAAAGTACCAAATATCAACATCATAAAAATTCCTGAGAGATGTCGAGAAGAAAGAAAAAACATGAAGCTTTTTGTCGGCAGCAACAAATTTTATTTATTATTGAAATAAATCACAAAACGATTTGGTAAAATATTTTGAAGTATTGAAGAGAAGAATTGATAAAAATGGAGTTGGTAGAATTTAGTTACTTCATAGTAGACACAAAAAGAATATGTATTTCATGAAAATATTTTGACACAGATCAAACATGTATCTGAAGACATTACAATTAGAATTAGAAATAGTACTAAACAAATTTTCATAAAAATTATTTCGTGATCTAAAATCTGTTGCTTGAAAATTTCCACTGGACATTTGAGGCTCATTTTTGGAGGACAAAATGACGCACGCTTTGCATTTCAACATGTATGTTTAATCATATTTTAGGTCCATCCCTTTAACAATGTTAATATTTTTTTTACACTTACCTTGGTCTTTAGAATTCTTCATCTTCTTCACTTGAAGTTTTTTTTGTTTTTTCCTTTGCCTGAAAGACATAAAAAATTATATGGAGACATCAGTTTATCAACAGAATTTAAAAGTTCTGTTATTCTGTAAAAAGCAACAACAACATTCACTTTTTGATATGTTAATTATGAATAAAAATGTGAAAATAGTCTGGAATCGAATCGAATCAAAAGATTATGATTTTATAGAAAACAGGTCGAAAAATGTCAAACAACTGATGATTAAGTACTTGAAAATTAAAATCATAATAAAACAACGAATGGCATTTTATGACAGAAGCTTCCTGCTCCTACTAAGAAAATAATGTGATATCATTATGGAAAAATTATCCTTGAGGAAAAAAACAACTTTGCAAGAATTGAAGAGGAAATTTGATCTGCTCTATCACGAGCAAAATTGTTTTAAGAAAATAAGACCAAACTATCAAAAAGGAATTTTGTAAATTTTTCTAAAAAGTGAAATGTTTGAAGATTGGTGCAAATAAAGTTCAAATTTGTGAGAAAGTGAGAAATTTGAACAGTTAAACGTGGAAGTGTATTTTCTTGCTTCTGCAGAAATTTAATAAAAAAATTTCAGAGATTGACTAACTGCACAGCAATAGGAGCTGACATATTTTTAATTTTTGACATATTTTTAATTTTGGACATACAGGCCTGGTCGTAAGAGGCGTGTGATCGCACGCACACGCCTCCACACACGCCAAGATTAATTTAGGCATGTGGCAATCGCACGCCTGGCTTGTAATGACAAGTGTAATAACAAATGTTTATTTAAAAGTCAACAAAAATCTGTCCCAAAATGTTGAAAGTTTTTTGATTATGTGCTAAGACTAAATTCTTTATATTAATCTTTATAGCTAAGATTTTACGTACCAAATCTTCGAAAAGATTGTTTTGTTTTTTTAAATTCATTCTCCGAGGAAATCTCATTATTTTTACATATATGACACATTTCAAATTTGACTTGATTATCATAGAGAATGAAGATCGTTGATCTTAACTGGAAAAAATTTATCGCACATCTGTCAAAAATTTACACGAGCGCATGCCATAACTGATAATTAAGGCGTGCGATCACCACACGTGCTAATTTTCTTACGACCAGGTGACATATTTTTAATTTTTGACTTTTAATTTTTGACATTCGAAGGATAACATTGAAATAACATTGAAATCTTAAATCTTTTTATTCAATTTCAAGCTCTGTACTTTTCATCAATTCTGTTCTTATAACATGTGAGTACTAACCTTTTGGCTCGTTTTTTCGCAGTCAGTTCTTCAGCTTTCTGCTTATTACTTTCCACCTTCGAATGAAATTCATCGTCTAATTCAATCTGAAAGAATCATAACAGAAAATATACAATAGAAGGAATACCTATGGAAATATTACATGACAGTTGACAGTTATATTAGCATACAAACCTTGAGACTTTTCTTCTCCATGTACTCTACTCGTTTTCGTTCTCTTTTTCGAATTCCTCTGTAAACATGAAACTCACCACTGCCAGCCCCAGCACTAGAGCCTTCAAAAACAAAAGTGTTTATCAAGAAGACTTCTGGGAGAACTTAAGCTCCCCAAAAACATCCACAAATAACATACCCATCACATGACGAACAAATTCAGGGGCATCTCGTGGTTTCCATTCTTTCCTTGGTTGAGGTATATAAGCTTCTTTAGTCTGGAAAATAAAATTTGTAAACAAATACTTCGTTATTGCTTTTAACTTCTTTTTATGTTAAAACCAATCTATGTAAAGCTAAGACTCATCAATACAAAAAAAAAAATTTCTTTCAAATAAAATCTTACTGGGTCATTCATCAATTTATCAAGCTTTCGTTTTTGTACGTCAGTATCAGTTTTGCATATTGTCACTTCTTTCTTCTTCTTTTCCTTCCCTTCATTGACTTCTTCAGTTTTTTTTCCTTCTTTCTTCAATTTTTCCAATTTTTCTCGTTCACGAGCCTGCTTCCTTAATTCAACTTCGTTAACTATATGATACATCTAAAATTTTTGAAAAATAGCTTCTATTACAGGTAATCTTCATATGTCCTATGGGATGAATGTTCTAAGAAGCCTTTATCTTCATTCATATCAAGACCAGGAAAAACGAGTCCAGGTCAGAAAAGTTGGTCACAAAAAAGCTATCATGCAGGATTCAAATGTTATAGATGCCAAACATTGTTTTATTATAAGAAACAGTGAAGTAATTTGAGTGTGAAACCTCTTGGCGAAAAATAAACTTATGCAAAAATTCATAAAATTCCATTCAAAATAATAGCATCAAACCATGCTTTAAAGCCTTAATGTATGAAGGCGGGGGTATAAGTTCAGAATTAAAGAAAAATTGATAGGGTGGTTTAAGATGTTTAAAATATTTGCAGTTCTGAACAGTAAAGCCCCACTATATAATAAAGATATTTGAATTATCCATTCCCTCATGAATTAAGTGACAAAGCATTAAAAAGAAACCAAACTTGAAACTTGAATGTTTTCTTCAAAATTTCAAAATATGATTTTGTCAACGGGATATCAAATACTTTAAAGAGCTGAAAACCGCCATTTCTAGATAAGCTACCATTATAAAATACCTCTAACATGATGCTGGCATAAATAAAATGTCTCAAAGCATGTATTTGTTTCTCCTTCTCTTTGAGTATCACCATATGAATTAATTTCAGAAAAACATTGAACTTTTGAAAGCAATAACCAGTCAAGAAGTAATCCAAGTGAGGATCTTATCAACTGAGAATCTTAGTCAGGGAGCTACGGTCACAAAAAATGCAAAACAAACAATGTTTTGCAGACCTTCTAAAAGCTCAATAGTTGGATTCACTAGGATTCAATAAACAAAAATCAATTTACTGGATGTCTTAAAAACACTGAAGAAGCCAGGAATAATAAAAAATCAATGCATCAAATTTGTTCAAGCTCCAACTGACTTTTCATCCGACATGTTGCCTTCCACTTTCTTTTTATCACGCATAAATTAAATCTTTCGAATGTCGTAAAAATCTCCACAAAACAAAACAGGGGGTTTAACTTATATTTAAAAATTCAAGGATTTAAGTAATTTTCAGTATTTATTTATTTTGATTAAAATTAAAACAAACTTTTTTTTATTGTTTAATATTGTTTGATAGATTGCGAAATAATTGATCGCAAAAGCGTATAAAAAGAAAACTAAAAAAAGTACCAACCCCTTGTCAGAATATAACGCGTAAGATCGAATGTAGAAGCGGGAGAATTAATTTTGTAAACAAGCAAAGTTATGAAAAACGTGTGTATGATGAAATTTGTAGATGGTATTTATTGTAATTATTTATTGTAATTTGCAATGAAAACAAAACAAAGGTTGTCTATTGAGAGCAAGCTAAACAAAACTGCTAAAAAAGAAGACTGTTTTATTCACCATATTCACCACTACAGCAACAATTTAAAACTGCGGAAGCTGACAAAGACTTCATATCTTCGATTACGACATGCAAGGTTTGTAACTTTTCTTTTAAATGATTGTTACTATTACTTAGCTCTGTTTATGATCTGTTTTTCTTTAGCCAAATTCGTAAAGATGAAACTGTAATTCAGCTCATCCATACATGTAAAGTTGATAGAGAAGAAGTGGCTTCAGATCTTGTCTTTCATCAAAAATGTTATGATGTATATACACATTCGGGAAGTATAGTTGCGCTTGAAAATGCTAAAGATCACGAAAGTTTGACATCAGAAAAGAATGATAACGGTGAAACGGAAAATGAACGAAAATCGGCCCGTAAAAAAGATCGCGGAGGTAAGCTCTTGACATTCAAATTGTTTTGTTTAGGTGTATATAATTTCCAATCTTAGAGTAATAATAGTAGTATTATAAAAAATAGTTCCTTTTCTTTTTTAACACTAGGACGTCAAATCGCAGATTTTGAATGCTGCATCTGCTTTATGAAAAAAGTTAACAAGGGGCTAACAGCAGGCTATGAAAAGTTAGAAAAAGTTACGACGGAAGACCGTGCAGATAAAATAAAGAGAAAAGCACTCGATAAAATGGACAACCAGCAACTAATGGCATATGTAGCTGGTCGTAGTTTGAATGAAATCATTTCTTTGGAACTGGTATATCATAAAAATCTTGTTGGCGAAATTACACCAGGGAAGAACGGGCAAAACAAGACATTGATGATGATTATCTAGCAGATGTTTGCATTATGATAAAGGAAAGAGTAGTTGACCAATATGAAATTGTTAAAACCGGTGATGTATGGGACTTTTTTCTGAAAAACAACAAAGGAAATAAAAAAATCACAAAGCAGTATCTTATTAACTACATAACAGAGGTTAGATTCAAATCGGTTGTGAGTAAATGGACACCAAAATATGGCGAGGGATTGTTATTTAACGAAACTGTCGAAAAAGGCAAAATAATTGAAGTATTGATGCGTGAAACTGATTCGAAAAACACACAATACCGCCCTTCCATCAACAAAAAAATTGACGCCGTTGTTGAAGTCATTCGAGAAGAAATTAAGCCAGCAAATCCAACATTTGACTACTGGCCCCCGGACGCAGATTCTTTGCTTGACTGCTCAACAAACATCCCACCAACTTTATACAATCTCATCAATGTCATCAAAAGCTGGGCAAAATCTCGAATCTAGTATAAAGTAAATCTAATAAAACAATCATTTTCATAATCAATTATTTTTTCAAGACCATGGTTGCATTCTTTGCACTACTAATAACATTAGAATACATTTTATTGTTATATAATTTAGAAAATAGATTGCTTTTATCATCAATGGAAAATGAATAACATAGAAGTTATAATCAAAGTAGTATCAAACATTAAGTAGTATCGCACATTAATATATAAAAGCAACTAAGGGCCAAGTTTTCTTTCAATGGAAGAAAGTAGGACGAATGATTGGAAGAACAATATTTTGAACTTTCTGCACTGCATGTTCACAGAAAACAGTAGCCACCTTGTTATATCAGCAAGAAAGTCATGTGATATGTTAAAAACTTGTTTTAATTATATTAGAGGACTTTTTACAAATTTTGAAAACTGTCTTTCATTTTCCACATGTGTTAGGAGTTCTTTATGCAAAAGTTTTTTTTGACATCTGTTGAAAAAGCAATATTATATCAAAAAAGGACAGACATAGGAAAACAGCTTTATGCTGTTATTCTGATGTCTTTCAGCCAAACTTAATTTTGGTAAAACAGCAAAATATATTTTTGCGCTCACAAAACATCAAAGTGCGATCGCAAATTGCAAATTGCGAATGGCTAATTCGAACTCTGTGTACAGTGTATGTTCGCACTTTGTTAGAAAATCTCATGGTGACACACTATATAACTTTCCAGGGATTAGTCCAAGCACTTTCCAACTACCATTTACCGGTATTAGTTGAATCACAATCTGGAATTGAGTTTTGAAACTCAATCATTCATTGTCAAACATTTTTAAACTCTTTAATGCCTTCGTACTTAATAACATGTTTGGCTGCTTGTAAGAAAATGTCTGTTTCCCGTTCTCCGACTGACCCTAGAAATGTCTTACTTTGAGAGTCGGAGAGTTAGACACCCATTTTTCTTTTGTGCAGTGAGCGCGTTAAAGTAAAGCAGATTCGGGATTATTTCCCAAAATTTACGACCCGATTTTCTTTCAAATCGAGCTTTTTCAAAATGGTGGATAAGAGTGCATGAAAGAAATCTTCACTTAACTTCACAATTCATCTCATTTGCTTATTGTGAGCAATTCTGTTCCCGAAATCCCCGAACGAGCGTTTTTTAGAACGTTGGCTGCCAAATAGACATATATAAGTTATTTTATGGAGAAATACAGAAACAAAATTTTTCCCGATCGACCGACCGACTCAATTTTTAAGGTAACGGTAACGGGAACCAAACTATTTTCTAAATGGCCTTTTAAGAGAATAAACAACAATGATATACAACAACACAGAGAAGCTTAACCAAAATTTTCACAAAGAAAAACTTGTTAAAATAACTCTGAACAGTTTATAATCAATTTTGAACAAAACAACAACCTTAATATGTGACTGTCCATGGGAAAAAAAGTACATTCGATTTACCGATATTCGAGAATTACCGGTAATTTTACCGGTAACTTAAGATTTTTTTAGCGATTACCGGTAATTATAATTTTTTATCGCTAAATTTACCGCTTTACCGGTAATTACCGGTATCGTAATGTAATGTAAAAAAATACCTAATGTGATTTACCGGTAGCGTCTCAGACGTAAGGTAAAGTGGCTTATCGATAGCGATAACATGTTTTCGAACATGTTAATGTTTGTTTATACTAATTCCGCCATTTTTAAGACCTGGTCAAGTCACAAATTACCTAATCGTTGGTTGTTAAAATGTGTTTCTTTCTTGTTTTTATTCATGATGAAGTAATTGACGTCATTAAACTCTGAAACAAAACAAATCACCTGCTCATGAATTAAAAATGAATTGAAAGATCTTTTAAAAGAAAGGATGATGTGTCGAAAATTCATTAATGATTTTTTTCTTCATAGGTTTATCTTCCATTTAAATTGACTGTGTTATTCAATTATTATAATAAACAGGGAAATTTTTGTAACAGCCCTTTGGTAATCTATACTCTTTTTATGTATAAGGTAGCATTCGTTTGTGTATCAAAATCAACTCGTTACCTGGTTCTCATTCAGCTGAAAATAAGAGATACAACAGTTTGTTCGAAATTTGGCAATAATAAAAACCGTCCGCTCTAATTCTATTAAGTTATTTTTGTAAATCCCATGACGAAAACTTCTATTTTTATTTTCCTCAGGGAAAGTCAGCTGAGACTTATTTTTATTCAACAGATATTTCGCCTTCAACAAGTGGAGATATACACTTAAAAAGTCGATCATATCGCAACGTTTTTAGTGATCTTTATTGACTTTTTAAACTTTATTCAGATAATATTCCGATAAAGAGTGAATTTGGGAAAAGACAAATGAAAACGTTTTAACGTCGGCTTGAAGAGTTGCAAATGTTCTCTTTTGAAATACTCACCTTCATTTAAACATTAATACTACCTGTTTCCTTCAGTTTTTCATCATAAGGTTTACGTGGAAGATTGTCTGAAAGATCAGGGCTCCAAAACTCTCCCATGTCCTGGCAGTAAAGCTTGTGTGGGTGCGCACTCTTCTCACAGTAGTCAATGTTGATGATGGACAGTCGGAAAACCTGTGGCAAGGTTCCAAATGGTAGTTCCTCTGTCCGTTTGAGTCTCATTGTCATACAACAGTCGAGCATAAGAGTGTTAGCATGAAGTGATGGAACCGACGTAATTTTCCTTGCACAACCTTTTGAAGACCTACACTGCAAAAGCATTAATATTTTAGTCGAAAGATCCTGGGAACTAAATGCTAAAATTTGGCTTCATGCTACTACAAAAACATGTGTACGAAAAAACATTAGGAAGATCGTTAATTTTCTTTGCATCATTACATATTCATCTAAAAACATTCGATTACTGAACATTCGATGTGAATTCTTTGACGACTTTTAAGTATCCCGGAGGTAAAATGATTTTCAAATTATTACGCTACAGTAACGTATAACACCATATATAAATGATAACTTAGGCATAATAGCTCTTAAAGCTAGCTCTTTTCTCGTTTTAAAAACTATCATAGTGTATAAGATTTAGGATCAGTGGGTCGAACGAACAGCCAACACGTGAGGAACGAACACATAGTTCACACTTAACCAATAAAATTGGATCGATTTAGATTTACCGGTAAATTTACCGATAAAAGTATTGATCAATTTGCTTACCGGTAATAACCGATAATATAATTAGTTTACCGGTAAAATTTTCATTTTACCGGTAAAAATATCGATACTACATCTTTAACGGTAAAAATACCGGTATATTTTACCGGTAAAACGAAATGTACTTTTTTTCCCATGGACGGTCACATATAGTAGCATGAGAAACACTCATACGTGCGATTGACCACACACAACATCTAAGACATCTTGCATGTGTGTGGGCTTGTGCAATCTCACGCCTCTCATGAGAAGGCCTGTTTGTGGAAATCAAAATCACTAAAATTGCAGAGCTTCCTGGGGCTTTGGCCACATAGGACCCCACCAGGCTCTAAACTCTGATAACTCAATACACCAAAAACGGTGTAGCAAGCAAAAAAGTTCTTGAAAAAATCCCTGTTTTCATATAGCAAAATCTGTTGAATTATACAGACCCATATGAAGGTGTATGAAAGTGAATTTATTTTCTATTATTTTTGAAGGAAATTGAAAAGAGGAAATACATCTAGTTGAGGAGTAAAACTAAAAGATTGATTTCTCAGGGTGTGTAGCTCACTTGGTAAGGCAGTTGACTTGTAATACAAGGGTGATAGTTGGTAGTGGTTCAAATCCTGGCACTGCAGAATGCTAATGCGATATGAACATATAGAATAATAATGTATGCGCAACGAAAAGGTACATATAATGAGATATATATTTGCATGATGTGTAATGAACAAGTGCCTCATTACATAAATAAAACCACGATCACCTATCAGTCTAGTATGTGCAAGTATGCGCAACGAAAAGGTACATATAATAAGTCTCGTTAAAATAAATTAAAAAAAAAAAAAAAGAACTACCTTTATAGCTAGAGTGCCTGCTCCCCTTACCGCTATGTGCTGCTTGTCGCTAACTTTGAGTTTGATGGTTTATTTACTTCATTTAAAGACAACAAATCAAACCAAACTAATTATTATCTAAAAGTATATTCATTCAGCCATCGTTATGGAAAGTTTCAAAGTGAATTGCCAAATACTTACTGATTAATAGAGTAAAGTCTAACACCGGGTCGCGATCATTGTGAAAAAAATATTAAAAATGGCTTCCTCGAAAAATAAATGCTTCAAAATTCAGTGTCATAAATAACGGAGCATATCGATTCCTTGTTATTCCTCTGCTGTCTTGAATGCTATCAACATCTGAGATTTTATCCACACAAACAGTTTTCTTGTATATATCGTATACGCGAGCAAATCATCTAAAATTTACAGCAAGGTAATTCTGTAACCACGTGTCCTTTCTCCGCTATAGCAACAAAATTTGTTCTTGTTAGCACTGATTTCAGCTTGATTATTCAATCAGTTAAATTTTTTTTGCAGACATTCAATTAGCGTGAAATCCCACGTTGATAATATCACCCATAGATTTATTGTTCAAGAAAACGTGAAACTTGTTTCGTAGACCTTTTCACCCAAAGGACCAACTGTCATTAAAAAATTTTTATTGCGTTAACGCTTTTTAGCAATTGCAACTGCGTTGAATTCTATAGGATCATTCTAGCGTGTATCCTCCGCATGTTGAAAATCTCCACCACAAGTGTAGAAACAAGTGATGTTGCGAGTGTAAAAAATAATTCAATACATGTTGATAATTACATTCGCCGTTCATGCTTTTAACAAAATTAACGATGTCTGTGTTTACTGTATAATTACTCTAGGCTCACAATAGGGCAATTCCCATCACGTGTCTAGATTTTTGCGATCAAAAGTTGACTTGTCGAGACGGCACTATTGTTTTCTAAAAAAACTTCGCTCATAAAAATATGGCCGCCTTCGATTTGTAAACAGTAAAGGCATGCATTTTTATTAAGCCTGTGGTTGTCTTATATCTGCAGAAGCAAAGGAAGAAAGCACTTAAATTGAGAGAAAAGGGATTAAACTGTTATTATGAACACTAAACTCCATAAAATTTTGTTATTTGCATCACTTTTGACGAACGTGAAACTAGTTAGCGGAAAGAGGAACAAGTTAGCGGAAAGAGGAACATCACCCCGATGATGTTTATGATTACAGTATTTGTTATCAATCTTATTCTCCTTGTTTGTTCTTGTTGATTTAGTATCTAGAATGACCAATTGTGGTGCTAAATCCATTTAACTGTGTTTTTACGTTTGCATTGACGAATTTTGCAACATTATAATTAAAGTTAGCGGTAAGGGGAGTGTAGGATACTTGCATACTGGGTGTTCATGTTGTCATTGGACTTGCGTTAACATTTTATTGTATTTTAATATTTTCTTTTGTTTCCTTAGAAACCACATTCTTAACTAATAATAGAATAAGAAAGACATCTTGTTTATGTGGTTTCTTTTACTCAGTATTTGAGAATTGTCTGGGTATTTTATATCTGTCGTGTCCACAATGCCTGCTATTGCATGTCCAATAAATGGATGTGCTTATGTCACTGCTGACGTTGATCCTGCCATTGCGGCTGCTTTATTGACTGTTCATAACAATGTACATGTGAACGTTCCACAACAAGCTGTCCCAAAACAGAAGGCACCAAAAATTCAACGTCCGACTATTATGAAGGGATCTACTGAGGAAAATTGGAATTCCTTCATTGCCAGATGGGGTATGTTTAAACAAGGAACTGCCCTTGCTGCCACTGAGATTTGTCAACAATTGTTCAGTTGTTGTGATGATGAACTGGGCAATGATCTACTTCGCCAAAATAGTGACATTTTAAATTCAACAGAGCAAGTACTTATGGACACTATCAAGAAACTTGCTGTTATCCCAGTTGCTGTAAGTGTTCGTCGTTCTGATCTTCTTGCATTTCGACAAGCTGATGGAGAGAATATCAGATCTTTTCATGCCAGGATCAAAGGAAAAGCTGCCACTTGCGCATACACGATTACCTGTTCCAGCACCACATGTACACAGATAGTAGACTTTACAGAAATAATTATAAAGGACGTTTTGATCTCAGGACTATCTGATGAGGAGATTAAAATGGAGGTGTTTGGATGGCACGATCTTGATCAAAAATCTATTGACGACACAGTGCAATTTATCGAAGCAAAAGAAATGGCTCGGAGTGCCCTTACAAGAACATTCACCGCAGCTTCTATTTCCACTTACAAGAAAGGATCCAAACCCTCTAAACCGCAAAACAGTTCAACTGAGAGTTCCACAAAAAAGCCTTGTAAGGGATGTTCGACCCCTATCGAAAAGTCTGTATGGAGTCGACGTCAAAAGAGAATGGTTGATAGACATTTTTGTTCATTTTGCTGGAATAAGCAGATCAGAAAGAAGCCACAGAATAATGAGATTAACACTGTCAAGGAGAGTCTTGAACATTCATCAATCACAATCGGAAGTATAGAAACCGTTTCTTTGAGTCATATGATATTTGACACCGAGAGTGGATGGAAGAAAGCCAAATCCTTAAAACACCCTACCCTCTCTTTAACTATTGATGTTGATGAGAAAGACTACATCGTACTGAATCGTAAACCTCCATCAATCCAATCATCTACAATCGATGCTGTTACTGACACTGGCGCCATGTCTTGCCTTTGGGGACTTGATGGTTTCCTTCGAGCTGGTTTTACAATGAATGATCTCATACCAGTTAGACAAACTTTGGATGCAGCTAACAAAGAGGTGATTCCTATCTCAGGTGCAATTCTCCTCCGACTTTCTGGATTTAGCCCCACCGGTCAACAATATGATGCAGCTGTTATGACTTATATCAGTCCATCTGCTGACAAATTCTACCTATCCGAAGACGCACTGATTCAACTTCAAGTTATTTCACCAACATTTCCTCAAGTTGGAGCCGCCTTACATCAGTCTTCAATAAAGGGTCAACCGTCTCACAACTGTGAATGCCCAAAACGTGTGCAATCACCACAACGTCCTGATGAACTACCATTTGAATGCATTCCTGCTAACAACGATAAAATGCGTGAATGGTTGATGAAATACTTCTCTGCGTCTACATTTAATCAATGTACCCATCAGGAATTACCTGGAATGTCTGGACCAGAGATCAGCCTACATGTTGATGATTCCGCTGTACCATATACTGCCAACACTCCGGCTCCCGTACCACTTCATTGGCAGGACACTGTGAAAGAACAATTAGATAATGATGTCGCTATGGGTGTCCTGGAGAAAGTACCTATTGGGGAACCGTCAAGATGGTGTCATCGAATGGTAATTACTCCAAAATCTGATGGCTCACCACGCAGAACAGTGGATTTATCTCCACTCAATAGCTTTTGTCTTCGCGAGACCCATCACGTTCAACCACCTTTCATGCAAGCAAAGAAAGTGCCTTCTAATTGCTGGAAAACTGTAACTGATGCATGGAATGGCTTCCATTCCGTTCCCATATGTGAGATTGATCGACATTATACCACGTTTATTACGCCTTGGGGGCGATATCGTTATCGTGTTGCACCACAGGGCTTCCTTGCTAGTGGAGATGCATACTCTAGAAGATTCGATGAGATTATAAAGGACATCGAAAGGAAAACTAAATGTGTCGATGACACACTAATGTGGGATGATGATCTTGCTCAACATTGGTGGCGAGTGATAGACTTTTTAATCCTTCTTGGAAACCATGGCATTATCCTTAACCAGAGCAAATTTCAGTTTTGCCAGCGCACTGTCAACTTTGCAGGATTTCAAATCTCGGAGCAGTCAATCAAGCCATCACCAAAGTTTATCAATGCTATTTCAGATTTCCCGACGCCAACAAAGTTGACGGACGTAAGATCGTGGTTTGGTTTAGTGAATCAAGTTTCGCATTACGATAAACTGTCGAATGTCATGGAACCTTTTAAACGTCTGCTCAGTCCAAAGGTGAAATTTGAATGGACTCCCGAGCTTAACACTGCATTCCAAAAGTCCAAAACTTTTGTTGTTGAATCAATTCGTAAGGGAGTGGAAATTTTTGATCCACATAGATATACGTGTTTACGTCCTGACTGGTCCAAGACAGGAATTGGATTTTTTCTGTCACAAAAGCATTGTGATTGTCTTCAGTTATCTCCTGATTGTTGTATTGGAGGTTGGAAGATTACCCTCGCAGGATCACGCTTCTTGAGACCTGCGGAAACAAGATACGCACCAGTGGAAGGTGAAGCGTTGGCTATTGCTTGGTCGTTAGAGCAAACCAGATATTTTACACAAGGTTGCGACCGTTTGATCATAGTTACCGACCACAAACCCCTTCTTAAGCTTTTCGGAGATAGAACTCTAGACGAAATTGCAAATCCTCGCCTATTCCGGCTCAAGCAGAGAACATTGTTATGGCGCTTTACAATCATACATGCTCCAGGCAACAGTAACTTCTTTTCCGATGCGACGTCCAGAAATCCGGTGCAATCATGTGACGATCGCGAACAATCTGATATCATGGAAGACGAATTACTGAAAATATCAACCAACAATCTACACGAATTTAGAGCTCTGACGTGGGATATTGTGAGGAAGGCGACAACAAATGACTCTAATTCCCAAGAACTGATCTACCACATCAATTCAAGTTTTCCTTCGACTCAAGCTGAAATGCCTGCTAATATATCGTTATTTTGGAAAGCACGAGAAAGCCTTCACGTTATTGACGGTGTAATTATGATGGGCAGCCGAATAGTTATTCCGAAACCGCTTCAAGCTGAAGTTCTTCAATCACTCCACGCTGCACATCAAGGAATCACAGCAATGAAAGACCGTGCAAGATGTTCCGTCTACTGGCCAAATATCACTAAAGATATTGAAACAATGCGCGAGAGCTGTTTCCAATGCAACCGTTGTGCACCATCCCAGGCCAAATTGCCACCTGTTGAACCCCATATCCCTTCTACGCCATTCGAAGCAATTGCATGTGATTATTTCTTCTACAAGGGACATTATTATTTTATTTCCGCTGACCGGCTATCAGGCTGGACTGAACAGTCACAAATTAAGTCTAGCGATGGTAGTTCCGGCTCCAAAGGTTTATGTTCAGCCCTTCGTCAACTCTTTATGACATTTGGTGTGCCCATCGAATTATCCAGTGATGGTGGTCCTGAGTTTAAAGCGGCTGAAACGAAAGCGTTCTTTGAAAAATGGGGCATCCGACATCGCATTTCGTCAAGCTATCTGCCATCATCAAATGGGCGTGCCGAACTTGCAGTAAAGGCCATCAAGAGGCTGCTAATCGACAACATTGATTCTCAAGGCTGTCTTGATACCGATAGAATGGTCCGTGCATTGTTAATCAAGCGCAACACACCGGACCCTGACTGTAGCCTCTCACCATCAGAAGTTTTATTCGGTCATAAACTTCGAGATACTTTGCCATTTATCAAAAAGTATTATTTGAGAATAACCAAATTTCACGTCAATGGAGAGAGGCATGGCAGTCAAAGGAAGATTCTTTAAAAGCTCGATACGTGAAAACCCTTGAAAGATTAGCTGAACATTCTCGACAACTTCAGCCTCTCCACGTATCTGACCAAGTTTTGATTCAAAACCAATCAGGCCCTTACCCTACAAGATGGGACAAAAGCGGTGTTATCGTTGAGGTTGGAGACCATGACCAATATTATGTGAAAGTTGCTGGTACTGGACGTATCACTTTGAGAAACCGTCGATTCCTGCGGAAGTACCAACCTCACCTTCTTCATGGCCCGAAACCTTCTATTCCTGCACGTCCGTCTAGTTACAAAGAGATTCCACAGCCGAACCGAATTGTTACTTCAACAACCGCCGTGCCCTCTTCACCAATTGTTCATTCTTCATCTCGCAAAGCGGATGTCCAGCCTACCTTGATCGATTGGGATGTGCCGAATTCATATGTTTCCAACATACCCGTTACCAACTCAGCTGACAAAGGTACTCCAACTATTGATAAGCCTACCGTTTCTGCGACTGATGAGCCACTCACTCCTAAATTCGAATTGAGACGTTCGGCCAGGATTCGTACAGCGAAGAAAATTTACGAACCAGAAACTGGACAATATATTTGATTGAGTACGGTGGATAAAATGTTTATGTTGGTTGGTTATGGTGGACTTCTTTTGTTGCTTATGTTGTTGTTTTTGTTGGCCGATTACGGTGTTATCGACTGGTAATCTGGGGAGGAGATGTAGGATACTTGCATACTGGGTGTTCATGTTGTCATTGGACTTGCGTTAACATTTTATTGTATTTTAATATTTTCTTTTGTTTCCTTAGAAACCACATTCTTAACTAATAATAGAATAAGAAAGACATCTTGTTTAGAGGGAGCAGGCACTCTATAATGCTTTTTTTCTTTTGTAGGTAGGAACGAGGCAGTGCAAAAATTTTGACAAAAACAACAAAGTTTTGACAGCAACTTCTCTTACCAATTACCAGTGTCCTAATTCAGATATTAAGCCTTATTAAGTTCTTTTAGTGCAGACACACTTGTTAATCAAACCTGAGTGAGGCACCATTATGAAGATAGAATGCACTATGCAGGAGCTTTTGTGACAACCGTTAGTATTCTTACCTGCATATAACCCTGTTTATCAGCCGACTGACTGTTATACGATGGCCCAGAAGGGTCAAACTGCGCGCACGTCAAGAAATACTGCGCGCTTCCCTTTTACTGCGCGCTTCTCCCTTTTACTGCGCGCTCTTGTGTAACCTTACACTGCGCGCTGTCATCGACTATTCTGCGCGCTCTTCATAATACTGCGCGCTTCCCTACGACCACACTACTACGACCATATCAAAATTCGTGTTTTCGAATGGTGTGATTAAAGGAAAAATGTGTGATTTTTTAATTAGTCCATTTGACAGAAATATGTTTACATAAAGCAAAAATTTTAAATATTCAAAATGAGTTCTAGAAATTGAACTTTGTTGTAAAAACGTAGCTCCATTTACAACACGAGTTAAGTTTGACTTGTGTGTTTTACACTAGTAATCACAAGACATAGAGTAAAACACGCTTTGTTTTATTTTTAGTCAAATAAAGTATTTTCAGAGTTATTTTCAATTTCTCTAAAACATCGTTTTCCATTTTTTTCCTTTCCAACTGTTCAAAATTAAAAGATACAAAAAAAATAATATATTTTTAGATCTATCCTTCAGCTTCTCAGTAAGAGCTTTATTGGTTTTGTAAATGGAAATCAAACGTAAGTGGCTCTGACATGAAAAATGAACACTGAAAAAAGAGCTTTAAATACAATTTTTAATCAATTTCTATTGTATTATTGTATTAAATGTACCTTCACATTTCTTGAGGCAATGAAGAAAATGAGGATTAGGAAGGCAAGGGAAAGTGACGGAAATATTTTTGATTTTATATTACATAAATAGTTGTTTTGAGAAGATAAAGAAGTAGACCATCTCCAAATTGTGCTCAAAATTTGAATTTTTTCAAAATTACCTTTTTTCGTTTATCCGCGAAATTAAATTAACTCAAAATTTCATCCACTTAAGGTATTATGAAATAAATTGCTCTTGGGATAAGAGAAGCGCGCAGTAATACGAAGAGCACGCAGTGTCACGAAGAGCGCGCAGTATTACGAAGAGCGCGCAGAAAGGTCGATGACAGCGCGCAGTATAAGTTTACACAAGAGCGCGCAGTAAAAGGGAGAAGCGCGCAGTAAAAGGGAAGCGCGCAGTATTTCTTGACGTGCGCGCAGTTTGACCCTTCTGGGCCATCGTACTGTTACTGTTCACAGCGTCTGGAGAAAATCAGGGAAAAATTATGTTTGACAGGAAGTTTCTGGAAAGTCAGGGAATGAAAGCATCTTTACCTGATGCGAGGTTCTCCTACACAGTCGTCTCTTTTCTCATTTTCATTCTTTATTTTCCATTCTTGTGGTCGTGGGTCTACTTTAGCGAACTGAATCAGCTGCGCCGCGCTGCGCCTTCCTTCTTGTTTGGCTCCCGTAGCTAGTCCTAGGTTCAACCAGCGGCGCTATTTCCTTTTCGCACCCCCACTCTCCCGTCCAGAATGTTTTTTAGGGTCAGGGTTAGGGTTAGGGCTAGGGTCAGATACAGTTAGGGGGGGGGGGGGGGGGGGGGGGGGTGCGAAAAGGAAATAGCGCCCCTCAACCAGCTTCTTCGTTAGTCCACCTTCCGACCTACCACTTGCTTTCTTTATTTTTCTGATCCGTCTTCAATATATGATCTTTCACCTTCAATTTGTGTACATGTAATCCGTCACCATCTCATCTCTCTTTATCATTCCCATCATCATCATTCATTTATCATTTATTCCTGTCCTTTTTTTTTACTTCCCAGCACTCCCTCCATCCTTTCTTCTTCCATGTTACATCCTTTTGCATTTCCTATTATCTCCTCCCTTTAGGTCAGGGAAAGTCAGGGAAAAATTTCATATGATTATTTATACTTTGTTGAATGATATAATCTCAAACATCCGGCCGGGTATGAGGTAATTGAGACGCCTGACTGATGGATTCATCAATATCTGGTCCTCAAAATCAAATACTTTTGCACGAAGCTGGGGAGTTACAAAATGGCCAAAGGAGAAAGTAATAAAGTAATCTTTTCACCACTCCAGCTTCCTGGTTATGTGTTCTTTACTAATCCAAAAGTATCTAATGGTAAAATGATTTCCATAGTTAGCTTTGATCTTTTGGTGCCAGCACATACAAGTACAATGCATGGTCTTCAAACGTTGAACAAGTTAGACATCCTGATATCCGGCCGAAAAAACAAAACATCCGGCTGGGCATCTTGATATCTTGATATCCGAACGAAAACTCCGGCCGGGTGTCTTTGAATACATTCTTCACAGACTTGACAGTATTAACCGTATATGTAAAGGACCAGAACATCGAGTTTGGTGTAGGTCAGAAAGCATCTTTTTCATAAACATCCGCAGATTTTTACAAACGTCCAGCCAGACGTTTTGAGTGAAGATGTCTGGCCGGATGTTTCAAGACTAGTTTCAAAACGCCCGGCCGAACATCTCAAACTCCCAGGCAGGTGTTTAAACGCCCGGCTGGATGTCTGAGATATCCGGCCGGACATCTTGTCTCAAAACTCATGATAGGATATCCAAATCTGCCACGGTAATGATATTTCGTTTACCCAATCATCTATAAATATTTTGGGTTTTTTTCTTTTGTTTCAGAGTTAACTAACATAGTATTGTAATACCTTGAGTCTTAATTAAAAATGTTTTATCCCTTCTAAGTCTGTAAATTGATACTTCTGAATGTGCAATATTGACAGTATTGACAGTTTAAGTAGGCAATAAAGTCAGGGAAAACAGGGTGTTTTTAAAGAAAAGTCAGAGAAAATGATACCTTTTTTACTCCTTAAAGTCAGGAAATGTAAGGGAAAATATTTTGGGAAAAGTGCTATGAGCCCTGATATATTCAAACATCCTGGTTTTAGCATATTTTCCTTCCATCCTAAGTAATGTTCAGATCCCAGCTTGCTATTACTATTGCTATTACTATAACTAATGATTATATATATAAACAAAATCTGCTTGATTTTGAAATATTTCTAACATACAATTTTACACTTGATTCTAAGAACCTCAGATGATTAATCATTGAACAGCCAATCAGTGTGAATAAACAAAACCACTCAGGCATTTTATTTGTATATAACACAAAATATATTTGTATCAAAAACTTCCATATTATTGTGTTTATTCTGAAATTCACAATTCTATCCTTTTTTTGGCCATCGTCCATACATAATGTATATCTATTTTAGCAGTAATAAAATATGGCATTTGGTTCAATGAGAGAAATAAAATTATGTCTTCTTGGAGATTCAGGTGTTGGGAAATCTAGTCTTGTATTACGATTCGTATCTGATCGCTTTGAAGCACATTCTACGGCAACAATAGGTGCTTCATTTATGTCCAAGACATTCAATGTAGAGAATCAGACTTTTAAATATCAAATCTGGGATACCGCTGGCCAGGAAAAATACAAGGCTTTGGCACCAATGTATTATCGAGGTGCTGCTGCCGCAATTGTTGTTTACGATATATCAAATGATACAACATTTCAAAGTGTCAAAAACTGGGTACGAGAGCTACAACAACTTGGCCCCCCAAATATTGTGATCGCGATAGCAGGTAATAAAAGTGATTTAAAGGACCAGCGGGAAATTGAATTTGAAGATGGGAAACAATATGCGGAATCTATAAATGCTGTATATGCTGAAGTTTCTGCGCTAACGTCAGATAATGTACATTATATATTTGAGGAAATAAGTCGAAAACTGCCTCCGGAATCTGCCAACTATTTGTCTACGACTGGACTCAAAACATTTGATAAATCACCTGATAAAAGTGGCAGTAATTGTTGCTAACACGATGTTGCTAACGAGATGTTGTTCTTTTATTGTGCCACACAAATGCTGGTGTTAAGTGATTCTTTCGCCATCTTGAAAAATATTATGTTGTACACATTTTTTTTTTATAAGCAACCTCGATTTTGGGCTCAGGGCTGGAGTTGCTAAGCATTTTTAAGAATCCAGGGCTAAAGTTGCTTGTAAGGTTGCTTAAAAATGTGAGCTAAAAAATTCAAATCTTGAAATGATAGCTTTGATAGCTTTGTGTGTTTGTATTTTTCATAGATTTTGGTTATACAGTATTTTATCAAACATTTGATTCTTCATATTATTATGACTATTTCTATCAAAGAGAAAGAAAAATGCTTACAATGCACAAATTGACTCATTCTACCCAAGTATCACTGGTAATTTTAGTCTGTCTTGATGGACAAAAAGAAATTTTTTAAAGGTTTGCAAGGCTCCCTTTAAACTTATGTGAAATTTTTTTTTAATTTTGTAGATTAAAGAAAGTCGTTATGAAGATTTCAGGGCTTAGGGTTGCTAAGCAAGTTGCTTATTTTTTTGCAACTCGGTTGCTTATAAAAAAAAATCAGATGAGAGCTAATTCGAAAAATTCGAAAAATTTATTTTAGTCTGACTGTTAGAAAATGTCTTATAGTGAAAACTATTTCCTCACTGTGGAAGTATTTTGCTGAAAATCATTTCATCTGACATAATTCACAAATTTACCAATCATTCTGAGTCTGTTTGTTTCTAGTCAATTTAAGTCGTTCAGTCAAATTAATTATTGTGTCTTTTCGAAAACGTATTGTTTTGTTTTTCATCATCTGCTGATTTATTTTTTTAAATTGACTTTATAGAAAGTATTTTTGATATTTTTTTAGAAATATTTCTAAACTGAATTATATAGATTGTTTTCCTTCAAAGTTTGCTAGAGTCTTTCAATTTCATACACATTCTTAATATTTTCAGCTTCCAATATAATGAAGTAATTATTCTGATGTGTTCTAAACCTAAAAAAATTTTTTGAATTTTGTTGCAACATTTGAAATTAATTCTTTATAGTGAACGTAATAAAGGTTTCAACAGGAATTTTTCAGCCCTCTTATACAGTAATTTTTTTTATGTTCATATTGTAACAAAGTCTTTTTACACATGTAATTTTTTTGAGCTACATAATTTAAATGCAACAAAATGTGTTTATTTTGACCATTCTATAGTGTGATGTTTGCTGAATATATTAAACACCAAATCTGTGAAAAGTTTTCTGAATGACACAACACCACAAAGTTGTTTTGTTCTTGTTTTTTTCAAATTGTTTTGATTTGACTTTTCCCTTTATTAGACTGTATCAAAAAGCTTTATCAACAAGTCATTTTGATTATTGCTTGGGTTTATAAGGCTTCACAAAATGAGCAAACGAAAGGCGCCGGATCAAAATCTGAACTCAGCATTTTGTGATTTCTTACATGGTAAGCAGGTGTCAGCTGTTTGACTTGTTATCATCGAAGCTGTGTTCTGCTCACGTGATACTTTGACCCATCTTTTTAGAGTTGGCGGAATACGAGAAAAATGTTTCCAGAAACATGTTTAAATACAAAGCATACAGGTTCCCAATATAAACAGTATGCTTCTATTCCTTATGTATATATTGCAGGCTTCAACTTACTTTTTGTTGTTTCTAGAAAGGCATCAGCTGTGTTGGCTGCCCATCCAGTGAAAATAAAAAGTGGAGATGAAGCAAGGAAGTTGGTGAGATATTTTTCCTTCTGTTTTCCTTTCGGTGAATTGTTAAAAATCATATTCGTTTTGGTTCAGTGGCTAGCTGGCTCAGGAAAATATGTGACAAACAGTTTGAACTAGCTGAAAGTCATGAGTTTCACTTCTCCTTCCTTTCACACATTATTACACTATCTATATTTATAAGAATTGGAAAATTAAGTGACCTGCATATAGTGCATTTATATAGATTGGTATTTTTTATTGTTGGTTAATTTAGCCTGGGATAGGTGCAGCAATTGCGAAAAAAATTGACGAATACATTGACACAGGAAGGCTTGAGAAACTGGAAAAGGTTTGTGTCTGATGTAATGCTAACACAATCAAGGTGAAAAGTCTATATATCTTAAGTTTGAAGTCTCAGTTTGATTCAGTGAACTAATCTGTCGCTAAGAAATGTTTCGAGTCGAGTCAGCTGTCAGAGTCAGTTGTCGTTGCTTATAAGACAAGTGCTGTCATTTGTTTGATTTCTTCACTTGTTCACTTGTTTGTAGATCAAAGCAGATGATTCAAATACAGCTATAACATTTTTAACGAGAGTGTCTGGAATTGGGTAAAATAATTTGTTTTTGTGTTCAGGGAAGCAAATGCTATCAAATACTATAGTAGTGACATAATACTTTTAAACACCAAATAAAGGCCTGAAGGGTTTAGGGTGTGGCTATTGTAAATGTCTGCCATCCCCTGGAAAAGTCAATGTATATGGTTGTATATGGTTGCTTTCTACTGTCATTCTGTGAATGAGTTGCCATCTTAAGCATGACGTAACTGGTGATGTAAGCATCATGTAATGCTGTTGCTTGCACATTTAGACCTGCAGCAGCAAAAAAATTCTCCAATGATGGAATGAAAGATTTGGAAGGTGAGGATGAAGAACAAATGAAATGGAAAGTGTAGAAGATTTGAACAGTGTCAATGTTTTTTTAGATCTGAAGAAAAATCTGGATAAACTGAACCACCACCAACAAATCGGTGTAAAGTAAAAACGTCATTTTCTTGTCGGTGTTGTTTCGTGTCGACTGTGTTTTAAACTTTTTGTGTTTGTTTAGATATTTTCATGAATTTGAAGAGAGAATTCCTCGCCAGGAGATGGAGAAACACGAAGTAAGACAACTTGAACTGTATCACAATTTATCAGCACTGGCATAACATTAGCTTGTTCTGCTGACACAGCAGATGTTTCGGTTCCAGTCCCACTGTTGTTCCTAGTGGTACTGCTACCAAAGTTGGAAAGTTGGGAGGGGTGAACTTCAATTAAAAAAAACCGTGTCTTGTTACATAAAATCAAAGAAATGTCAGCGTCCCTGATGAAGATTTGGAAAAAGTTAAACATCTACGTTTCATTTGGTCATTGTTACTATGGCGGCGAAGATGACGTCAGCAGACCTTGAACTTTCACATTCCGATGGAAGTTGGATACATGGCGGATGACGTAATATATTACTATCATTTTAGAAATATCTTTTGGAGAAGATCAATTCACTGGATTCGAAATTCAACGTTACCATCTGTGGCAGTTATCGAAGAGGTGGTATATATTGATAGACATGATGTCTGTACAATGCTTTGACATACTTTCTATCATGTTTGCAGGAGCCACCTCAAGTGGAGATATCGACGTGTTGTTGACACATCCGTCCTTCACGGCAGCTTCGAAAACTGCTGACGAAAAGGTCAGCACTATCTTGACGTTTGTGACGTCACATCAACCTTAGATTATTAAACGCCTTCCTTACATTATAAACGCTCACTGAACTGTAGTCTGCTGGTCTAATTTTCGTTTTCTTTTTCATTATATTGTTGGGATGAAAATTTTATCTAAAATGGCAATCGCCAAAGTAATTCCATGTATCATATAAACATATATTTGATTCGCAACGATGAATCCACGTCAAATTATGTTCACTTTATATGACCAGATTATTACAAAGTGGCTACAATATTCGTTAGGTTTGTTTACGTCTGGAATTTTATCCGAAAGTAGGTGATATTAAAAAGTTGTCAAGAAAATCCACTCGTGTAAATCTAGTCATAGCTTGATTTTAAAGAAATACTGACTTTTAGGTGACGAAAATGAGGAATGTGGTCAAGTCTCTAGAAGCGGATAAATACATTACAGATACGATATCTCTTGGAGATACCAAGTTTATGGTGAGTGTGTCCAACCGATAATGTAGTAATATAAAAAGCTGAATCAGCAGCCTTCATCACTCAGGTTGCATCATCTTTTAACTTCTGACAGTTTCTTGTTGTTCTAAGATTCAGCACTCGTGAAGGAGGGTTATAAGTTGCTTCCTCATAGTGGCATTTAATTCCTATATTTAATTTTAAAATTTGCTTGGTGAGTGGAAATGACAAAATCACAGATTTGAAAAGATGCCTTCACAATTCTTGCTTTTAGGGCGTAAGTAAACTACCAGATACGCCATCACACCGGAGACTTGATATAAGGTGACATATTACAGTTTACCTTGTTATACACACTTTTTTCTATAAGAACACGAGATAAGGACTTTCCCAAAAAATAAGAAAATATAAAATTCCAAAACATTTTCTTGTTTGACAAGAGATTATACTCAGCATGTGTTTTGTCTTCAAAAGTTTTGGCTACATATGTCATACCATGCCACTGTTGCTAATGGCTACGACAAACTCCGCCTCAGTAAAATTCACGCTGCTTCCCTTACATGACGTCATGAGAAAGGGCGTAACAAGGCGCATCTTTTTCAGGTTCTTTCCGTGTGATCAGTATTTTTGTGGCGTGTTGTATTTCACCGGTAGCGACATTTTTAATCAGCAAATGAGGAGTCTGGCACTAGAGAAGGGCTTCACTATCAATGAATACACCATCAGGTATACAGGGTATTATGGAGATAACTTTTACTCTGTGTTGGCACAGCATGATGGAGAATATTCTTCTGTTTTTCTTAGACGTATTGGAAGCACAGGTTCGTCATCTTGAACGAGAATTGTCCGAGAATTGTACATAACATTGTTATATATCCCACAGGTCAAACTGAGGGAAACTATGAGATGAGGATCTGTTTTTTTGACTTGTGCATTCATATAAGCAATCACCATGGTAACAAATTGCTTAGAAACTGTCTATTTTCTCTCAAGGCTTACATGACCGGTTTCATGTTTATTTATTTGCTTTTGATTATTGTTGCTCTCCATCGTAGTGTTTTTGTTTAGGTGCCACTGGTGAACCGATCCCTGTATCCTCCGAGAAGGAGATTTTCGATATCATTGGAAAGGAATATGTCGAACCGAACCAACGAAATCTTTGAAAACTGATATATCACGTGATGTTGACATTCGAACGAAATCCGTTGATATCAGCGATGATGTCGTTGTATTCTCAGATTCCTATGAAAAAACCTCGATGTACATTTGGCCTTCACACTAATGAGTTATTGTAAATACAATTAATTCAAACAAGCCATTTCTATTTATGATTTGTTGGCGTCGTTTTGTACATTACTCTTAATGACCTGAAAATACTAGATAGACAAGAGTTCTTTTTAAGTTTTGTTTGAAGTAATCGAAGCAAAGTTATTGCGAGTAGCTTTACATAAAATGAACTTGTAAATCTAATGCCTCAGTTGCCAGACTCGCACCAAGAATATTACCGATATTCTTGATGTCCCAGGCATAAATAACAGTTTTATTCACAGTAGAATATTTTACAGCGAGATAAGTTGTTTAACGTTATTCCTAATTTCTCAGTAGGAGAAAGTTTTTTGATATAAAAACAAAACTAATCACGTGATGTCACACACGTTTAGACATACACGAGCATCCAAATATTTCGGACGACAACCAGATATTTCGGACGAAAAACCATTGTTAACCATTATTATCTTCGTTATGTTTGGATGAATTAAAAATATCGCAGATACAACAACAAGATCAACTCTGGATATTCTCGATACACTGGGTTTAGAGTAAACAAACATAGAACAGACACTGTAATGTCATCTTAGAAAAATTAAGATCACTTGTATGTTTAACGAGATAAATAATAGCTTTCACAACTTTCTGCGGTAAATCCGCTAAATAACTTGCCTATCATGACGTAATTTTTGACCGGCCAATCATAGTATATATAGTATTTTGACGTGTCGAGATCTTTGACGTGCCACCAAAAGAATTTTGTCAATACTTATATCATCGAATCGAAGACTTATCAAATCAAATTCTCAGAATTGTGAAAATTCGTCGTAACGATGAAAGTAAATAACCGGCAGTTTTCGGTAAATAACCGGCAGTTTTCGGGAGGCTTTCGGTCCAGGCATTCATTTAGTGGGTCAACTCGTACCATAGACTCTAGCATATCACCTTGACTCGCCAGAAGGTTAGTTGGATAGATCTTCTTAATGTTAATAGTCATAATAAGTTCGGTCAACCCAGATCCTAGCTCAACCCTAGCAGTGGTCGATACTTGATTGATAACTGTGGACTAGCCATAAGCAGATCTCGATTAGATTTGTTTCCTTCAAAAATGGTTGCATATCAAGTCTTTAGGCCGACACATCCCGCATATCACCACTGTTATATTTACATGCAAGGAAACAGCGATGGTCATTTGGGGTCACATACGGTCAATATTTATTTTCTCGAGTGATAAAATCGGTCGCTAAGCAACATTTGTTGTTTGATCGGGTTTATTTATTTATTGAAACAGTCCTAGTACACAACCTTGAGGAACAATGCGTAAAAGTTCCTACTACTACTCTTCCGGTCGAAATGGTAGTCTACGCTTTAGAGTCTGTGAGACTCTACTAATAACGCAATGTAAACTCTAGTGAAAGAATGCCAGCCTTATGAATTTTCGAAGGTTTCACACAATCTATAAATATATGGTTTAAAAATATAAATTGCATAAAATGGTACCAAAGTTATCTTTTTTCACTATATGGTCTTATAAAAAGCAACATCAACAGGAGGAGGCAAACATACTTTCAAGATCGACCTTTTTCGCCATTGAAATCAATCTAATAATAATAATAATAAAAATAATGGTATATTTCGGGCATATCCATATATTACAATGGCTCTTCGTCCCATAATAATTATATATTTCCCCGTAGGGCGAAATATAAAACCGGCATTTCCTTCTTCTCCTCCTTCTTTTCGTTCACTTTTATAGCCGCGGTTCAGTATTGAATTTTCACCTAGCCGCCAAAGTAGATAAGAATAGAGGCTAGTCTACAGTGAACTAGTGCGCCATTTTTTTTCAGTCAGTGCAGATTGTCAGTAGAAGACTTTGCTTTCCTGCCAGCTTTTAAAATGATTCAAAAGATAAAAGGTTGTTAAATGATGGAAATAATCGTTTTAGTTCAGTGTTGTTATGAAAGGTTTTGTAAAAACTTTTTAAAGAACGTGTAAAATACAGAAAAAAATTGTTTTGTTTTTGTTGTTGTGATAATAATGCTAGCTATGTATGGATGATTGGTTGGTAGTTAAATGTTTGGAACAGCAAAACATTGAAGCTGTGATTTCAGTGCAAAGACGAAAATTCATTATCAATACAGGCTGAAGATTTTTTATTTTACATCCTGATTTGACAGGATAATGTATATATACAGAATGTATATATAGCCAAACTGAACTGGACACACAGCACGCACATGATGTACAGCCACCAGAAACCTTTTATACGTGGAGAACAAGTAGTTCAACCAATTATGTTAATTCAAAGAGTACATTACAAAAACAGCAAGTAAAAACATGATGTCGTATATGCAATAAGATGTTCCAGAAAACAAATTAGCTACGTATATACAATATTTTTATACACAGAATTGAGACAGATAATAACTTGAAAGAACCTGGTTGAATGTGCTTCCCTGGCCTGGATAGGCTGGATACTATGGATTAATTCCATGATCACGCATACTGTTTTGATACTGTATTATGATATTTTATTTTGTAAAAAGTACATATATAATATTTATACTGTCAACTTTCCTTACACAAACAACAAACATAAATCAAAACACAATCCAACATAAGAATCTGTAAATTAAATCAAACCAGAAACTCAAATTTCTTTTTTTAGCTTCGTAGTGATTTGGTTATGGATGTGTATTTTCACTACCAAAATCTGTTTGTTTTTTTCATTTGAGATTTACGAAAGTCATTTTTATCACATAGTAAATAATGAGTGTCCACATATTTTTGTGACTGAGATGTTTATTCTGAATACTTGAATTTAATTTTATAAATTGTCACTTTTAAGACCATCTTTTTGGAAAATAACTCTTGTCCTAATTTGAAATGCTACACAGTACAAATTTTGATTGTTTTTGATAGTTATTTGCTGTCTACCCCAAAGTATTTTTAATACTTAGACTGTAGTATTAAAATTAGGTTTGACAATTTTTTTTTCTTCTTTTGTAAACTTGTAAACAAATTTCATTGTATGATTTTGTAAAATAGTTTAATATGAGTTACGAAAAGCTGTGTTCTGTCGAATTACATTGTTTGCCATGATATTACTGTGTAAAAGGATGTCAAGCTTCTGCAGCAAAAATTAACTCCTCAGCAAAAATGAATATGAATATCTTGAATATGAATATGAATATCTTGAATACCATGAATATCTTCATTTCATAATAAGTTCGAAATAACTTCCTTTGTGGTATTAAATTGAATTCTACCCTGATTAGTATGGACAGCTTTTTTATTTGCGTTGATGGTAGTTATACCACTTTTCTTATGGTCTTCTATGTACACACAATAATTGATAAAAGTTTTGCAATTTTGGGGAAATATATAGTCGCATTTTTGCGAATCTTGTTTTAAAATTCTAAAATTCACAGTCACTGTATACAAAATATTAGTTAACGATAGTTAAAAATATAACATAAAGTTTCAATTAGTAATTAGTTTCAATCTGTCAGCTTTCAAAACTTTCACAAACAGGATTTCTGGAGATGCTCGGTAGATTGTCAGTTTTTTTTTTTGTTTTTTTTTTCAATTTCCGCGCTTATAGCGTAGGAAATTGTTTGGTTTACACATTCTATCTACTTTAAGGGCGGCAGAAACTTTCGCTTTTTTCGGGTTTTTTGGTCATTTTCGCGAAAGTTTCTGCCATTTTAAATATTGTAGGCCATGAGATTTTGCATGGATTACATTTGAAAGGTGCTGATTTCAAATTTGACAGTCATTTTGTCAGAATTGACAAAAATTGGACAATTTGGGCCAAATTTGGACCAAATTTCGAAACATCTTCAATTTTCATGAATAAACATCATGCGCAAGATATTGGTGAACTGTTTTTCTGGCCCCGAAACATCATAGTGAATTGCAAAGCTGTCAAGATCAAGTCAAGATCAAGATCAAGTTAAATAAATTAAAGAAGGGAGTAATTTGATGAATTCCAGGCTGTATCTAGTCAGTGTACAAGTCATTCAGATATCTTGAAAATTAGCCTAAAGCAATTTTCTCAAGGGCTGATGCGGAAATTGTTCAAGCCTAATGGCTTCTAGTTTACTCTTGGTTAGTTAAGCCTGTTTGAAAGGATCGGTAGATTTTTCTTTATAGAAGACATAGCTTGGAGTGTTTGACTTGACTGAAGTTCTTAATGCGGTCTGATTGCATTTGTATTATAACATATTACAAAGAACGGATGCTTTCGATTCACATTTGGTAGCATTCGCACCAGCCCAAGTGGAGAAATGAGCTCAACTGGAGAGAATGCCCTGTCAATTTGACTATAAATATTATCAACTTCTTGAATGCTGGAACGACCAGGTTCACAAAACCTCTGTTCGATTATATTTATCTCTGAATCTCAAATAATAAACTCTCGAAGGACAGAGCAGACATATAACTGTTTCGATTTTGTGCAACGCACGAGTCAAACCATTATACGTAATGGCAAGAAAATTTTTAAGAATTCTTTCCATCATTGACGTTGTATTACTGGCAATGTCATTCCTACCTCTTCCAGCATGGCCCTTATGCCAAAGCACACAGTACCCTTTCTTGTTTAATGAACAATATGTCCCGTCAAGTTGTAATGTGATAACTTTCTTTTGTATTAGTTTCCTACATTAGATAACATTTTCTAAGTCAATGCAAACAACATCTTTTATTTCACGATCGTTTTTTCGTTCAGCTCTGCTGTCATTTTTAGATGTAACGTGGCTGTTGTATTTTACAGTCAGCTCATGCCAAAGATAATTAAGATTTTGGAGTGTCCAAGCAACTCCAAGTGATATACATAGAAGCAACATAGAGGAAAATCGATGTTTTTCGTGTTGATTAAAATATTTTTTGTCAGTTAAAAGTGATTTTGCAAGATAAGATAAGAGAACGGAGAGAACAAAATAATTTTACCAAACATCACTTGCTTCGCTACTATTTTTTTCTATCTCCAATTGCAAACTTTCCCTGGAGGAGAGTGGGTACTAGCAAATTTGAAATAATTTTTGGTCAGGGGTTCCAAATACGATGTTATCAAAAGGTACCAAGTAATTTTCCATAGAAGGTTTCCTAAAGATTTTGTGAGCTTATGAAATTTAAAATTTAATTCTCAGTTTAAAGAAATTGGAGATACAAAATAATTCTCACCTAACGAATTGTAAATTGTATTATTACTGTATATATCTGGTTGTATATATCTGGTTGTATGTATGCTTACTTAAAGTCAATATGTTAAAAAAAAGGTTTAGAAAGATGAACCACAACAGTTGCTGTCCGTTTTAAAGTAGATAACGTTTTTTTATTTACACTAGTACATTTTCTCAAAACGTTAAACAACAGTACTAGAAGAATCTTAGTTGAAGAAGCAACATTTAGTTGCAATGTGTACGATGGTTTTCAAGACGGGACATAAATATATATTTTCGATTAATACTTAGTAACAAATTAAGCAACCTAAAATCATTTTACAAGCAACATTACTAACGTCTGACCATGGTTAAAAAAACATGTATTTATTGGTTACACAGAAATTCAATAAATCCGTCAGATGTAATCGAAGATCGAAGGGATATTTCCTCCAAAACAACACGATTGGTTTCACGTTTTCAGTTTCCACAGAAGGGATCAACTTTATCATCACAAACTCTTTCCTCTACCTTGATGTCCCAGATGCTATTTTAAAACAGTTAGTAAAGGTCTTGTTTGAGAGGAAATGCCATGATTTCATGCCATGATTACATGGCATCAACATGATCATACCAGACAAAATGGATTTGTTACCAGTACTTTTTCTTCTCCAAAGCTGAAATCAGTTTGCAAAGCACAAGTTTCCTTGGCCCATCGGTTGGCTATAGCTTGTGTTGGAAATATCAATTCAATATTGTACAGCGGATAGGCAAACGTACTTTTAAATGAGACGAACTTTTGCTCAAGCATCCAATCTTTATATAGTTCTGCTGACGTCAGCTTTTGCATTCAGGAAAGCCGATTGTTCAACGGCTTTAAAACATCTGGGTTTTTTTCAACCAACGTTTTTGACAGTATACCTTATCGGCCTTTTTTACGCCGGCCCTAATTTAACGCCGGCCCTTTTTACGCCGGCCCTTATTCCGCCACCCCAAGATTTTGCCTTAACGCCACTTAGGGCCGTTATTTACGCCTCAAAAGTAAAAAAGAAAAAAAAAACTTTTTAAGCACTATTTTTCACTTTTTCTGTTCGAATTTTATCTTATACTACAAATGTCTTCTAATATATATCATCTAATACATAGACTTAATAGTAATAGACTTAATCTATTACAGTTATTTCGTCCTCTTTTTCATTAATGCTTTCATTATTTTCTCTAATTCCCTCATTGTCATCTGATTCTATTTCTGCTTCAACTTCCCCTTCATCTGACTCTTCATTGTCTCCAAAGAGTTCTTTCTAAAGTTTGTTTCAAAGTTTTTTTTCAAATCTAAATTTCAACTTTAAAAAATAACGCCGATTTTTTGAAAAATTTCCATTGTTTTGGTCCTTTTCACGCCGGCCCTTCTTACGCCGGCCCTTTTAACGCCGTGCACCAAAATTAACGCCACATTAGGGCCGGCGTAAAAAGGACCGATAAGGTATGCGATGTAATATAATTTAATGTAATATAACACCTTTACCCTGAGATGAAAAATTATATTTTGGCACACGATAGAACTTTGAAAACTGATTAGCAGGTCTTTTTACAGACTATGTATTAATAGCCGATTATCTGTTTGTCTATCTGTTTGTTTGTTTGTCTATCTGTTTGTTTGTTTGTTTGTCTGTCAAGCAAAATGTTAGATGTGAGCTGCGAGAGAAATTATTTCTTTTCTTGTGACTTCAGTGCGAAATTGCATCCCCAATTGAACGTAACATATCTCGGGAACTAACAGAGATAACTGCGATACAGACGATGGGCCAACGAAAAATTTGGGCCTAATATTTTTGGGGAAAGGGTCTGTGATGTCATCAAAATCTTTGATTAACGCTATCTCTGTAACGGTTGGTCGTAGCAAACGGGTCCCATTCAGTTTCTTGATCAGCTTTTCGATATGCAACGCATAATTATGATGTAATAAGTGAGTAGCTAAAATTTCTGATCGCTATCACTGATATACAGATGAATATTATACCTGTCTACTTTTTTAAATGGATCAAGAATCTTAAATAAAATGAAGTGATGAACTAAGAATGTTCAAAAGTTAAACACATGATTTGATATGGCTGGGTTCGAGGTTGGATTTGATATGGCTTTCAAAGGAAATTGTCAAAAAACTTGGGATCTGCCTGTTATGATGCGTTATAACGCACACACACGCGCGCATACACACACACACACTCATGCAGCACGTAATTTGGGATGGGTTTACACTTTATGTTTTGCAATCACATTTTAAGTTAGCTACGCATGCGCTTTGTTAAAATCCAATCGAATTCGAAGAAAAGCGGTGGAATAAGGATGAATACCTTCTTTTGCAATTTTGACCAATCAGCTTCAGAGTTGGTCGGCGTTTATCGGGTTGTCTGTCATTGGCTTAAGATTGCAGATACTACTTGGAATATGGTTAGGCTCTTCCTTATCTGAATGATACTTGTTTATGTTTATGTTTACTTGTTTATTTCCAGGATAACTTTTACTTCGTGTTTTGTTTGCCTGTTGTTGTTGTTTGTTGTTCAAAATATTTTCTATTTGGTGAAACCATAAATAAATTCATGCAAAGAGACACCAAATTATGGGAAAATGTATAAAAATACAGATTTTTCTGATTTGAAAAAATCTCTTAGGGGCTGTTCATATGGAGGTGAGCTGGCCCGGTTAGCCGGGCTAGCTCACTTAGCAGAGATTTCACTGTCATTAAGAAATCTTTATAAAAATAAATTGTGTTCATATGAAAAGCGGGCTGGCTCACTTAAGTGAGATCTCATTTCATTTGACCGGGATCTCACCTAAGTGAGATGAAATTTGTTCATATGAACAGACCAGCCCGGCTTAGTGGGATAGATTTTAGACAAGTGCGCACGCGTCGAAATTCGAATTATTATTTGTGATGTAAACAACATTCTCCAGCCCGGTTAAGTGGGATGAGTAAAAACAATATGAACGCGGGGTGAATTTCATCTCATTCAAGTGAGCCAGCCCGGTTAACCGGGCCAGCTCACCTCCATATGAACAGCCCCTTAAAAGAAACATCAAACCACACGTGAACACATATTTTCTTTCACATAAATCCGTAAAATCCGATGCGAGCATGCTTTATTCTAAGTGTAACATGACACAATTTCTCATCTGTTTATGATAATATAATCTGAAACACAATCGGGTTCAACAATCGGGTGTCATGATTTCATTTCCAGGACATTATTCCATCTGAAAGAAACAACTAGCTATTATGAAGGAAAAATTTTTAATTAAGTAACTTATAAAAAATCAAAAGAGAATCACAAAGAAATATAGTTTCGCACTTTGTTTAGAACTAACACAGCTGCAGCTACCATGTTTCATAAACTTGAAATGAACATTCGAAACATAGCTTGATGATGACGATGTTTTTATGGATTTATATAAGTTTTTCTTATGTTATCTGTTTTGAATTTAAGATTATTTCTACCTAATATCCTATATTTTTGTACGAATTTGTGCTGCTCACTTTTCTCAAGAGTTTATTGTGTGGACTAGTGAGTCTTTCAGTTACGTGACGGAGGAAAACGTAACCATAACAACAACATTAACAAATCGAGTGTTCGTGGTGAACCAATCATTTGTCGTGGTGGCAAAGCAACAAAAAATAAACATCACGCAATGAAATGGTCTCAATTTGATTTTCTGGTTTCAGTGTATCATTATTGAAATACACCCTATAATAACGCCACATAATGGGCACAACATTTTAGCTATACCTCAATGGACAAATTTGTTGAAAAATCACTGCGAAGGAGTGCATTTCTTTAGAAATATACACACCATCGCAGTGAGTTTTTGCCCACTGGGCACATTATTTATGATCTGTTACAAAAAGAAGAAATACAAAACAAAAAAGTATCGTACGATCTAAAACATTTTTTTTTTTATTTTTATGAATGGTTTCTTTGTAAACAACGCCTCCGTCGTCTGTTCCGCTCCGCATAATAACATTTTTTAAAAGATAACAAAGTATTTTGTTTGCTTAAAACTTTTTTATGGATATCATAAAAACATTGGAAAGATATGTAGCGAATAAGCGTGAAATCCTATGCGGTCATCCACCCAGTGTCATTGACGAGGTGATAACCTTATTATCGTATCGTTATTGAAAGGGGATATCACCAACCTTCAATGTGACGGCTGAGGAATGCCAGTCTTGGTTATTGGGTAGTCGATTTATAAACAAGCAACTTCTTTTCACGCTTCATCAACAGTATCTAGCTCTCGATTCTTTGTACTTTCAACCAATTGAAATTCAAACAAAAAATATTTTAGACTGTATTTCTAACCTATTGTGCTTACTATACGTCCGCGTATAAACCTTACGTCATCAGGTTTAAATGGAAAAAAGAAAATAAAGAATAAGATTATAGTTTAATGTTTACTTTTGATTGTTGACAATATTTCAAGAACTATTCCGATAATTCTTCAAATTAAGTTTTAATAAAATACTAGCAAAGCGAGGTAGTAAGATGTGAAGAAAAAAAGGTGACAGTCGAGAATTAATAGACACGTGCACATCCGAGCTACAAAAGGTAGGCGAGTCATAATTGATCGAGACATTAATTGTTGTTTCCATTTGTCGCCATTGTTTCCTTAAATCACGTGAACAAAATAAAGCTATATGATTGGTTTTATGATATACGACGATATACGAAGTTGAAGTAGATTTTCTTTTGATATAACAATAGCCGCTTTCGAAATATTTCGTTTCTCTCCCTCTCCCTCTGTTCACGTTTCAAGTTCATCACGAAGTCTCAAACTTATGTGCTTGGCAATTGCAGGACATTAGTTTTTTACGGTAGCCGAATGTGTATGTATCCCACGATATTGATTGGTCTGGAAAAAAATCCATCGTTCGGTCTGCAGTTGTTTTTGGACGCAGTGTGTTTGAAAGCATAACTAATATTTCTTACAAAAACAAACACCTATGGAGGAGTGTGTTGAATATAATCATGACCGCTAACCTTTTAAACTTCCGAAGTAGAAGAAAATCTTAGCAAATCAGGTGGTTTGTAAACAAAACCACTTTACACGACCGAAGGAAAGCAGCTTGCGGAAAATTGGAATTTTTTTTACCCTGTGATGACTGTGGAAAGAGTATATAATGTTAAAAGTTGAATGTAAACCAAACATATGAAAAATTTATCGTCTGTATGTTAGAAATGTTTCATATTATGGATTACAATGAATTTTTAATAATGGTTGTGTACATCTTTCATTTTTATTTTTTATCTTTATGTTCAGAAAGTAAAAAAAAAAAAGAAATCAAAGAACAAGAAATCGACATCATACAGAGTTTATTCCAAGACACTGTCTTGTTGGTTACTTATTGCTATGGTAACACGTATTCAAAAAGTTGTACATTTCAAAGACGGTGAAATATCATCTTCCGTTTGTGTAACCCAACACACAGCTTCGAGTTTTATGAAACATATCATTTCACACTGGTAGCATTGTTGCTTGATTGAATGGGATAGTCTCCATTAATGGCTTTTAAAAAAATGCTCTATATCATGATGAGATGGAAATTTTTTAGATTATTTATGCTGACGATAGCAGTTTCCTTTGTCTTGTTTGGTCTCATATACACTCATTTTAATTCTCAGTTGAATCGTATCGTATATATAAATAGCAGAGCAGCAATAAGCAAGGTGGATCAACCTTCAAAAATGTGAGTTAACTTTCCGTTTAACGGAAGCCATTTTCAGTATTTCTACTTTATTGTGGAATTCGTTCCCATTCTACTTTATTGTGGAATTCGTTCCCATTCTATTCATCGCTTTTTATTTGTGTTTTTTTTTTTCAAATAATGGGAGGCAATCTTGAATATCTCAAAAACTCTTTAAATTTGGAAAGTTTTTTGAGGATGGTATGCACAAGTAGTTTGGGTAAGAGGTGGGATTGTGTGATTACTTTGGTCATGTGGTTGACACATGTGCGAATAAATTGTATTTTACTGACCAGTAGATTAAATTATTTTTGAATTCATAATGTGCATGAAAATATCAAATTTCTTTATTCATTCAAGTTTTTGTCTAACTAAGTTTTCCATACAATCTGGAACAGATAAAATCGCTAGTTTACAAAACTTTTGTAAGTGTGAACAGGGAAAAACAGTTTACACTTCATGTTCTATCCATCTAAAAAGCACAGCCTTTCTAAACTATTTGTAAATTACTACGATAACATATCCATCTATTATGATATTTCTCTCAATCTTTCTAAAGTCTTTAAATCTTCGAAACGTCAAAACAAAGTCTACTTGTCTATATAAACAAACGAGACAGACAATTTTTCTTCACAAAAACAAACAATCATTCACACTGTGAGTTCATCAACACCTCCGGACATAACTGTTTCATCCTAACCCAATGAACTTAGTTCAGCCCTTCATAATCTGACGTGTTATGGTGTTATAGTTTGCTTAATGCAATGTTATCATTTTGATGTTTTCTATTTTAGATGGAGAGATGATGGAGACTTTCTCCAACAACAAAATCGTGATCACACGTTCAGCCAAGAGATGAAAAAGCAGAGTGGATATTATCATTCTCCTTATAAATCCATTGAATTAACTAGAAAAGCCATAGAACTAAATAAGATGCCATATGAATCCACTGAACTGATTGAACCAATAGATACAAAGCATGAACAAATTGAACCAATAGATGCAAAGATTGATTCGAACGAGTTAGATCGGAAATCCTACGAGATCAAACATGAATCCAGTGGACCGAGTGAGATAGAACGTCAGGACATTGAAGCGAATGAAATTAAATATGAATTCAGTGAACCAAATGAAATAATTTACGAAAATAATAAACCAAATGAGATAATTCCTGAAAACACTGAATCCAATAAAGTGTATAGCGATAAAATTAAGACGAACTTCAAAGCTAGTGAACCCGGTAGTGAACCCGGTGTAACCGATTTGCAAGAGTCAGAAAATTCACATGTTGGCGACGACGGTCCAAACAGCGAAATACCATTTGAAATGTCAACAACAGAATTCCCAAACACATCGAAAACAATGACATTGAGCACAACAAAAGCAAAATCGACATCAACGTTACAATCCAATGCCTACGATCAACCAAAAGAAAACTATTCGCAAAGCTTTGATGCAGTTGATAAGATGACGCCAAAAAAGATTGATCAAACCATTCTACCGACAAAACATCCGGTAACTGACGCAATTAATGAAAAGAGTACGACAGCTATGCCGGCAGAAATCTTTGAAGAAGTCATGTATGAGCCTCCGAAAAAAGCCTGCAAACCCGTTAAAAATGTCGTGTTTCTCAAAACACATAAGACTGGATCAAGTACCATCATCAACATCATGCAGAGGTTTGCCCATAGAAACAACCTGCAGGTGGCGTTGCCAGGTGTCGAACATTTCCTGGGATGGCCAAACCCATTCCATGAGAAATTTGTGTTCGAGCACAGTGCTGGTCGAAAATACGACATCTTTTGCAATCATGCCAGATTTAACAGACAAAACATCCTGAAGATTATGTCGAGCAACGAAACTAAATTTGTCACCATTATAAGAGATCCATTGTATCAGTTTGAATCAACTGCTGTGTATTTAAATTTTGCTAGTCTGTTGAAATTAAACCGCTCCGAGGGAGTGTTAAATGCATTTTTTTCTCGAACTGAGAAGGAGATTTATAAACGCAGTCAATACGCAAATACCAAGAATGTCTACTTGCTTAAAAACCCAATCGCCTATGACCTTGGTTATCCAAGCTGGAAGCAATCAAATGATCGAGTCGATTACTTTATTGAGAATGTAAAGCGAGACTTTGATCTTATCATGATTTCCGATTATATGGCAGAATCACTTGTTATGCTAAAAGATGTCCTGTGCTGGGACTTAAAAGATATTCTGTATTTTACTATGAACCAAAGAGCGTCAAAATATCGTCCAGCTTTACGGAATCCGAAAGAACTTAGAGATAAAGTTAATCAATGGAACAAGTTAGACTCGGCACTTTTTCGTGACGTCAACACGTCGTTTTGGAACAAAGTGACGGACGGTGGAGAACAATTTCAAAATGACGTCTACAAATTAAGGAAAATAAACAAAATTTTGTCAGATAGATGCTTACAAACAGGACGCCATTATGACAAATCGCAACCATGGTTTCCAATTTTAGGCTATAGGTTGAAAGAACAAGCAAAAGAGCTACCTTATTACACACTTTGTGAGGATATGACCAGAGCAGAAATCGTATATACTAACTTACTAAAGTTAAAGCAAACTCGATTTAACTGGACGATCCCAACTCAACTCCCCAAAAAGATAAAAAGGGGTAGAGTACCTTAGATAAACTTGTTTTTGTAAATGTGGTCAATATAGTTGATTTGACTGCCTCGTTTTCAAAACGAGAATTTTAAAAAAAATACAGAAACTATAGGATTTTTATTTATCAAACCAAATAGGAAGAACAACAATAGTTTTTAAAATACCTATGTTTTCATTACTTGATCTGGAATAATTTCGTCGGACGAAAGGGAAAAAAATTTTGCTTGGTGACGAAAATTTTCCCCGACGAAAAATTTTGAGAAAGTCAGGTTTATTAGAAAGTATTTGTAAAATTTTGCGAAATGACGAAATTTTCCCCTTTCAAAATTATCCCCTTGGTATTTGACTTGCAGTTGTGGTCAAAGCAATGACGGAGCTTCTTTACTGCTACGTCACGAAGTCCACTTCGTTCCCACTACCCTTCTGATCTTGTTGTCGAGAAGGTTAAAACACGGTGCTTAAACACGTTGTTAAAACGGAATCAGAGAAGAATCCGATCGGAACTGGCCGTTAAAAAGGAGAGAATTTAACCAATCATAATTGGCTTGAATAACAGAAACACCAATTGCATCCATAACACACGAATCTCTAAAACTTAGTTTCCATACGACTGTATTCTGCAGTCGACTGCAAAATGCTCTTAAGTATTTTTCAGTCGACTGCAATTTGATTTCCATGTGACTGCATTTTGCAGTTGTTCAAATAGTAAAGGAACGCAGAATGATATGATATTCTGTATTGTTTTTACTCTTCTGATATCAAAAGTATGGCTGCTTTTAATATAAGACTACTATTACTTCAACAATTACGATTAACTTTATTTTATTCTTATCGAAAATATCAACAAAGCCGCAAAAGAAAATATAAGAAGAAAATGTGGGTACGAAAACTGTTCAAAGAAAGAAGTCAGAAAGGATAATATTTTGATAAAAGATTTAATGCTTTTTGACAAGGAATATTTCGAATCCTATCGAATGACTACAACAAATTATAATTTTGTATGATTTATTTGAATAGAATTAATCGCCGACATGCCGAACCATCTCTTCTATTAACTATGCAATGACGTAATATTTACTATTTCTTAAAACCTGATTGGTTCAAGAGCTCGACTGCAAAAAAAGTCGACTGCAAAAGTAGAATGAATTCAACTTTTACGTCGAAACTCAAGAGAAATATTTTTTACAAAATTATGCCAAGACAGCGGAAATTTGGTTTAACTGCGCATGCGATTTGAAAAACGTTGTCGGCATTTTGCAGTTGACTGCAAAATACAGTCGTATGGAAACTAAGCTTAATAGCTAAATTTTGTATATCTCGTATTGTGTATTTCTTCTCCGCACTCCGCCTTGACTTTTAGCGATCTTTTACTACTGTTAACTAATTTCATGAGCTGTTCATCTATTATTAAACAACCGAGTACACAGTCGATCTGGAAACTATCTATATATTTCATATATTGTACATGTTTTTTCAGAAGTCTATCTTGGACGTTTAACTAATCAATGGATATCATTTTTCGTCACGTGATCAAACTGAATACAACAGATTGAAGTAGTTCAACAATCAAATAGAGATTAATAACACACCTATGATCACACACACCAGGATAAAAATTGCTTACGGAGACCCAGCATCTAGCGATAGATTTTAAGTGATAGACTTTTAGAAAGTGAATTTTTATAAATTTTTGGTTTGTATCATACCAGTTTGAAACATTTCGAACCCCTCCCTAAAGCCCGCCCTAAAGCCCGCCTCAGACCTCGTGTCTGATAAAAGAAAAATAGATAATTCATCATACCCTTCAGCATACCGATGACATTATTATATTAAATTATTTCAATAATTTTTCTTGCCCTTTTCTTAATTTCCAACCTCGACGACGCTATCCGTACATCGAAAAGGCAAGAGACCCTGGGTTCGAGGTTGCTGAATTTCTTCAACACATTTGAGAGTTATCCTAACGGTAATGATTCAATTCTTTAGAACCAAGAAATAGTAAGCTGTGGACTTGTTTAAGAAATGCCGTTTGGAAAGTTTCCTTCTCTGACTCTCTGATTTTTTAGATCATGGGCTAAAACCACATTAAAATTTTCACAAACACCTCACTATTCAGAAATTTCCTTAAAGGTTTCAGTTAGAGGGAAAAATATGCTGTACGACTTCTAGCCTGAATATGAGAAATCTCGATGCGAGGTACATTCGTCAACAATTTCCTGGGGAATCTTCGAGTTCAGATGGATGGAACTTTGTTCAATACTTTAGACAATTTGTGTCAATGGAGACGCAGAAACCCTTTAGCCACTCGACAAGACAATCTCTGTGTAAATCCTTTGCTACTGTTATGATGGCCAGCATGGATTGTATTACGTGATGAGTGGAGAATTTAGAGTTTTCTTCTTACTGTTGATTGGTCACATGATACAAATTTCATTTTCTATTGGATGCCATCCTGTAAGTCCTGTAGTCCAAAAGATAGCAATACACTATAAAAATTTGCGATCAAAACATTATTATGTTTGTCTGGTTAAAACAAGTAAAGTTACGTCATGTCTCGCTCTTTCAAACAAAAATAAGAGACGTTCCAACGATAAAGATAATGATGATAAAGACGATTGTATCATTAACCGTTAATAAACATCAACCGTTTGGAATTTTTGGCCAAATTTGGTGATTCTGTCACATCACATCTCCTCCTTATATCGTGAAGGTTACATTCTTTCATGACCCTATTGTGTTCAGAGTGCTCTGTCACTTATAGAGTCACAACAACTGTCACTTAGCAACGACTAACAAAATTTTCATCTCAGCATGATCATATTTTTGAGATGAGCCTTTCTGTACACTGGCAAACTTTCAAACTGATTGAACAACCAGCCATATTAATCAATCAATTTGCATTTACTATAAATGAGGTTTTGAATAATGTGGTTTAGACAGGATCACGTGGCAATCGTTTTGTTATGTACGTAACTTTCTATTAAAAGTTTAGTTTTTTATTCGATAAAAGATATAGGCGGTCGCTTGTATTGTAAGAATATACTTTGCATTGTGGGTAATGTATTTTTGCGGGATGTTCTTGTGAGATTAGAAGCCAGAGAAACAGATGGATAAATGCCATTTGGTTTGACAGACGGAAGGTAATTTTATTTTCACATTGAATCATAAAAAAGCCCAAGAAAACTGGAAACCAATCAGAGGTACCATGGCAACACAGAATATCATACAGACTAGATGTTAGAGTATTTGCACAAGATCTAGTTTTTCTTATTTCTATGACGTCATCATCTGAGTTGTGATATTATGGCAAACATTGCATACAAGGTTGCATATAAGATTGGAGTCTTTTGGAAATTCCATTCAAATATTTCATAAATTGACTTAACAAGTCAACAGTAAAAGTTTTCATGATAAAGGTTCTTGTGATTTTCTGATGAATTTTGGTTTAACGAGACAAACTCCTCTTGTGTTTTTGTTGTTCACTTTTTGTAGAGAGAATTTGGTTGTTGATCAGTCTTTTAGATATGGTTGTTTTATTCGTCAGTTCTTCAAAATCTTCAGAGAACAACGAAAATTTGATTTTCGAGCGAATCTGATCTCGCCTTATCACCAATTTCTTTTTTCTGAACAGATTAACAAAAACTAGCAATGACGCAGGAGAAGTCGTATAAAGAGAAACTATGGTACAAAGCATTGATGAATTTCTGGAAATTCTTGGTTCACTTGCTAATGGTTGCCATCTTGTTGATGGGGGGAACTGCGGTGCTCATACAATTAGAAGAGAAAGAAACAGCGGAGCCAGTGGCTGTCAACATCACCAATTTTTTTATGAGAATGGAGAAAACCCATCGGTTGAACATTTCGGATTCATCGGATGTCCAGAAAGCAATACTAGACGAATTTCGCCAATTTCTTTTGAAAATAAGTGACACTAGACTGAGATATGAAGCGTGGGTGGAAAAGCAAGATTATTATGTTTTATTCAGAAAATGGTTCTATTTCTTCAGCATAGCCTCGACAACGATAGGTAATAGTTTCCTCTTTATTCATCTTTGGTTGATCACTGACAGGACTAATTAGGGCCAAGCAAAATTTGAGAATTTTATTGGACTAGAATAACTTAACGCGTTTGATGTATGTGACGAATATGACGATTTTCTGGTTGTGCGATTATCTTCCTTACTATCCCAAGTTGACCGCGGGTTAACGATAATAGTACACATGATTGACGATGTACGACGATGTACGACGATGTACTCATGTTAAAGGCTCAGTTTAGTAAGATTCACTAAGATTTTAATTTTTTTATTTAGTTTTTACATTATCTTCTTCATCAATTTATATCGTAGGATACGGGGACGTGGCACCTTCAACGCAAGAAGGTCGCGTCTTCTTTATCGCGTATTCACTGCTGACACTACCTGCGATGATGACTCTTATCGCAAGATGCGGAAAGATTTTGACGTCTATCAATTGCCACTTTTTCCGATTTGTTCACAAGCTATGTACAAGAAAGAAGGAGTTCCTTTCTGAAGGGATATTATCTGCCGTGTTGTTTGTCGCCATTTTAATTGGTTACATGCAGGTCGGACCGATTCTGAATTCTATCGACAACATGACGTGGAGTTACATCGACAGTATTTACTATTGGTTCGTCACATTTACGACAATCGGATTTGGCGACATTAATTACGTCATCAATGACACTCAATACTTCCTCTTATTATACAGGCTGTTCGGGCTAGCGCTTCTAGCCGGGATCATCGACTCGTTGTTGGTATGGTTCAAAAAAAGAAAAAAATATTTCAAAAAACTTAACGCCTTGAAACTCAGAAATGCTGCCGAAAAAATGACCAACGGTGTGCTGAAAGGACTGGAAGGGCTACCGTCAAAATTCACGGAAAGCCGATTAAATCCAAAGACAGTTTTCGAATTACCGGAAGAAGACAGCGACGAACCGTCTATCATTAATTGCCAACAAAATGCACCGACAGATGTCGTCGAAATATCCACACCTGACGATTCCACTGAGACATTGAAGCCTTCATCTCACGTCGCGTCACGTCACGTCGCGTCACGTTTGGTAACTCTCGAAACACCGCGTTCGTGGGGTGAAACAAATACATTATCGAATCGAATCGAATCAAATCGTGCACTGACACTAAGTCTTAACAACGGCCGGGCCGCAACAGGATGGTTCGTCATTGTCGATAAGAAATCGTAAATATATACGTCATCTCCCGGTGACGTGTCGGTTATATTGTCCAGCCTTCAGAACGATTGTGGCTTCCATTCTCTTTAAACAAGCAAACATACTCTTTCAGCCTACTTATCCGCTATTATTAATTGTCTAAACGCCTATTGTAGTAAGTAATTTTCGGTATTGATTACGCCCTTCCTTTGTGAATGTCATGATCCTGTGAAATACGCCATCTTTAGAGCTTCGTCAAATGCGCATAAATCTGTTATCAGCCCCTGTGTGTACCTCGGTATTTCGGGATATCATTCAACATTTCGGTATATGAATCCATAACGGCGGCTTTTAAACCTAACTTCCTAGGTAACATAGTATCTTTTGAATGTTTTGTTTTGCTAACAAATTCGTTTCTTAATTCTTGTAAGATTGGCCACGGATAGCTAAGTCCTGCGATTGACCATGGAGCGCCTCATTCCGCTCATCTCACGACATTCATATTTTATGCGAGCATATTTTTTTACGTGTGGACACAGCTCTGTATCAAAATACAAGGCCGAACCAACCAAGGAACATTCTGTTAAACCTTGACATGACTCAGCAACTTTTCGGTATGCATAATCATGGTCGTTTGGGAAACATGTTTCTTTGTGTGTTTGCGCAGACAGAGGATCGTCCACCTGGCAATCGATTTTGTTGTCGCGACCCCAAAACGCGTCATTGATACGAATTCCTAAAGGTTAAATAAACAAGGAAACGACTCGATAACCCAAATTCATTGGATGAGTTTGGCACATCAAGGATACAACTAACCCTCGTAACTATTACACATGATGTTGATTGGTTCGCCTTGACATGCTAGTGCTGTGTTATTGGTGGCTTTCAACCAATTAGATAAGCGATGACGATAACTGTGGATTTGTAACGTACACATTAGCACAACAATGCATTGGATCTACAAAAAGGGTTTTGTTAATGATAAGGTATATGCATCGTTTTCGCATGGCATGCTGGTAGTTTTGCATGGCATCAGATGTTGTCAGATAAAACCCAATCATGTCTCCTCCTTCTGTCTTCGGTATTTCTGCTAAAAACACTTTTCACTTTTTCTCTCTTCACTCTTTCCATTCCGTAACTAGTCACCTAAGATAAAAATAAAAACTTTGACTTACTTTCAGCCAATCAAAGTGCTTCATTATTTGTTGTGTGATCTTATCGAATGAAACCTTCATGTTCATTTGCAACCATCTCACATGCTGTATGATAAGTGTTATGCTTCATTTAACATACTGTGTAGACGGGGGCTTAACTAAGTACAATCAAAAACAGTTTATTTGTTATTTATTTATTTATTTATTTATTTGTGTTGATATAAAAATACAGAATAATTTATTATGAAAATTATGCGATAACTGGAAATGCTCGAGTGACATGTTCGAGTGGAAAATTCGAGTTACACTAGGAGCAGTTATCAACTCGTATAGGAACAACATTTCTGGAATGTTCAAAACTATTTAACATGTTACTTCGAATGAAAGCATACAATTTCTTCAGAATTTTCACAAATGAATGTCATTCACGTAAGTTTAATATCACTGAAGAATACCAACAGCAATGCACTGACATTTCTTTTCTGACGTACGACACAAAGGCTACGATAAAAAATATCTATAACCCACACAAGATATATACATTAGCATCAAATCACACTGTGTCACGCTGCGTCACGCAACATTGCAATCATTAGTTCACAGTGCGTAGGGTTGACACTGCTTATACGGACGCATATATGGAGGTCTACTTGAAGTGTTTTCGAAACTATCTACGCCTCTCTGTCTTCGTACCTTCGGCTATCCTCTTTGATTACGTCATCACACTGCTGCAAAACATATGTTATTGCGCCCAAAACCTAACGACGCCATTTTGTCGTCACAGTCGTGCTCAACGTCGTCTGACGCCACAACACGATATCGGGCAATCTGCCGAACATCTAGCGAAACAGTGTGACGGACATTTACCACTAAAATGGCGAATTCTGCTGTATTTTGGTTTTGAAGCAGACTTGAAATAGTTCCGGCTTTGGGCAGCAACAGGTTGGGCGGATTGCAGGCTATTTGTAGATGCTTGTGGTGAATCCGGATATTCAAACGAACGTGACGCGGTAGGCGACGCATGATAAAAGCTATTTTGCCCATATGAATGCTCATGATGTACATACGCCCTGTTTGTGGGCGCAGAATTTATGTCCATTGGTGCAAAATTAACTGTCTGTGGACCTGACTGCGGTGCATATGATGATATTTCAGGCGGTGGTGGTGGCGGCGGCGGTGGCGGTGACGCCATCTCAGGAATCATTGTTCCAGTTGGAGAGGGATTTGCTGGAGGAGAAGGAAGCGCTGTTTTGGTGCAACACATGTCTGGACAAAATGGCAGGCAATCTGAGTTGCAGATTGGTGGGCACATGTCTTGAATCGATAACGCTGGTGTTGGTGATTTTGAGCGATGAATTTTATTTTTCTTGCAGCAAGATGTCGGACAGCTTGGCGTGCAACTTTGATAACAAGACGGGTAGCAAGATGGTGGAGGCGGTGGTGGTGGTGGTGGAGGTGGCGGTGGTGGTGGTGGTGGTGGAGGAGGAGGTGGAGGTGGTGCGGGTGGTGCCGCTGCGACCGCTGGTGCTGGTATAGTTACGCAGCATGCCACTGGACAAGTTTCCTGACAAGAGGTAGAGCAAAGTGAAGGGCATTGTGATAGGTCATAATGAGCAGGCATCGGTACTGCGGGACCGTTTTCTAAATTGAAATTCAAATACGCTTTAGTTATTTTGGAAAACTTTACATAAAACTCCGATAAACCTTAAAATTCTTACTCGTGCAATGAACACCATTGCCGGACCACCCGTTATTACATGTACAAACACCGAGTAAACAATAAGCATGTCGGTGACAGTTGTCGCATGTTACTGAAAAAAAGATAAAGTTCTGTTTACATGCTGATGTTTTGTTAAACTATGAAAGTCCACCTCGTTTTGATGTCCCACCTCGTTTACACGCTAATATTTGAGTACAGGCTTCGCTTCGTTATGAGTAGACTACTTGTGATAATTTACATAATGTGATCACATGAAAACGAGGTGTGGAAGGATCGCCAACATTTAAAACCCGAAAAAAAAAAAAAAAAATCAGGCAAGGTGTAGTGTAACTAAGGACTAAGAACAAACGACAAACAAAAGTATTCCTTACGTTTTCTGCATTCGTAACCATCTCCTTGGTAACCATAGCGACAATGACATTTACCATGGACACAATTAGCATGAATGTCACATTCAGCGCATATGTCCTCTGAAAAAAGAAAAACACCGTTTATAATAACTAGACTGTGTTATAAAGGTGGCGTCAAAGAGTTTAATTTAATGGCATGAAATGGACCTATTTTATTATGGCTACTTTTCAATGTTCCGTTTTCATAGTTGTCAATACTACCGACACACGTTACCAAAATGCTTTTAGAGAATCTAAAAAAATCTTCATCCACAAACTAAACGACACTATTTTGTTTTTATGATGACGTAACTGGACTTTGAACACATTGTGCTACCCTACCTTGACAATGCGATCCTTCGAATCCCACAGGACATATACATTTGTAGTTCCGACCAGAATCAAAGTCATGACAGGTGCCGCCATTTTGACATGGGTTAGGATGGCAGGGATTGGTCTTCATTGTTGTGACTTGAATCGTAGGATCAGCAGCCCTCTGTGTTGGTGGTGAGGATACTAAAAATAAATTTATAAATGTTTATGAACATATTTGAACGTCACTACCGGAGACCTTTACCACCGATTATTCGATTATTTCCATAATATGTCATACTATTACCATCATGCAATGCGATAATTACTTGCATGGGATTTGCAGAAATTAATGCATTGCGTCCTTAACAACCTCAGCTTCGTTGGTAAAACCCTTTATTACGCTTATTATTATTAACCGAAATAATTCCGAAAAATTCCGTTTACTTACGTTCTCCGGCTTCACAGTATCTCCCGAAATATCCGTTCAAGCATTTACATGTGAATCCGTCCCCTTCGTTTATACAGGTGCCACTGTTTTGGCATGGGTTTGAAACACAAGGATCGGTGGAGGGCGCTAAGTAAATACAAGCATTAACGAACTAGGGCGTTAAAAAAACTTCAAGTTTATGAAACATGATTGTTTGAAGTTTTAAGTAAGAAAGAAAAACTCCTAGTCAGCAAAAACGTTTTTTGAAGCAAACAGAAATTTAAGAAACGATTTCATTTCAGTCAGATATCGACTTTTAAGATTTCTTGACAGCATAAAGACCCAAACAAACGAATGGTTTGATAAAGCTACTAATGTCTTCGTAGCATGATACATTGTAGCACTCTATTGTTCGGGCATTTATGCGTGGAACAGTCTGCACAACTGCCCTGCAAATTATCCTGCAATCACTTACCATGTTGCTCCTTCTCCTCACACAGTTTTCCGAGCCAACCAGTTTTGCAGATGCATTTAAAGTTGCTATCTAATTCATCGATGCAAGTGGCGCCATTATGACACGGATTGCTGTCACATGCTTTTATCTGTATCGGCTCTTCTAGAAATACCAAAGCATCATGGGTATTATTGTGGCTAATACGCCTTGCTAATATGACTTGACTAACGATGCGAAGCGGCCTTTGTAAACGGCCTTTGTAAACAATCTTATTCTTACTTGTTTCTTTCTTTTTAAAAAAAATTCAATTGACAAATTCTAAGTTACCATGGCAATCTCCATGCATTCCAGATCCAACGTATCCAGTGTGGCAGTGACATGCGCCATCTTCGCAGTAACCATGGTCAGCATCACACAAACTACATGGATCCACTGAAATAGATTCGAAGCAAAACGTTACTTATGAAATCTCTTCAAGCAATACATTGCAACACACAAGTGATTTGACGCATACCCTCGCAGTAGTCACCCTTGTAGTGTCCCTTGCAGTGACAGGTAAACGTGTTGTCGGCAGGGTGACACGTGCCACCAAAATGACACGGGTTTGGAGAACACGGATTGTGGGCTGCAATCGATACAGAGTTGAAAGATTTAGTTTGTTGTTCAACCTTTCATGAATAGTTTTAAAATACTCGTCACGAAAGAACCTGTACATATGCTTACTTTCACAGTGGTGTCCTGAATAAGGCCCTACACACACGCACTGATATTCACCACCACCAACATAGTTACAGCGACCGTCATTTTTGCACGGGTTGTAAAAGCATGGATTCATTTCTAAATATAAAAATGCTAGTAAAAGTGACCACACATGATATACTTTTGTTTATGGATTTATGAATGGCATTGAAGCTAAAAGACGTCAAAGGGCGTCAATAAAAAGTGCATCGGGCGTTAGTTTGATGTTTTCCGCTACTCTTTCGTAATCGCTTCTGAAGAAAAACGTGACTGCGTAACTTAGCAATATGAGATGATGTAATAAATTTATGATGTAATGAAATGCTAGAGATCGTCTTTCATATGCACGTACACTTCACGTGTCAACTAACGACTTATCAGTTGTACTTTGTACTTTACCGAGTCCAGTTTATAGACATCTTTATTGTTTAACAATTCCCAGTTCACAAGTTTCTATTTACTAAATATAATCGATAGTGTTGCACAAGGTTCAACAGAAAAGAGAAAAAAGAAGGTTTTTTTGAGAACGTCATAAAAAATTATTTTGATTTTAATCATGGTTAAAGGTTACATCCTACAGATTTTGGTACATTTTATTTTACTTACAGTAAAAGATACAATTTATGTGACTTATAGATTCATCACCAGTGCAACGTTTCAAAGTATTATGGTTTACTCTGTACGATCTATCCTTCATGCATTTGTTTGGTTGTTCTTTTACTTGGCTGGCACAACAAACTCAAATCCAATGATTAAAGTTGTCGAAAAAGAAGTCAAGGAAATTCCAAAATCAAAGGTAATGACGTCAGAGTCACATGACTCCACCAAAACAATTCTTCACGCTTCTGCAAAAGAGATGAAAGTTGCCTCGATGTCTTTAGCAACTGTTATTTTGACTTGGCTTATCAAGTCAGCCACTAGCCTGAGAAGATCACTCATCGGCTCAATCACGGAAATTCGGAAATAAATAAAAGTGGATTATATTTATTATTGTTTCAAAAAACAAATGTTTAAAAATGTAATGTTTAGAATTTGAATTCTTTTTGACATATGGATTACGTCACGCCAGCCTCGATTTGAATATATAAATTTATCCTGCTCAAAGTGAACTTCAAAACGAGGCAAGAGCTGTTTGGCTTAATTCATGCACAGGACAAGTAGTTGTTCATTTAGCACCCAATCTTACTACGCCCTCTGAAATTTCGAAGGCTTTCTTGCAATTTGTGCTTGGGGTTGTTTTATCCATCTGTTTGAAAGTATTTTTCATTTGAAAGAACATTTTTAATCATCCAGGAAAGAAATTGAAGAAATGATTTGAATTGTTGATTTAAAGAACCAATCAGTTTGCTTTAACACATATCGGTTAGGTAAATATTTTATTTTTTTTAAAAAAATTGAAGGTATACTTTTTTTCTTTGTTATTTATAGAAGTTGAAGCTCTTATTGAACTGTAAGTTTAAAAAACAAACACATTGTTCTCAGTCATTCATTCATTCAATTTATCCATTCAATCCTTTGAAGTGCAAGGAAAAATCAATGCAAATTTCTCCTTAAGATCATCAAAAAACCCTTCTTGACGTGTAAAACGGCTAAAAAACTAAGTGGCGCGTCATTTTGCAGAATGGACTACAAAGAGAAATCTGCCATTTATTCATTTCTAGACATTAACTGTTATGCATTTCACATCCATTCATGACTCTGGTTTGAGGTAAAACGATAGATGTTAACTTCACATTTGCTACATTTTACTTTCATATTTGCTACATCTTACCTTCACACTTGCTTCCAATAAAGCCTCCTGTGCAGTCACAAGCAAATCCGATATCATGATCGTGACAAGTGCCGCCATTTTCGCAAGGATTCGGATGACATTTTGACGTCACTAAGACGAAATACACAACTCGCGTATGACTGGAAGATTTCTTAATAAGAATTCCTCCTTCCGAAGGACGTTTTTAAAGGAACAAATCTTTAAAAAGCGGAGCATATTGTTGAAGAAATTGTTGCTACATCCTTATGCCGAACGGAAAACGGACTGGGCCCCAGTCAGCCTATACCTGTGCATAAACGCATGAACTGTGATACAAATGTGCGGAATAGTAAGGTATAAAGTTTACTGTACAATTTATACCAAAGACCCAAACTTTAAAAATTATATTTAAGAATATTCGTGTCACCTTCACACAACCTTCCGTTACCAACGTAACCACTTAAACAAACACAATTCCCTTTGATGCATGCGGCGTTTGGGTCACACCTGGAGCAGCTGTGGTGATTATCTAAAAACACGTCATCACCATAGCAACAAATATGATTTAACTACCGTTACGAGGCTAGTGAAAGTAGCTTACGTTCGCAAGATGGGCCATAGAAATCGTGACCGCATATGCATTGGTATCCATGTTTTGTCTCGATGCAGGCTCCATTATTTAGACAAGGATTTGAAAAGCAATGACTGATCTCTAAATTTGAAAAATGCTGACCTTGCATCTTGTTGTGTTTAATCAATACGAACTAAAGATGGTTACTTACCGGAACATGTATCGCCATGGTAACCATTAGTGCATGCGCACTTAAATCCATATTCAGCCTCGGCACATTTGCCTCCATTATAGCATGGATCTGGATCGCAGAAACTTTCGTGTTCTAAATGCACGAAATTTTACAGTTAGTAAAATGACGAAGGTTATCGGTTTTCAACATCCGAGAAATCCAATAAATAAGTAACTTCTTTCTCTTACCGTGGCAATTTAATCCGAAAAATCTCTCGGGACACTGACAAGTGAAACCGGTAGGTGAGTTGATGCACTGACCGCCATTGAGACATGGTGAGCTATGACAGTGATCCACCTCTATTGAAAAATAATACTTTAAATAATTTTCTGTGAAATGGAGGAATACATATTGCATTTCTTCTTTATTCCATATTCACGTCGTGTGAACATCCTTTCTGCGAGTGTTCCAACTAATCTTTAGGAGAAAAAAAAACGCCTAGAAAACTCAAGGAAACGTTTGTCAAGAAGTCAATCTACCAGGACCGATTAAACAAGGCAACGGTAATCTGTATCAAAAGAAAACCTTGTAAAGTTGTATTGGTTAATCGAGTTTTTTTCTCTATATTCATGTAAATACTTTATAAAGCTACCTAACTAAACTCTATGAAGAATTAAACTCTATGAAGAATTGCAATTCTACGAAAACAAATCATTTCTAACCACGTTAACAACAGAACAGCAAAACAATAGGCTGACTGAAACCAATGTGCAGTCTAGATATATATTATTCAATGATATCCGCACACAATAGGCTGACTGTTTCTACCTTTTAGGTTTTCAGTTTAACTTACCAACTTGGTGATACTCATGCACGTGTACGTTTAAATGTTGGGGTGCCGTGTGCATTTCTATACGCGCAGGCGCGTCATAGTAATGAGTCACGTGATGATTATGATGAAAAACTCCAGGATGGGTAGTTATGACGTCATTATGATGGCCAACATCGTCGTCGTCATGGGAACTGGCCAAACTATGAGATATCATTGGTTCATCTGCGAAACTATGCATTGTATTGGTGATGGGTTCCTCGCTATAGCTTCTTGGGGTGTGTTCGCCCTCCGTTATTTCGTGAACACTGTTAGATCCACGGCCTAACTCATCTAAATTGTTCCCTTCCACTTCATGCAAGTTGTGGCCATCAAATTCAAGTTCATGGCCGTCCACTTCGATCGTGTTACCAGGAATTGTTACATCGTGTGAATCAGGCGTTATTTGTGATGCTCGCACGTGAATCATACGGTCACGTGATTTTAAGCGATACTTACTTGGTCTGGATACGAGATTGGTAGAATCGTAATAATCGTCTCCGTTTGAGTCATCTATGTTGGAATTAAGTAAGTGTTCGTATTCGGAATCCGAAAAAATCGAATTTTCGCGAACATTTTCACGTTTTCGCGCTTTATTGTGTCGTAAATACTGATGTTTATTTGAGTTTCGCAAATTTTTGCGAGTAAAGTGTGAAGCTCCAGACTGCAAGCGAGCATGGTGTATGCGACCGCGCCTAGATGCTGATTGTTCTAAGTGGTTATGGTGGTGATGTTTACGCTTAGCATAACATAAAACAATGATCACAAAAGCGATTGATAGCGCCAAGAAAGTTGCCGGCTTCATTCTCCAATCAGAAAAGTTCTATCTCATACTATTGACCAATCAGCGCCAAGAATGAAGATTGTTAATTTCGTAGTTTAAATTACTTATTTACTTATTTACGTCACTGAAATAAAGTAAACACAACGACATTTTTTTTGACTGTATATCGACAAGCGATGTCGCTTCAAACGACGGAGAAATGACGGACAGTAATCGACTGTGGGTATAATTTGCAAAACCAGAAAAAATGAAAAAAAACTGTTTAAAACTAAAGATAGAAGTGAAATGATAAAGTCTTTAGAAAGTTTAATAACTTATTCAGCCATGCTACGTTCCGAAAAGTATCTCCGAGCAACAAATGGCCTCTAAACCAATCACACAATTAAACCAAGCGCTACCACGTCACGTGATTAAACCAGTCACTCTTTTCAAAACAAAATACTTGGATCTTCTAAACTAATCATTAACTTTTTATATCATTCTAAACAATTTCTGCAGATACGCAAATCTTTTAAATTATGCTCAAAACCGCTGTTTTGTTTCGCAGCGATTTTCAAGCAAATCAATGAGCAAGAAGAAAAACTGATCATGCATGCAAAAAATTACATGGAATAAATTAAAAAAAGTTCTAGTGTAGAAAGGGCCTTGAAATTTCTGACATTCAGTCTGTAGTTTAGATAACGTTATGATGAGAAAGATCATGCGATCCAGAGGTTAGTTGCAATTTGTGTAAGAGAGTGTTAGCAATTTAACCATAAAAGAAAAACGTTCCGATAATCCCATTGGTAATATAGTTTAAAGCGAACGTCATGTTAAACATGACATAGTTATCAGTAAGTTGAAAAGTCAAACACCTGTTCTCACCTTACTCTTCTGATTTACAAGAACGTCATTATTATACTTCAACAACGTCAACATCACGACATCACGACGTCTTCACATCACGTTATTTTTTCTTAAAAGCCATCAAGATTTACAGACATAGTAGATACTCAATGAAAAGCAACGACAAAAACAGACTATTCGAAACAGACTATTCGAAACAGACTATTCGAAACAGACTATTCGAAACAGACTATTCGAAGGGAAGAATTTAGAATGAAAGTATGAAAGAGAAGAAATCAACAAGGAAGAAATCAGTTTATTGTAACCACAACAAAAATCTCTCACCTTCGCAACGAAGTCCCGTCGAGGATTCAGTACAAACACATTCAAATTTATCCGCTAGACTCAGACATGACCCTCCATTTTTGCACGGACTGGAAGAACAGTAATCAATTCCTATGAAATACCAATAAATCAATATAATAATATAATCAATAAACGTCTGCCATATTGCTCTCCCAATCATTTTAAATCTACCTGAAAACATTAGCCCAGATACCCACCTTCGCAATACATCCCTAAAAAGCCAGTAGTGCATGAGCAATGAAGCTGTTCATCCAGGCTAGAGCAAGTTCCTTTGTTTCGGCATGGGTTGGGATGGCAACGATCAATAGCTGAAACCAAACAAAAATGAACCAATTGAAAATGATTTTCGAAACACGTGCTACTAAGCGTGACTCAAGTGATGTGGAATTACACTCACCTTCACAAAAATCTCCTTTGTAACCTTTTATACACGTACAGTGATACCCTTCACCATTTTCGTAGCAATCTCCGCCATTTTTGCAGGGGTTTGGTTGACATTGATTTATTTCTGAACAATAAAAATTCACATGGTGACGATCGACTTTTAATAAGATAACAACAAGAAGCATCTTTCAAAGTATCTTCATTAAAACTTTAACAGTAAACATTAAAAGTTTAAAATTTAACATTTATACAGAACGTTTTGAAAAACGGACGTGTTAATACTTTCAAAAGTCCTAACGACACAGGACCATAACTTTGATAAATTAATACATATAAAAATGCAGCACATTGGTTTCAGTTACATGGGACCATCACTAACATTTTCATCTTTCCCATCGAAAGCAAAACATTACACCTCCTAGTGGGCACATTCATTTGTTAAAAATCACAGCGAGAGAGTTCATTTTTTTTAGAAATATACACACAATGAAAATGCTCTTCGTCGTAGTGACTTTTTGACGATTTCGATTACGCCCCTATTTTAACGTATTTTAACGCATAGGGTCAAGGGAATTAGAGTATCCAGTATTTTGCGCCCTTAATCCATGTCATGAGTAACGCCCTAATTTCACATGTGGCGTTTGCTGGGAGTTTATAAAACTCATTCGACATACCTTCGCAATGCATTCCCTTGTATCCAATGTTACAAGCACACTCGTACCCATGCTCCAAAGCAGTACATGTACCAGAATTTCGGCAAGGGTTCGGGTAGCACCTTGGTTTCACTAAAATGCGGTGTGTATACAAAATGTTTATAAAAGGGGTTTAGAAATGAGGTGGGCAGCAGTAAGAATTTGCTTTTAGATGTTTGATCTTCGAAGTCATTGCAACTTGAATCATAAAATATATTTGGTAAACAACCACTTAAACTGCATAAAACACAATTTCGTGATCATCTTGCACGATGCAAACAAGAGTGGATTAGATGGACAAGGCATTTTACTTTGAATAAATTTTGAAGGCATCAAGTCTTGTGTAATTACATCAAGTCTTGTGTAGTTGACAATAAAACAACTTAGTTAATATTCTTCTACACTTACGTAATTTATGATGATGATGAACAGTTGTGTGTTGATCATGGTAAACGTGCTCCCCTTCACTGCGTTGCTCGCCATCTATTATTGGACTGACGATCGTATTAGGCAGAGAAATGTCTTGGTTGGTTAAAAATGTGGGATTGTCCTGTTGAATCAGTTTTTGTTTTGGATAAAAATGATCTACAGTGGAGCCTGTGATCTCTTGTTGCGAACCCAGTGTGAGTTCTTTACCCGGTTCGAATTGATGGTTTGGTGGGCCAGCATTGTAAACTTGTTGATGCATAGCAACGTCATGTGGTTCGGTCACGTGGTATGGTCTCACTTTAGGTGCGTTTAGGTTAAGCATATTTTCAAGACCACGTGGACTTGCTCGTTCATATTGGAAGTCAGTTTGAAACCTGTCCGGAAGTACGTTTTCTTCCGAAGGTTCGCCGATAAATTGCTGAGGTAAGGATTGCGTCAAAGGAAATTGTGGCATGTTCATGAAACGAAATCTTCTGCTTAGATCAGCTGGTTGGAAGCCTTGTGCTTGGACATTGTTGTAGCTATTATCCCATTGTGATGTATCCCATTGTGGCTGATCTTGAAAAGCGTTGCGCTGTCTGTCTACCTCATAACGATTTACGTACCGATGGATTGGTCCTGTTGGGTAGTGGTGTGTGAAGGGTGTATACAAGTGCTGTTCACCTATCGTATATTCTGAAGGACGGGAATTCTGAAAATAATGGAGTCCTTGGAAGGGCGTAAATCTGTTGAAACGCCTATGAAAGTTGTTTGGGAAAAAATTCATGCCACGCATATCATGAAATTTAGTTAGATGTGGTGTCGCAACGACACGGAATGGCTCAGCAGCTTCAGGTAGCTGAGGTCCGCCCTGTTTATGTTTGGGTGGCGGCCCGTAAACATGAATAGCGCCAGGGAGGTTTATAACTTTGGTCCGCCCATTGTTATGTTGGAAGTGGTTATACACCTGCTGAAGAATGTCAAATTTTTTTGTCGTGTTTCTTCTTTCAGATATATTTTGTGTCGGTTCATACGACGCGTCAGGTTGCAATTCTGTGAACACCTTCGACAGATTATACCGACTTTTGACGTGAGTTCTTACGACAGGTTGGTTCGCATTATGATTGAGTTTCACTTTTCGTGTTTTGTCATGTTTCATGACAACAAAGCAACCTGGATATAACACAGATAACATTATGGTGAACGTAACAAATATATTCTGTCTCCATGACGACATGATTCGAAACCTGCACTGAAAACAGTTTAAAACTTCCCTGCTGTATTCTGCCAAGTTGAAAAAAGAGGAACCGCTACGAATACCACAAACATATACCCAAAAAACAGCGAATCGCCATTTACAACAATATTAAACTGTGAACTGCATGTTGGTCTATATGCAAATTAATTATCCTCCAATCAAAAGAAATCGAATTACATCTACAATACGATCGAATTATAATCGAATAAATGAAATATTTTAATTTAATTTTTCATTTAAATATTTATTTCGAAATAATTAGCACAAATTTTGTGGTCTCCCTTCTCTCACAAACAAACAGGTGCAGAGTATGCGGCATGTTAGCAATAATTAATCGTTATGCCTCACTGACCAATCTGCCTTTGTTTATGACAGATCGAAAGATGCACAATCAGCGAAATTGGAAGTTCAGTGAATTGGAAATTTAGCAGAAAGATTTCTGCTTTGTAAAACGTCGAGTGATTTGTGTATTAAAACGTCGAGTGACTTTTACACTGAAAAGTCGAGTGAGTTAGATATATATATTTCAACGTAAGTTTGTGTGCTAAAATCGAACGCATAGCAAGTCACAACTCGTTCCATGTTGTGCTTCCGATTGTCAGCCATGTTGAAAAAAAAAAACATTCCCTCAAGTAGCACTAGAACCACTTGACGTTCATAAACAATTACGTGAAAACGAGGCTTATCAGGTCTATTCCAGTTTTGCCGTTGTAAGATTTCAATTCTCACCGAAAATTTACTAGGTTTCATTCATTACAGATTTTGATTGACAGTCGAACCCCTAATGTACGTCAACTGTACGTCCCATCATATCACGTGATGCCGTAGTTTGAGGGATCATGGTTCACTTTCCTCTAGCGGCGACTCACAGGCATCAACCCATGCCATGTGGGATCAACCCATGCTATGTGAGGAAATGATGGGTAGATGATACATTGTTGTTCACAAGGAGGTCGTCCAGGATAGCACAGATTGGGTTACTGTCACTCAAGAGTGTCAGATACTTCGGAAACTCCAGTCTAAGCTGTGGCTCCTCCTGGCAGACAGATACCATAGCAACTGAGTGTGAATACCCGCATAAAACAATGCCTAGCAACAAGTGTATATCAGTAAATTCGACATGAATGATCCTGCTAAATGATAAATGCGCCATGTTTAGTATTTTTTACTAAACATAACAGAGGCGTAGCCAGAGGTCAGTCAAAATTTGTGGAGGAGAGTTAAGTCATTTAAGGTAGAAAAGGAAAGCGTGCAAGTAACCTAATCGCCACTTAAGACTGAAAAGAAATATCATAATGTTGAACTCCTCCAGGTTTTTTTGACTGACCCTAACTACGCCTCTGACATAGACCTGTAACAAAGACCTGTAACATAGACCTGTAACATAGACGTGCGAAATAGACCTGTAACATAGACCTGTAACATGTCGCCCTTCTATGAAAGACAAACACAATTCAAAGACTATATAAAAAGACAACTGCATAAAGCTGAAATTCATAAAAAGTTTAGCCATGAATAATATGTATTTGATCTCTTCAAAAGAACTAGTCAACGGTAGAAAGAGGAACGAAAACACCGTTGATCGTTTCAAGTCTTTTCCAGTTATACATTTACAAAACAGGTAGTGATAAAAAACAAGATGTCATCCTTGATGATATCGAAACGAAAGTCAGTACTGTTCGTCGTTAGACAGCAATAATTATCTAGGAACATGCGAAGCTGTGGAACAATGTCTTGTTCGTTTCCATTTACAAATATGCGAACACCACGATCGGAAGCAAAATTTATGATTACAAACTCTTCTCAATTTCAACCGACATAACGGCTCTTTCGACGTTATTTGTCGTATACTCGACCTGCTGAGTTTGAGCCAAGCTTGTGGAAAGTTTGTCTTCCGAATAAAACCATTACAAATGCTCGTCGATAATACTAAAAACAGCAAAAATCCACACAATTTAACTCTCATCTTGTTGACTGCTGCTTATGTTTTACAGTAACATTAAAATTGTGGCAAATATCCAAATTATGTTTTAGTAGTGTCAGCAGATCGAATGAACCACTTGAAGAATCTCGAAATAGTAGAAGTATCATCTTTTGTGTTGCAACTAACAAGAATAAAAGAAATAACAAAAATAAACATTGTAAGATAGTCAAGAAGAGAAGAAAAAGATTTTTTAGCAACAATCTTGTGACTGTATCAACACTTATGTAACTTGCTGATTTGATATCTAAGAATTTATGATAATTTTTTTGAAAAAGTCGAAAAAATCTTTTTACTTTTTTCCACCTCATAGCTATTGATATTGTTTATCCTAGAAAAAAAATTTCATTTGATCATTTCAAAAAACAGAACACTTCCAATCACTTTCTCCAACATAAAAAGCCATTGGTAAACTAAGAAACATCAGTTGAATAATTGCTAACCACAGCGGAGGAGACTCTCACGATCTCCAACTTCGTGCTATTTCGAATAAAACTTTGGTCCCGACTGTATTTGTATGCCCCTATAAATCTTACTATAAGTCTCGAAGTCGCGCTATCCTTGAACTTTTTACCTGGTCTATCAAGATTTGGAGATAGCGGGACTCGACTGCAGTACAAGTAGCAAACGACATTTTGCGACATTTTGCGGGATTCACATAACCTTTATAGCATTCTGAAACACCTTGTTAAACCCCATGACAAGTGAAGAGAGGTTACTCGAAATTACTCGAAGTCGCACACATGTTTCTTGTTCGCGATTTAACCTGGCACGTAGTGTGGCGTTGTTCGCCATTCAACATGGCACGTGTGGCGTTGTGGCGTGTGGCGTTGTTTAAATGGTTGGTGTTTGGTTGGACTTTGTAGTATGACATTACAGCTGAAAACCACATGACTGAAATCCACGTGTTTAAAGTCTTGATCATAGAGAAGTTCATAGTTTGATGCTAGGAAAGATCTCTCAAAGAAAATATTTGCTACGGAATAACGATTTCATTCTTCATGCCTACGTCATCGCGTACAAAGAAAACACGTAACAATGGCGTTGTTGCTGTTGTTGTTGTTTTCTTCTTATTTTTTTTATCCTTTCGCTTCAAAACATTACAAAAGTTCCCGTCATTCAAAAAAGATTTCCGTCAAAAGTTCCCGTCATTCAAAATAGATTTCCGTCAGACTTTTAATTTTATTTCGTCATCCATTCATTTTATTCATCCCTTCACTCTCAAAGATCCTCCTTAGCAACAAGAACAATACCATGACGTAATCATATTGACTGATCAAACTGGCTAATACTGTTTCTTTTGAAATTTCCGATCGGAACGAAAGTTTTGGTCTGTAAAACATACGCTATATAAATAACACAATTCATCTGCAAAACATCTGCAGTCATTTTAAAAGGTGTCAGAGTTTCCGCCATTTTGTATTTCAGTAATAAAGGAAATATTAGTGTTAATCGAAAACTTTTACCAGTTAAACAATATTTCTTGTTTGTTTTTCATTCGTTTATTAACCTATCTCGTTGAAAACATACTTCTAAATCTTAATTACTTATGCATATGTTATTAGGGCGATGTATTTGACGATTTTTGTTTGATGGGAGTTTTAAAAGCCAAACGAGATATATTCATGTATTTTCGTGTGCAGGTGGCAACACTTCATAAAGTTGGACACGTAGTGGTTTATCAAGAGGGTTTGGTCTAACTTTCTTCGGTGATTTCTGAAACGAAAACTGACATCTCTGTTACAAGATTACAAATAAGGTTTATTATGAGTTTGTGAAGTTTTTTATTTTGTTTTTCTCTTAGAACCTGTTCACACTGTAATGACTTCAATAAAATTCTCTTCTACAGATTTCAAGTTCAATGTTGTCGACAGAAGAGCAACGATTGATAGAATGTTTCATGGTTCTGTGGGTTTTGAAATTACCATCAATGTTTAGATAGGAAGGTTTGCTTGTGATCTGTACTGAATCCTTCAAAGAGAAGAAGGTCTATTTAAAGTCTCATAGACTCTTCTTGAATTTCTCTTGAAATACTAATTCGGTGTTAAGAAATTTGAGAGGTATTGGATCATTAATCTGTTTGGTATGGTTGGCCATACATGCATGGTCACACCATGCAGGTTTGTTTCGTGTAGTGTTCTTGATGGTCCTATCAAACAAACATAACATCAAATAATTTCCAAACAAACATCAGTAAAAATTATGATTTGTCGTTAGGATAGCAATAGTAGCTGGTTCAATTGGTACCCAGCCCAATTTCCGGAGAGAAAGAATAAAAGGCTACATTTTTAGTAAGTGAGGTTAAGTAAGAGGTTTTAGTCCTTGGGCTTCCATCCGTAATGGTTGGCTATTCCGTCTGCCGACTTGCAACTGTTAGTTGACTTACCGACAGAGATACGTAAAGCATTGCTCTAAATTGCCCGAAGGCCAGTGTGCAATCAGTCGGTGGCTCCTAATGGGCTGACACGCTGCATTTAAAGCACATCGGAGTGGTGTATCGAGATACGACATGACTGGACTCGAACACAGGTCGAAGCGGCCGGACTCTTAGATACTAACCATTACCACCTGATATGTAAAAACCTAAAAGTTTTGTGGGTACTTTTCTTCTCCAAAGAAATACAAACATATTTCCTAAAAACTTACAAAACTCACCTCACCAGTTTTGAAAAGTTGTATTGAAAATGATTTTCGACTTGATTTTATTCGATGTAGCTACGTTTGCAAAATTTTCGAGACCCTGGACTCTCCATTTCCGAAATTTTGAGATTTAACTGTCCATTTCTTCTATACTTTTTAGGATTAAGAAACATGACAAATATTTCGTGCGTATTTCACAATGTGGTCAGAGAAGATATGTACTCCAATTTCCGCGTCTTCGCTTTCCTTTTTATCATTTCGATTTCAATTCCAGGAAATTTGTCAGTATTGTTTGTAATTTACAGAACGATCACCATGAGAACAGTGACGAATTTGCTTATTTGCAACTCAACAATTGCCGATCTATTGATTACGCTGTATCCCAACTTATGGGAAGTTATTGACAGTTTAAAGTATAAAGGGCGGTGGCCATTGGGGCGTTTCATGTGCGCCTTCATGCACGCTACTGTATATGTATCGGTGGCTGCTACCGTACTTACCCTGGTTGTGATATCGGTTGACCGATACTGTGCCGTTATGCTCCCATACCGTAAATATTTAACAAAGAAACATTTGCGTCTCGTTGTACCAGTCATATGGATTGTTTCTTTTTCGTTTGCCTCGCCTACTATTTTTATTCAAAGAGTTGTCTACTTTAAAGGTTATGGTTACGCATGCGTAGAAGATTGGCAAGAACCTTTTAACAATACCGAAAGTCCAAAGCATTACACGTTAGTGCTGTTCGCTCTCTTGTACATGACACCACTATCACTCATGAGTGTCCTGTATGCTGTGATGGCGCGGAAATTAATGAAACAATACTTAACTATCAAAAGGAATCACGATGCGTTGAAGAACATTTCGTCCGACGAATTTTCACGTCAAAGTCGGAAAAATCTCGTCCGACAAACTAACAACCAGTCATTTCTACGGAGAAAGCGCGTCATAAAAATGCTACTATCTATTGTTGTGGTTTTCGCGCTTTGTTGGCTGCCCGTTTACTGTTTACAGTTTCTGGCATATTTTGATTCGTTCTACCGCCAATGTCCACAGTCGATACCTGAATGGGCGTATTTCATAGCTTTCTGGGTGCAATATGCCAATAGCGCCATAAATCCGATTTTATATTTCGGATTCAGTAAAACGTATAGAAACGGATTTCGGACAACATTCCCGTTTCTTTTCAGTAAAAGAAAAGTCAACAATGAAGTGAACGGCGTATTTACAAACTTTGAAAGAATTGGTGAAGCTGCCCAGAGTGCTTCCATGCGGTCGTGCTTTAAACATCGTTTAGTTAATAAAACGGTTGTAAGGCGCATAAAGACAACATCATCAATCGAACACGATACAACATGACAACCACTGGCCACACACACTAAAAAAATACTAACTGATTGATTATTATAAACTACGATAAATAAATAAATAAATGGATACGTTGAAATCTGCGAAGTATCTTTAATTTAATTTATCTTTCAAAAGATTTCTGAATAAACCCAGGATAAGTTGGAAAACATTATCCAATTGATGGATTTGTTAAGAGAGGCGCGAGAAGTTTTCAGGTTTGAGCCTGAGACAATGGTATTGGATAGAGATCTGAGGCTTACAAATTTATTGTTCTGCATGATAGTAAAAAATTTGCAAAATTGCTCTTAATGTTACGATTGAACAGTTAATCTTTGAAATTGAGGGATATTTTTGAAGACTACATCGGAAGGGCGTCTTTGGCGCATATTTTGTTGCAATACTCTCGAGTATATGGTTAATTGGCGTTAAAGCATTTGCGCCCAAGATTCTTAGCTCAGTGTTACTGACTGCGTTGCCAATCAAACTACATCAGTTTATAACCAACATCACAATTAATCGGAAAAATAGACAACATTCTTCACAACCTTTCACCCAGGCTCCCTAACCTCAGATCAGTGATGCGAGGTCATTGTAAATCTCACAATTCGAAAATTGTATATGGTGCTCCTCAAGGCTCAGTTCTTGGACCGTTACTTTTTTTGATCTATATAAATGACATGCATAGGGCAGTTAAGTTCTCTACTTTTCCATTTTGCTGATGATACGAATATTTTAAATTTCAGTCGTGATGCCAAGTAATTGGCAAAACACAACAACGTTGATTTGAAACTACTATCTCATTGGCTGAATGCTAATATGATTTCTATTAACGCTGCGCGAAGACTAAATACTTAGTATTTAAACATCAAAATCGAAAAGTTGACTTTAATATTCATATTAAGCTAAATCGGAAAAGACTATCATTTCATGGAATTAATCAACCAAATAAATACAGTACATAAATTCCTTGAAAAAACCTGTAAAATGAGATATTATCATAGATACAAATATCTTAGTTTCAGGTGCCAACTAAGTGGTTTGAGGTAATGTAGATAAAACTATCAACAACATCGTCAACTGAAACTTTGCTGACAGAAAGAGACAAAAATATTCTTTTCAGGGTTTTTTGGCAAATATTTGTGATTTTCAGGGTTTTCAGGGCCAGATAAATGAATTCAGGGCCTTTCAGGGTTTTCAGGGTCCGCTAGACACCCTGTTAACTGGTCTATGCATGTCAATGACCTTTCAATCAAACCTCAAAGAGCAAAAGTGCTCTAAGGTTCGTCACTTTATGACCCATTCTTGGTTTTGGTTTCAGTAGGCCATGTCATTTTCATACCCTAAAATTAGCTATGCTTGCCAGATTTGGGGACAGCGTCCAACTTACATTACTAGACGTATATTTTTTATTTCAAAAATGTTCTGTCAGAATCATTTCTAAACTGGATTGGCAAGCCCATTCTAATCTCATATTTCTTAATTTTGGCCTTAAGTTCTTCAGAATCTTCTTTTTGTACATCGATATTTACATAACAAACTTCCTCCATGCATTTATAATACTTTTCGTTTTAACCGTGTGGATTTGAATGTCAATTTCCGTGGAAGGACATCAGAAACACTGGTAAAATACCCATTCAAAACAGTATCATTCGGTGAATATCCAATTGAAAACCAATCAATAAATAACTGGAATTCTATTCTGCAAAATCTTTAAATCGATGATTTATCAACTTTTTCTCATGCACAAACCAAATCTAAGACTAAACTAACTAAATTAGTTACAGAGTATATGTTAACTCATTATTTCTTAAGTTTATAGTTTTGATACTTTTCTGACATACCAATATTATTTTTATTTTATGAGAATTTCTGGTGGCCACACCTCCTCGATTAGATAGGAATAAATTGTGAGTATTGAAAAAGAATAAATTACTTACTTACTGCTTACTAGTTGTCTAGAAGTCTGGCTACTGCCACCCTTCTACCTGTTAGGGTTAGGAGGCTCGGGAGAGAGATTGGGAAGCAAGTGGGGATATTGAAGATTGAAAAAAAAGGGTTTAATTAATTTATCGTCTGTTTTTTTATTCGGAATATTTCTAAAATAAATAATTTTTATGTTTTAGTGAAATTTATGTATATATAATATTGTATGATATATATATAATGTAAAAAAGAAGATGGAGGATGAAGCTGTAGTGGGTACGAATTAGTGATAATTCATCTAAAAGAAACAATTTCTCACCAACAGGATCTAGTCAAAAATTAAATCAAGTTCTTCCAACAAAAAAAAAAGAGGAAAAAAAAAACAACCCCACGAAATACTTTGCCCAAATCGCAAAGAAAATAGATTATAATAAATAAATAAATCAATTAACAATTTCCGTCTTCTAGGTTTATTTTTTTTATAAAAAAATCTCTCAAGACGTGTTGTCTTGGAAACAACATTTTGCTGATTATAGCAGGCTGTCGTCCATCATCTGAGTGTCGTTGGCTGTCGATAGTGCCTCAAGCAACTCAATATCGTTGGCATGGTAACTAAACATAAAATCATGAAGTGTAACATATTTCATAGCAGAGTCATCGAGCTTCCCACAACACAAACTGTTTATTTGATTTAATCCTTGTAATCGCGCATGCGTACAAGGTAGTTGTCATTTTAACAATATGACTGAAATAATAACACCTGTCTTGACTTGAGACGTTTAACCATTACTTCGTGGTCACACCGCCAACAAAAAACACAGACTCAACATGATTTAAAATTTCATGTCTTACTTACCCAAAACTATTCATAAATGTATCACCGTCTCGATTGTTCAATCGATACATGTCGTATACTTTACTTCGGTTATAGATATCTTTCAGCTGTTCCTCCAGATGAAGCAAACACTAACGAAAAAGAAGAACATCCAACTTACTCGAAAAACGAGTAATATTAACTCGAAGAACGAGTAATAATACTTCCGTCGAAATTCGATGTACTTACAAAATGAGGTGCCATGTTGATATCCCACAATTCTTTGGTGGATTCAATCATAGATGAGACAAGGGCTGACGCAAACAGTTGACTTGTTTGCAAGTTCTCCCTGAAAAAAAACTACCAATGTTACGGTACCGAGACAAGCGAAAATATTTTGAATAAACAAGAATATCTTTGAAAGCAAGAAGTCAGCAATGAAAGAGTTTTTTTAAGAATCATTTGATACCAGCCCTGTTGAAGAATCATTTGATACCAGCCCTGTGTAGGAATCATCAAACGGTATCATGCTTTACCTGGTACTCCCGTGGTCTGGATCTATTCTTTTGGAAAATGACCAAAGATCGCAAGTCCTAAAAGGCGAAAGGTGATAAAAGAAGTGAGAAGCGAAAGACTAACAATAGTGAATGAAAAATAAAACTGTCTCTTCATACCAATTATCTGTATCTGCTACAATACAAAGCGCGTCTGTGACTTGCTCATCCAGAACAGAATGCTAGATATTAACAGAAACGAAATCAGTTGGGCGAGCAAAAACAACAATGAACGGAAGACACAACCAACATTGAGACTGAGGCTGGAGTCTTAGTTACGTCATAACTCGATATTCAAATACGCTTTGGACCAGTCAGCCCGACTAATGTACACAGGCGTTAGGTAAGTTAACGGTCATACCAAACGTATCTCTAGCGTTGTTCAATTACGTTGCAAGTAAGAGCGAAACTAGAGTGATGTCTATGGCAATGACTTTTAGTTGACTTAAAAGGTTTATCGATTCCAAAACGACAGAAACCGATTAGCTTCCTTAGTGGATTTCTTACAACAACCATATCGCAAAGAATGCTTACTTATATTCATCATCAAGTGGTGTGTGAGGGCATGAAATTGTGTGTAGCTCACCTTGACTGTATTTTGCAAATCTGTTGCTAAGCGTTTGGTATCTAAGGTTTTCACTCCTTGCAGGACGACATTTGGAAGGTATTGTTGGCTGTATCTAAAGGATATGGACGGATATTCGAAAGAAAAAACAATAAGTTTTGACTGTGGAAAAAAAATAATAAGTGTGTCCAGGACCACAGTTAAATCGACAATGACAAAAAAATTTCCATATAACTTTACAAACTTTAACGTCAAGTTCATAGAGAACTCGGATGTCTCGATGTCCTACACATTTTATTAAATCAACAGGAAGACTTACCCAGCAAAGAGTGACTTGCCGAAAGTTATAGAATCAGTTTCAATGCATCTGTAAAGAATAAGGAGACGTTTAAGTATTTAGTAAGTAAGTGGGAATTGGAAGTTCTTGGGCTTCCATCCGCTGGCTCTCCCGCCCACCACCTTGCAACTAGAAGTATTCATTCCGCCCACCGTCTTGCAACTAGAAGTATTCATTCCGCCCACCACCTTGCAACTAGAAGTATTCATTCCGCCCACCACCTTGCAACTAGAAGTATTCATTCTTTTAATGAAACGAAAAACCTTATGCATTCTATAGAGCGGTTGTCAGTGAAGATCCATCGAAGGGTCTACAACATTTTAGTTTAGTATGTTGAGGACCAATAATGATTTTTGTTGACAATATATTTCGAAAATATTAAATTTTCATCTTCAGGTCTAAAAGATAAAATATAAAAACAGTTAAAACCGTTGCGAAAAAAAATTGAAATATTACAAACTCTGTACAGTACATATCTACACATCTACACTCTAAAACATTTAAGACAAAATGAGCAAAAAGAAATTACGAAAGTTCAACAAAACTACCGCAACTCACGAGGGACTAACAAATTATATTTTTATTGTTAGTTCTAGCCTTTTATATTCTTTACGAGTGTTAATGTCGGGCTTAATCGATTTGATTAACAGAGCCTCTAGGGTCATTAAATGATACACGGATCTCGTCGACACGGCAATTATCTTTACGTCATCCATTGTTGGTTCTATATCACAGTTTTTGAAGTGCTTTCCAACTGGTTTGCTCTTTGCTTTGTGCTCTGAAAGGCGGGTAAGCATATGTCGGCTGGTTTGTCCGACATAGCACGATGAACATCGTGGACATGTTATATGGTATACTACCCCACTCTTTATTGGCTTTGGGATTGGTTGTTTCAGCGAAGGTAAACACGATTTGGTCTTCTTGATGGTAGCAATAAACTTACAGGGTGCTTTCAGTCGTTTGAGTGCAGCTTCAAATTTATCAGTTATTTTTCCTCTGTACTGGATGAAAATCATTCTAGTTTCCTCCTGATCACTTTCCTCCTCAACGTCCTGTTGTGGTTTATCCCGATTTGCAATGATTTTGTTTACGGTTCTTTCTATGATCGGTTCATAGAAAGAGGGCGGGTATTGATTGTTTTCTAGAAGAATTTTAGCTCTTGTCAAACCTTCGTGGAATGTTTCCCAGGTGCTACACGCGTAGAAGATTCTGTAAACAACTCCAGATACAACAGACTTTTTATATCTGGTTGGTGCCAGAGCATGGAAATTCAAGGTTAGCCCAGTGTCGGTTGGCTTGGTATACCAAGAGGACGTTAATTTCTGATCTTTTCGAGTGATTTTCATGTCCAGAAATGGAAGGCTTCCTTCTTTCTCGTATTCAACAGTAAACTGTAGATTAGGATGGTAACTGTTTATCTCCCGTAACTTATCCGCAATTTGATTTTTATTAATATCTCGTAAAATATCGTCCATATATCGAGAGTAGAGCTTTGCATTTCCTTGAACGTTCTTGTCAAATTTGCTTAGCCATCCATTTGCCAGACACGGGGCAGGTGGGCTGCCCATTGCAAGACCGTCCTTTTGTAAATACAAACCATCATGCGTCAACATTAGTACATTGCAGCTACTAATCGTTGCAAGTTCGATAAACACCTCCTTAGCCACTTGTGGTTGGTCATATTTTCCACTGTATAAGAGATCAGCACATTCTTGAATCGCTTCCATAACAGGTACGTTGGTGTACAAAGAGCTTACGTCAAAGCTAATCATTGTATCGTCCTCCTCCAGGTGTACATCCTTTAGCTGGTCTGCGATCGATTTCGTTGATGAATTGATTTGACATTCCTCAACGACAGATAACCAGTCTGCTACCTGTTTCCCGATTTTGTAATAAGATGATCCTGGCATTGACAAAACAGGTCGTAGTGGAGTGTTCTCTTTATGGACTTTCGCAAGACCATATAGGCGCGGTGGCTGGCTTCCTAATGGCTTTAACTTGTCGAATAACTCTTCAGTTATCTTGTTTTGAGATTTGAGATCTTCAAGCAGTTCGACGATTCTCTCTTCTTCTTTAATAACCGGATGTTTTTCATTTTTCCGTTTCGGCAGAACTTTCTCGAATTGAGGCAACTTTATGATGTCATCAAGCTTTCTGTTGTATGCTTCGACTGTCATTAAGCAAATACCAATGCCTTTATCAAATGGTACAGCCAGGAGACCTTTTTCCTTGAGATAGCGACGTGTCATTTGAATATTCCTTGGAGTTTTCTGTTTACGGCATTCTTTTGTATACGACAAGGTCTTAACGTTAATATCTGTAATCAACTCCTCATCCAGCTTTTTATCGCGACAGAATCTCAGCAACTTATCGACTTCAGCTAAAACATCATTTTTCTCGAAATTACCCAAAACCGAATTTTTGGGTCCAAGCGAGAGTGTTTCAAATACATATTTTGGCGGTTGGTAGTCCAAGTTGTAACAAATGACGGTATTAGAAACGTTGAATAGCGGTTTTCCTTGTTCTTTCGACAGTCGGTTCAATTTATTATTCAGTTTGTTCGTTTGATTGAAGCGCACTTCTAGCACAAAGCAAAGAGCAAACCAGTTGGAAAGCACTTCAAAAACTGTGATATAGAACCAACAATGGATGACGTAAAGATAATTGCCGTGTCGACGAGATCCGTGTATCATTTAATGACCCTAGAGGCTCTGTTAATCAAATCGATTAAGCCCGACATTAACACTCGTAAAGAATATAAAAGGCTAGAACTAACAATAAAAATATAATTTGTTAGTCCCTCGTGAGTTGCGGTAGTTTTGTTGAACTTTCGTAATTTCTTTTTGCTCATTTTGTCTTAAATGTTTTAGAGTGTAGATGTGTAGATATGTACTGTACAGAGTTTGTAATATTTCAATTTTTTTTCGCAACGGTTTTAACTGTTTTTATATTTTATCTTTTAGACCTGAAGATGAAAATTTAATATTTTCGAAATATATTGTCTACAACATTTTAAACCACGGTTTGGGCTAGAAAAGGTACTGAATACTACATACTCAATCTCACAACTAGCATCAAAGGAAACACCCTATTCCGCCCACCTCTTTCGGAACTGGCGGCGACTACTATGGGTTGCCAATAAAAATCCTAAAGTGTTCATACCTAGAGTGTTTTCTTGGACGTCTTGAGGAAGTCCTGAAAAGCAAAGTTTCCAAATGATACAGTAAAATGTGAGAAATAGTATTCAGGGTTAAATTGGTAAATAATAATTGTTGCATGAAAGGAAGGTTTGTATTGATGTCAAAGAAAAGAAAACACAACACAAGTAAAGCTAAGTATGCAACTTATAGCTGAACAAAATAATTTTAATAATAATTTTAAGAGATACATACCGGAGTAAAGGAAGTTCTGTCAAATTCATCATCTGCAAGTCGTCATCGAGTTTATCTTTAAGAAGATCGTCACATTCCTCTTTGATTACAACATGGTCGTTCCTTTCTAAAGAAGTACTTAACGACAAGGATGCCTCTTTCAGAGTTGTCGTGGAGCAACTTTTAGAAACTTTGCAATGTTCACTATCTTGATTGACGTCCATGTAAATGGTGTCAATCATCGTGGATGCCACATGTTCATTATCAACACTATAATAATCCGAATCCATATCGGGTAAAATCTGGTTATCATGTCCATCTCTGGAACATATCGAATCATTTCGTGACAAACTGCTCGAATCCGCTGAATCGAGATCATGTGCGCTGGAGGCGACACTGCACGCCATTTCGGTTCCACTGTCCTGGCTGGTTGTGCTATTACGTAAAAGTCCTGTTTTAAATTTACTACCAATTACACAATCCACTGGATCTGACATATTTCGAGCACGTGGCGTGATGTCAATTTCACTAGAAAAGTCTTCTTCAGTATGGTCAATGGTCACTGTTTGAACGTCTTGATTCACCTTGTCTCCTTCTGTGCAGCAATAACACTTGAAGGTAGCCATTTTCGTATTTGCAGAAAATAAAACCTTTTTAACGTCTTTTTCGTTTTTCTCGTGAGTATAGTTTGGTAATTTTGTTTGAGTGCAATGATGGCACAAGTCATCATGGTCATGCAACAAATACTTTTGTAAATTGCGGCAAGTTTCACAAAACTCAACCTGTAAACTAGTTTGATGATTGGCTGAACAACAAGCCAATCGATTGTCAACAAAACCATCCGACTCGCGCAAATTCATTCGGTTTAACAAATTTTTTCTTTCCACATTATCAATATTTTTCATTTTTGAACAATAGCAAATATTAACATCGAAATTCAACTCAGGTAACAGCTGGCAAGTAACCTCGTTTCCGCCAGCTGAACTATCACAATCAACATGACGGATGTCAGAGTGATTGTCATCATATGTCTCGTCAAACTTGCTCCGAAGAACGTCATTTGCATCGATCCAACTCCGTACACTGTTCGGTGTTATACTCAGATGGCTTTCGTTCCAACTGGATCCACTGAATCGATAGAGAGCTTCCTTCTCTCTGGATGGATATAACACGTTTTCTTTTACCTCACTACACCTGATGAAGTAGGATAAAACATAAAGCAATTCACAAACGATCTCAGAATTCTTTCCAATGATAATCGTTCGAGTAAGTTTAACTGGCGATCCATTCGAACCATACAAGTCACTAGAAAAATAAAGTAATCAAAGCAAAGGAGCTTTTTAGGTGATGTAAAACAGTGGTTATTTAAATATCAGCCTACATTTCTTTCCTGTGCAAATGTACCATTTTCTGAGAGATTTGAAAAATTAGACTTAAGTAATTTTGTTTTTTTGATGTTTATAATTAAAATTACATTCTTTTATTGTAGGACTTACCACAACTGTGCCCACAAGGGATTGTATGGATGACATTTAGCCAGTATGTCCAGCTAAAAGTGAGAAAAATAAATTAAACCAAACGCTCCCATCAATTAATGAATTTAATCACCAAGTTCAAGATAGGAATTAGGGTTGCCGTAGGGTGACGAAAGCAGTGGAAATCCCTCATCAGAACTGGAATTCTTTTTTTTAAAAAAATGGGTTGCTCCCTGCAAGGCCGAAGCAACTACTAGGCAGAAAGCTACAAGATGAGGAAAGGAAGAACAGTTAAAAAGACAGGTGAGAGGGATGAGAAAAGGAAGAAGAGTTATAAAGACATAGCAAGGTGGCGGTTAACCTTGGATTTAAAAGATTGTAGATCATACTCAGCAGGAAAACAACTATGAGGGAGAGAATTCCAGAGGCGAGCAGTCCGAGGGAAAAGCTAGATGAATAAAAGTTCTTATGGCATGTTGGGGCCTGAACAGTCAGAGGATGAGAATTCGAAGAGAGGCGAGTGTTCCCAGAGAAACTCTTACGAGAAGGGGTCAGTTGATGCAAGTCATCCGAACAATGCCCATGAAAGTATTTATTGAAAAGAGACAGGGAAGCAACGTTTCTCCGATGTGAGAGGGGATGAAGATTAGCACAAACATCAGGGCCAACTAAGTTAACTAAGCGCTTCTGAATACGATCGAGAAGTTGAAGACAATGAGCAGAGGCTCCAGCCCAAAGGTGGCAGCAATACTCATAGCAGCAGATTTAGCAATTAGATGTTGTGAAGGTTAAACCAAAAAGATGAACCAGAGATGACTCTGCAAGCTCACTTCTGTTCATAAGAACAGAAGGAGTTACAAGGTCCCTGAAACGATTAATAAAGAGAAGCTTAGTTTTCGAAGCATTGAAGCAAACCAGCCATTTCTGACCCCATTTAACTAGTCCTAAGATCGTCCTCTAACTCAGCAGCCATTTCAACCTTATCAAACAAGTCCTTAGTCCTTTCAAGAGACGAGTAAAGAGTAGTGTCGTCAGCGTAGATAGCAAGTTTACAGAGAATACAATCAGGAAGGTCGTTGATGAAAATGAGAAAGAGGGTTGGACCAAGGACAGAAACTTGAGTCACCCCTGAATTAATAGAGTAAGAAGACGAATGACTATCGAGAACTACCTTAATACTCATGCCACTAAGAAAGGAAGAAGGCCACGATGCCAAACCTTGTCGAATGCCTTGGAGATGTTAAGAGCAATAGCACGTGTCTCACCACAAGCATTGAGGGACTGACATACACGTTCAGAGATAACGGTCAGAGCATCAGCAGTGGAACGGCCAGAAACCGCACTGGTGATCAGAGAACAGATGATGGGTGATGGGTGATGGAAGAGTTGATCAATGATTCGAAGATTTTACTTCTAACAGATAGAAGACTTATAGGACGATAGCATAAAGGGTTCGTCCGATCTCTTACCAGATCGAATAGATTTATAGAGAAGAAATGAAGTAAACAAAGATTGACTTTCTTGTGGAGATTCATTCCTTTGTCATAAAACGTAGACTTAAGTTTCTCATGACCATTATAACAGTTTATTAACATAAGCACCGCTCTTAATGATAGTACAGGAGCCCACCACAGAAATTCCATACCATAAGGTACAAAATTTGTGATCTTCTTATGTAGAAGTACATAAGAAAAACACTATATTTTTTTTATGTCAGCTGGTCTAACCCCATGGCGTTATTGACCAAATTCCCCCAAAAAGAGAGCCCAAATTGGCATTTAAATATACCATTGGGTACAAATTTGATAATTTCACAGTCAAAGCTTCTCTGTTTGACTAACAAATATGAAAGGTAGCATACCAAAATTTCTATGACAGAGTTCCTTTCAGCTGGACCTAAAGATCCCCAAAATGGCATTAAACCTATACCATAAGGTACATGGCTGAAACTTTTCTTGAGAAGTCTTATACACGAGAGGAATCAAAATTCCTAAAAGCTAACCAAAATTCCCATGGTCTTCTTTAAGTCCGCTGAATTTAGGTCAAAGTCATTTTAGGACCTAATATGGCTTCAAACCTATACCATACAATTGCTCTGCAAACCCAATATGAAGAGAAGCCAATTTTTGATCGTGTCTTTGTGACATGGGGAAGTTTTCATATTGAGATGGCGTTTTTGGGAGCAATTGGAAAGGTTATAGCAGAATCAGAAGGACCACATATTCTCAACGAATGTGAAGTTCTAGCAAAAGGCTCCTTGAATTTTTATAATAATAATAATAATAATAATAATAACGGTTTATATTTCAGTTCCAAAGTTTTACATTTGGCTAATTCTACTGAAATAGCGAAAGACTAGTGTATGTGCGCGATCATAAATTAAACATTAGAAAAGTAACATTTGCTAATAAACATATACTTCAGAAACAAGAACAAGAAGGTTGAGAAGACAAGGGTCAAAAATGAAAAATGAAGACAGGCGTATGACGTAAACTTGAACGATGTTGAGAATTCTTTTAACAAAGGTGCACACTACAACCGATGCAAAAAGATTGCGCAAACTCCTTGCCTTGGCAATGGAGATTCTCCACTGTCGAAGCTTTACCAGATGAAATCAACCGAATAACTATGAAGAATGACATCAATCTCTATTTAGAATCAAAGAATTAACCATTTACAAAAGAGATGAATGGAGTTTTGAAAGATTACGAAACCTATACGAAAAAGACAAAAGATGGCGACGATGGTAAAACCAGTGCCGTAGACACGAAATAAGTATTAGGGCCCATATTTTGGTATCTAAGGAGGCCCTACCATGGTTAGGGCCGATGGCCCAGGAAAATTTTTGGATTTTTAGCCCTCTAGATTGACTAAAACTGCCTTTCTGAAAATCAATTCTAAACAATAAGAAATCTATACTTGGGTGAAATATTAGTGTATTTTCAAACAATAAGACTATCGTTTCGAGTTCAAATGAAGTACATGAGAAAAGTATTACGAAAGAATATGGAAAAAAATAGTAAATGCTTTACACATTAGAGTGTCAGAAAATGTTTATTCTTGTTTCGCATTTGTCAATGAATTCATATAATATAAAAATACAACATTGGAAATCCTTTACAACAATTACTTTTATTGCCTACCTATATCATTTGAGCTTTCAGTCACAAGTTATTTTGTTGAACTCTCAATTATTTTCTAAAGAAAGCTATGTTTTTATTTAAGTCACTTTTAGCGACTTTAGCATTCAGGGGTGCAAGAGTTTAAGCAACAAAAAACATGGCTTGAATGTGTCGATCGTCCTAAGAGATTTGAAGAACGCATTTCAATGCAGACGTTGTGCACGTTTCAAACTGAAGCTGGCAAAAAGAAGTTGAAATCTTAAGATGGGAAGTTACAGGCAGCTTGTATGATGCGTGATATTTTTGGTAGTGTATTGTGACTTTCTCTTGAACATCGAATTGACATGGCCGAGGTCTTTCGATATCCACTATCACCTAATCCTCTTTCATTAAGCCATGCAGATGGGACAATGTTGAGTTCCCTGAAAGTAGCACTGATGAAAGCCTTGGAATCGAAAGTTAAATCTTCAAGAACAGTCGATGTTACAATACTAGGTGCAATGTTTTTCCTTCACCTTCAACGCAACCAACCTGAAACATTTGGTGGAGTCGGCAAATGTTTGCTTAAACGCATTATGGGTTACCCAGGGAAAGAAATTCATTTTGTCACCTACAAAAGGATAACGTCGTCAATCAAAGATTGCGAAAGAGAAAAAGAGGAAGCTCTATGTTGTACGAGATACACGGACCAGGTCGGAAACGTCCATCCGATTGGCTTCAAGCGTTGAGAAGTTCAACTTTTAAACAATCTCTTATCAAGTTTCTTTGCAACATTTGGAATGAAGACACCTTGAACAAAATACTTGGGGACAAGATCTTGTTTGTCAACAACGAGGATACTTGCTTCAAGTACTGCAAGGCAGAAGGCAGCATTCAAAAAGAAGAAATTCACTCTTTATTTTGTACACACAAAGAAGTGGATATGAATGTTTTACCATCTTTCCAAGGTTGAATGCAATAAAAATGTTGTTATTCGTACAGCAGGCCTGTAAATAAGCGTCGGACATCGGACATTGTCCGGCAAGAAATGCGCTGCGTCCGACATGAGATCTTGTACTGCCGGACATGATGTCCGACAGGAATTTATCGCCGTTTCTAATCGGCCATTTTGATCTCTAACATGCTACGAATAAAAAGTATGCAGAATGAATGTCATAAGATACAGGATATAAACTCATTAATTATTAATTTTGTTTACTGTTTAAAATTTTCAAGTAACCTGGTTTACACTGATTTGAAAATAAGAATGAATGAAAGGTTCTTATTTTTAGTCAAGGTAGAAACTGTCGGCTAGATTCTATTTTTATCAATATAAAAATCTCCCAAGTGACTCAGGGGCTGATTACATGATCCCGGTTAGCCGGGACGAAATTTCATCCCACCTTGCCGAGGTCATTTCAATTAATTCAATTAAAAGTTTATGTACGTGCTTAACCTTAATAAAAGAATTTTGTGAAAAGGAAAAAGGAAGAAAAACTAATTTCGGCAGTTGACTGGGACTTTAGTGATGATGAAGATTTCTCTCATCTTCTAGAAGATTAGAAATATGAAATAGTTTCTGGAAATATTTTGCTTTCCAAATTTGTGCATGTGAACCATTTCCTATAACACGTTTTTAAAACTGAAACTCAAACTGAAACCAAGAACCGTTCGGAGGGTGTCCCGAAAATTAATAATAAAACAACAACATATCTATAATATATAAATTGCACCCAGTAAGGCCATGGACTGACATTATTTATATCTTAGGCAATTGAAATTCAACCATAGGAAAAGTTCATCCGTTGAAACTCCTAAAACATCCAATGTTTATGAAACTTTTCATAGAAATTGGAATGGTAAACGAGTTGACTGATGATATGATCAACCAATTTGAAGAGTTTGTTTGTTTGATGTACGGGAGAAAGAACTGCACAAACGCTGATGATGCTCGGTTACAAATATTCTTGGATAAATATCGCAATAAGAGCATTTCAACTTTAAAGCAGCTGGACAGGATGGCATTTAGATGGCGATGGGAATTTGAAAATTTGTTGGTATGAAGGGGATGCCTTGCCACCGGAATTTGAAATAATTTCATCTGGGCTAGAAGAAGGTAAAATATATATACATAGTCAGAACTGACCATTTAATTAACTAGTTTATGAGTGACTATTAAGCTAGGTTAACGCTTTTCTGGGAATAGGGAAACATCTAGCATGCGCCACAAATGACAATAACTTTACTTCTATTAATTTCAAAAGCGGATAATGAAGAAAATGCTAATGACGACATTGACGATGAAAATTGCGAAGACAACGATGATGACAAAAGTAGCGATGAGGATGAATCGAGAAAAAGTATAAACACTTAACATTAAGATATATGAGTCATGTCCTGATATAATTGACACCTAGTATACATTAATGAATTTACAGTGTCCACTTTTTGTTATGATAGAAAATAGGAATAACAAAAGTTATTGTGCTTTCTTCTTTCTTTCTAGGAAAAGGATACCTTCTAAAGCAATAGCTCGATTGGCATAGCATAAAAGAATTTTGTATTTTGTAATATTTTTGCGTTGAATATTACAAACTTCAATCAATTGGCATTCACTAGAAATTTAAAAATTTAAGATATTTCAAAGACCATTTGGTTTACAGCAAAATTTTTGGTACAGCTGACTTAAAGAAGACCATGGGAATTTTGGTTAGCTTTTAGGAATTTTTATTCCTCTTGCGTATAAGACTTCTCAAGAAAAGTTTCAGCCATGTACCTTATGGTATAGGTTTAATGCCATTTTGGGGATCTTTGGGTCCAGCTGAAAGGGACTCTGTCATAGAAATTTTGGTATGCTACCTTTCATATTTGTTAGTCATACAGAGAAGCTTTGACTGTGAAATTATCAAATTTGTACCCAATGGTATACTTAGATGTCAATTTGGGCTCTCTTTTTTGGGGAATTTGGTCAATAATGCCATGGGGTTAGACCAGCTGACATAAAAAAATATAGTGTTTTTCTTATGTACTTCTACATAAGAAGATCACAAATTTTGTACCTTATGGTATGGAATTTCTGTGGTGGGCTCCTGTAAAAAAAATCACTTGTAATTCTTTGAGTTCAGTGAGCCTTTAACTTAGATAACTACAGTGTGTCCACCAAAAATATCGGCTCGTAAAACATAAATTAACATTCTCACAACTTTTTATAGAAATTTTACGAGAACTTTGATTGTCTTTGTTATTTCTTTTGAGATTGAAACTACAGGAACGTTTTTTTACAATGGTAGTTAGTTAACAGAAGAATTTCTCAACAATGCATTTCTTTTTCCTTTTGGGAGATAGTGTTAATACATGATTTTTTTTATTTTTAATACTGCTCTCTTTATTTTATAACAAAAAATTGATTCTTTTGGTGAAAATTATTCCCCCAACAAAACTTTACTTTAAAGTCTTATTTTCATCAAATGTATCTTTTTCTGACAATAAGCTTTTTTATTGCAAATATTTCGTTCACAATGAATTCTGTTGTTCCTCTGTTCCCAAAAGAAAAAAGAAATGCATTGTTGAGAAATTTTTCTATCAACTACCTTCCATTGTCAAAAGACGTTCCGGTATTTTAAATCTCAAAAGAAATAACAAAGAAAATCAAAGTTCTCGTAAAATTTCTATAAAAAGTTGTGAGAATGTTAATTTATGTTTGAGGAGGCGATACATTTTTGGTGGATACACTGTACAATTCTCAAATGTAATCAAATAAGCACTTACAGTTCTAGATGAATGTTTATCGAGGTATGCACGTTTAGCTTCACTTCCGCTAGACATGACAGTAGCAACCCAAGATGCGTGGTGCGTCAAAACAGCCGTTAACAGAATTGACAGAAAGCTATGCAATAAATAGAAAATAAGAAAATTCGACGAATCCACAAAATATAAATAAAGATGGAATGTCGCTTACTAATTGTTTTCTTTTGTTTCACAAATGGCTGCCATGTTGATGAATGACTTGATAAATTTGTCAACAGTGTTGTGGTAAGCTTGTTCAACAGAAACCATTAAGTTCAACCAAACAGGTTCCTAAAATATGCAGGTCGCAGTGCTAATTAGAGTGTATACGATAAAATTTATGTATAGAACAACAAAAAAATGAGTCGTACCAAAATTCGTGGTGCATAGCACAAGCTTAGTACGTCATCTTTGAAACACTCAATGGCCTCAAAAAAACAAATAAACCATAACAGTCATTTTATTATTTATAATAATATTATTATAATATTATTATTTATTTTAGAGATGGTGTCTCGATAAAAACACCTGGTTGGCAAGCCATAATTGTCTTTAGGGGCAGGTAGAGATACCACCCGGTCTAGTACCCCTACTTCGTCTATTAGTGTAGATGTGCTGCTTGCAGTGCTATATCTACTCTAGGATGATGAACACCGGTCTCCTTGTTGCACTTGACTGTCTGACAAATGCTTGAGTCTATTTTCAATACTGCTTAGTTATCTATGTTGAGGGTGTTAGGATAGTAGTTTTACCTGATTGCTACTTTGCCGACTGGTAGTACATGAGCCCGAACTCTTTGCTAGCTACTTAGAGAGGCTGCTCTATCAACAGTTGAAAAATGGCGTTGCAGTAGTAGTGCCAAGTTGCGCTTGGACGGCGCCCTGCTGCTGTAACGGTTTGCATCCTTAGAGGCCACAGCATTGCTTTTGTTACGACAATAGGTTCATAGCTAACAGCAAACTTATATTCAAATGATCCTCTAGCACGAGTTCTCCAGTCAACACAACTTTGGATTTCTTTCTCCTCATTATGAAAAAAATGTCAAATTCTAGTAAATCTAAATCGGGTACTCGTAAATCGCCAACGTCTTTCTCACTTTCCTTCTCTAATATTCGTGGACTTCGTGGGAACTTCTCTCATTTGGAATCTTTTCTAGCCAACTCATCTCCTGACATTCTTGCTATTTGTGAAACTAATCTTAACCCTTCTATTAGCTCTTCTGACTTCGATGTACCTGGCTATCTTCCTATTAATCGCAAGGACTCATCTATTCTCATGCACGGCCTTGGTATCTATGTTCGTGACTGTCTTCCTGTCAGTCGTCAATTCAATCTTGAATCTCCTGATGAATCTTTCATCTGTCTACGTCTTTCTCTCTTGCATTCAACTAGTTATCTTTTCTTTGTGTATCGTTCCCCATCTTCTCAGTCGTGCAGTGTCATCAATTCTATCTCGGAAAATATTGATAAAGCTCTCATATCTCACCCTTCTGCTAATATCTTTGTGTTTGGTGATTTCAATATCCATCATGCTGACTGGTTACCTTTCTCACACACTACCTCCCTATCTGGCATTGACACTTTCAACTTTGCTATCTCTCACTCTCTTACTCAGCTTGTGAACTCTCCCACTCGCGTACCTGATCGAGCTGATCAGGAGCCTTCTTTACTTGACCTATTCCTTTCATCTAACCTGAACATTTGCAAAACATCAACATCTGCTCCTTTGGGTAATTCTGATCATTCTGTTGTCAACGTAGCCGTTGACTTTAATTCCGCTTGCCCACACGATCCACCTATTCATCGCAAACTTTATTTGTACCATCGTGGTGACTGGGACAACTTTCGAGATTTGATTCGTGACCTGCCGGTTGATCATATCTTTGCCAGTGATGCAGAGAGGTGTGCAGTGGAGATCTCTTCTTGGCTTCAGGTTGGTATTGATGAATTTGTTCCTTCTCGTAAATATCAGGTTAAACCTCACTCTACACCCTGGTTCTCTCCTGCCATTTCTGCTGCAATTGCCCATCGTAATCATTTTTTCCATCGTTATCAACGTTGTAGTAGTGAAAACAACAGGCGTCTTTTCACCAAAGCTCGCAACAACTGTAAAAAAGTCATTGAGGAAGCTAAACGCACCTATCGAAATCTGGTCCATGATCGGCTTATATCTGAATCTATTGGGTCTCGCGATTTCTGGCGTATCTATCGGAGCTTTTCTAATAAGTGTAAGTCTTTGATCCCACCACTCTTCAACGGTCCTGAGGTGTTGACATCTGCTGTTAGTAAGGCGGAGCTCTTTGCTAAACAGTTCAGCAGGAACTCTACCCTTGATGACACTGGTCATGTTTTGCTCGATATTGACTCCAGAACTGACGTGGTTTTGTCTTCTCTGAACATAACTCCTAAGATGGTTTCGGATGTTATTAGTTTGCTCGACTCTTCTAAGGCTACTGGTCCCGATGAAATCCCTGTAATCAATCTGCAAAAATGCTCGCCTGAACTCTCTCCCATACTCTGTAGGCTATTCATGAAGTGCATCGATGAATCTCGTTTTCCTTCTTGTTGGAAGATTGCTTCTGTTGTGCCTGTTTTCAAAAACTCTGGTGAGAGATCGGACCCTTTATGCTATCGTCCTATTAGTCTTCTCTCTATTATAAGTAAGGTCTTCGAATCATTGATCAACTCTTCCATCACCCATCATCTAGAATCTCTTCATCTGTTCTCTGATCACCAGTATGGTTTCCGTTCTGGTCGTTCCACTGCTGATGCTCTGACCGTCATCTCCGAACGTATATGTCAGTCCCTCAATGCTTGTGGTGAGACACGTGCTATTGCTCTTGACATCTCCAAGGCATTCGACAAGGTTTGGCATCGTGGCCTTCTTCACAAGTTGAAGTCTTATGGCATTTCTGGTTCACTCTTGAATCTTATTAAGTCCTTTCTCAGTGGCAGGAGTATCAAGGTGGTTCTCGATGGTCATTCGTCTTCTTTTATTATTATTATTATTATTCCGAATAAAGGATAAGTATAATCAATTTACAAGAAATTGTTTTTCATATACGTCCTGAATAATAAGAATAGAAGAATAAGCTAAAAAGATAAAAATTAAGCATGGTATTAGGAGAAAAAGTATCATATGCTAGAAAGGAGAGATATTTCTTTCTTACTCTATTAATTCAGGGGTGCCTCAAGGTTCTGTCCTTGGTCCAACCCTCTTTCTCATTTTCATCAACGACCTTCCTGATTGTATTCTCTGTAAACTTGCTATCTACGCTGACGACACTACTCTTTACTCGTCTCTTGAAAGGACTAAGGACTTGTTTGATAAGGTTGAAATGGCTGCTGACTTGGAGGACGATCTTAGGACAGTAGTTGAATGGGGTCAGAAATGGTTGGTTTCCTTCAATGCTTCGAAAACTAAGCTTCTCTCTATTAATCGTTTCAGGGACCCTGTAATTCCTTCAGTTCTTATGAATGGAAGTGAGCTTGCAGAGTCATCTCAGGTTCGTCTTTTAGGTTTAACCTTCACAAAGAATTTCACATGGAATTCTTACATCGAGTCCATTGCTAAATCTGCTGCTATGAAGGTTGGCTCTCTTTTTCGGGTCCGTCACTTACTTTCGGCTAAATCTATCATTTACATGTTTAAGGCCACTATTCGCCCTTGTCTTGAGTACTGCTGCCACCTTTGGGCTGGAGCCTCTGCTCATTGTCTTCATCTTCTCGATCGTATTCAGAAGCGCTTAGTTAACTTAGTTGGCCCTGATCTTTGTGCTGATCTTCACCCCCTCTCACATCGGAGAAACGTTGCTTCCCTGTCTCTTTTCTATAAATACTTTCATGGGCATTGTTCGGATGACTTGCATCAACTTACTCCTTCTCCTAAGACTTTCTCTCGGAACACCCGCCTCTCTTCGAATTCTCATCCTTTGAATGTTCACACACATGGTTGTCCTCCAGTTAATTACCAACCACCAACCCCCCCCCCCCCCCACCACCACCCAAATGTCAGTTATCCATATGCACTGGAAGGTTTTATACCGGGTGCAATTATTTAAGGTCAATTTCCCAGGGGTGGGGTTGTCATGGTAAAGAGAAACATACATTCATAGCTGCATCAACAAACTTCTGTCGGAGGTAAAACGATTTTTCGATCTTTACTCGCAATACTTGCAGATGAGCTTCAAAGAGTGTGTAATGTGAAAAGAAATAATCTTGGAATCTCCTGAAATAAATAATGATTGAATCAGTTGGATGTATACTATTAACTTCCACACCTTTCTTTTTCATTATTGAAGTTTTTTAATCAAAATGTGTATGAAACTTACTTATTGTCTTCAGGACAGTCCCACAACTTAAAGATGATACCAACACCTATCTTGGGCTGTTGTTTGTAAGTAGAACGCATCTGAAGAAAAACAACAAATAAAATAACACATCCCCAATGTACAATATACATGTTCATTCTGTATATCAGTATTGGATGATGTTGGAATTGTACCTCATCTGATAGTTCAGATTTTGTTCTCCATATATGAGAGGAATCCAAGCTAGTTCTTTTACTCCGTACATATCTTCTTTTGTAACTTCCACAGGGTGAATGGAGTGATGAACGACTGAGAGAAAGAACACATGACGAGCGAGTTAAACCATCTGCAGATGCAATACTCCATGTTGATTGGCTGGAAGCATTTGAGGCATACAAGGAATTGCACGAGCGATTTAACGCTTGTCGTTTCATACCAATGGGATTAGAGTAGGTTCCTATAATTTAATGATTTCTTTTAGATGGATAATAAAAATAGGGAATAAATATATTTCTTAAAAAATTTTAATTTTTAAAGTAGCTTATGTGCGACTTGTTTTTTAGTCATACATGTAGATTACAAAGAAATATGATTGATTTTAAATTAATTGTTTTGGTTAAGCCAAAATAATCTTACAGATCCTAAATAAGAAAAACTTTTTGACTGAAACATGTTCCAATGGGTCTATCATTCGGGGTTACCTCTTCTGATTACTTCAGGGTGCTCCTTCATGGAAATACATGAAAGCAGTATCGTCATTTCACTTCATGAAAGTACTCTCCTACTTACGCCTCATATCAGTCGGACTGCTGTCTCTAGAATCCATTGAACCTGAGCCACCAGTAATATTTATCTCGGGAGTTTTCATCGAGCTAGCCATCGGTATGATTAATTCATTATCACTAATATGAATGACGAATGATAGAATAAAATCAAATCATAAATCCCTTTCATACAAAATTCTCCCTAAGTAAAGAATCTGTAATTTATCTTGATTTTCAATAACAACATACCAGAAATTGACTCCAGCACTACGTGATCTTAAAGCAAATACTTTGGTCATCATCAGCTGTGGTGGTGTTCTAAGAAAATAAAGTTATATGAAAACTATGGCCAATATGACAGTTTACAGGCTGTGAGTGCTGAGAGATTGAGTGAAGGGAAATGTGGTCCTAGCTTTATATGTACCTTAAGGAACAATTTCTGTGAAAATTAAGTACTTTAAAGATAAGACCAAAAACATGGGATTTCATTCAATTAGAAGCCATGATTACTTATTGCAAGAAGAATAGAGTGGATGTGTTACAGATGAGCCTTAGATTGTTGGATTGTCAATATGGAAGAAGATCAGACATTTGAATAAACTCACTAGAAGGGGGTGAGTTATTTTGTGTGAATTTTGTCTTTTGTCTGAAAATCCATTATTAGTCTTACCTCATCAAATGTACTTTGAGTACAGAGCCTTTGTAAGCCATAGCCACTGATCCAAATATCATTTCACCAAGCATTTTAACATCTCCATTTGGCTTCACCAACTAAAAGCAAAACTTCTCACCAGTCAAAAATCAAAAATTCAAACAGAAAAAAAGTGTAGAAACTGACAATAGTTGATGGATCGCTAATGGATCACAGGGCTATAATTATATTGCTATAAAGTATGTGAAGCCAGTGTCGTTTTCAAACATCTCAATAAAACAATAAAACAATAAAAACAAACGGGATTTTCTGGATATAGGAAATGTTAACTGACAATCTTTTACCTGGTGTTAGCGTGGAACTGACAATAGAGATCTTTTACCTGGTATTTTGGTGCAGGAGATGCACAATTATTGACAGATTTCAGCTTACAACATTTTTCTTTTTCTGGAGTCTATAAGCAACAGGAAGTTCCAAAAATATACAAATCAAAACAGGATAACTCCTCAGTGACATACAAAATGGAAAATTCATTCATTCCGAAAGTAAGCAAATGAATGGTCAAAACATACATCATGTTGAACGCTGATAATGGCGTCAGAGTCAAAGAGTAAAGTCTTATCCGCTTTCCACTCACAATCCTTGAAGATCAGCACACGAATATTTGCCTTCTCTAACTTAGGTAGTCTAAAGAAAAAGTATCAAAACGTGTCACAACTCATGTTCATAAAAACATGCAGAACATTTTGTTATCTTTTCATTCAAGCTCAAACCCAAACACCATTATTTATTTCTGAAAATGTTTTTTAGTTTTATTGAGCAATTCCATTAAAAAGGGTGACAAATTTATCACGTATTAGTTTACCTCCTTAATAAGAAAACTTTATTATTCGAAATTTCGAGATCATTCAAAACTGTCATTTTTTGAGACAAAATGAATCTATGCTGAAGGCAGTAAAATCAGGAAGTGGGGTACTCAACTTTATTGTGATCACTTTTCCCTAAATTTTGTATTGTGAGTCCTAATCATATCAAATCTCCATAATATTTAAAACAATTTGATTTCATGACTTTTATGATTCCTACGATTATAACTTATTGCACATTGTTTTCTACTGTATTTTTTAACCATCAAAATAGACTGTTTCTGTCACGTAATTTCAATGTGATTAGATGAATATCATTCAGCTGGAATAATTAAGTTTCTCCACCCACGAAATTTTGTCATGAGATGAAGATTAAAACAGAAATTTTTTGTTGATATCATCAAAAAAGGTTAACGTTCAATATTAATCAGTACTTCATTCACTAAACCTATTTCAAATCATTAAGTAGTGATTAAGTTTACCAACATTCAAGGACAATGTGAGCTTTTAAAATAGTTTCACGAAAACTATAACGGGTCAATAAACAATTAATATAATTTTCATAAGAAGTAGGGTTGGACATGTAATAATAACAGCGTAAAAATTTTAGCTTTTTATTTTATATATAAAACAGGCTTAATGAAAATAGGCCTTTTGAAAAACATGTGATCTAATAAAGTTTTAGAAATTAAAATTTTTTTGTAATGACACAAAAATTCTTGACAAAAGAAAATAAAATAGACAGCCTGCAGTTTGTTTTGATATCACACTGACATAGACACAAGCACATCAACATAGCTCAGATTTACTTCCTTTATAGTAATTGGTAAAAACAGGTTGACAAATACCAGAGAGCAGGTATTCTTATAAATAAATAAATAATCAATCAAACATTTATCACATAGTTATGATATTTTTATTTTTCCATGTATAAAAAAATATAGCAAGTCTATTATTATTACGGAATCATATACGAAACCAGTTGTTTCATTGAAATTTGTGACCCTTCACATATTCATATGTTTCTGATTTAAATGACATTGTTCAAATTCTTAAACTTCGGATTATGATAGCTCATGATAACATGCGTGTCATATGATGGTCATTGGACATGCGAACAAACACACTTCTGATTACACAATGAACCATTTCAATGAAATAAGAGCTTTCAATGTTTACTTTATAATCTTATGTAACCAATGACACAAAAGTTGAAAAACTATATTTCAAAAAAAAATATATCTATGCATCGGAAGGTTTTAATTGATTTTTGTCACATGATAAAGGTATAATCAGCTTTTATCACGAGGTCACATAACACAAAAAGCAAAACAAAAAAACAATTGCTTTGAACATCACAAATTAAAAACTGATTAGTTCAATGAATCACATGCATGCGCACATATAAATTTCGGCACACTAGATATCTATTCAAAACAGGATTCCACCACAAAAAATGGTTTGAATTCGAAAATAACTCAAAATTCTAATGCAACAGCTGCTAACACATTGATGTTACATAATATTATTATATAAGTAAACATTCAACCCACTTCCCTCTGGTTATCAAAAATATATGATATCCTTTTTTAAAAATTTGTTGTGCCAAATTTTAATCGTATGCATACAAAAAACTCATTTATTCAGTTGTGGTGATCTAAAAACTTTAATGCATATTTGAAAATATAGTTGACTATTTTCCATACAAGGAAATAACACAAAAAAATCAGTTAGCCATAATGAAATTCTAGTTATTGAAGCAAATATTTTAAAGCTGTTTTTCATACTTTCAACAAACAATAATTTCCAGTTAATATATATATACATTTCTCAAATAAAAACATCAACAAAATATGAAGATTTCCTTAGAAATCATTAGAAATATCTATTGATCTCAAAGTTGTTATATTAGTTTCTCAAAATAATCTTGGTAAATTTAATGGTCTGAATTCTCAATCAATGTCAAATTTTATATCATATAATGTAAATTTCATCAAGACATTATTTCAAATTAAACCATATGATATTTCAATGTTTGATCCTCCTTTTAAAATGTTTGCCAATGAATCAGAAAGTTCTCCTTTCCATAACAGCACATATTCTATCTTACCTCACAAAAAATATTATGATAATACAATGAAGTGGTTTATTTCCATCATGGAAAAGTATATAAAAAAAATATATAATATATACTTTTCCATGATATATACACCCCATATATATATTTACATTTTATATATATATACATTTTATATATATATATATATTCTGAATAAAAGCTGAATCCCAAAAAAAAGACCTTCTCCCCTTCATGATTTCCTGCAGTTATATAACAACTGTTTTGGTTAATTGAATGCCTTTAAAACAATTTTAGCAATATAAATTTTGAATTTTTAGATAAATTTTTGTTTTTAACTACCAGTACTATTTGTATAATAGCAACCACCATGGATGAACCACAACTGTTATGTTACATTGGAAAGTGTAAATAGCAATAAGCTAGAGCAAACATATTTTACCTTGGAGTTCCCTGAAATTCATCACACTTTTCTTTCCTATGGAGATAATGAACTATTTTTCAATGTTATTGCAAACATAACTGCGTGAATTTCTGGCAAAATCGTAAATTTGAAAAAAGCCGGTACAAATCGTTCAACAGAAAAAAATTAATTGGGAAAATGAATATTTACCTGAGTTTTTCATTGTCTTCTGGAGTAGATACTTTCTTGGGGTGTATGTTAAAAATTCTTGAAAACATACTGCTAAAGTCTCTCAAATACAACCTAATAATGTATTGATATTATCATTAAATACATAATTTGTCAAAGTATACCTCTTCAACAACTCAAAAATCTTTTTCCATCATGTATTTCCCTCCAGTTAACTGTGAGGTTTTTACTATCATCAAAACATTGTCAAAATTGGCCATCATGCAAGAATAATACATTTAATATAGTTGTTAGCCTGCAAAATATATTCAATGTTCAAAAGTCGTTTTCATATACATCAGAATCTTTCTCAATATCCACAATCTGTCAGAAATACCTACTTTAAGCAAAACTATGCCGCAAAAGTTATTGAAAAAACTCATTCGATAACGATCCTCTTGATAGTATAGTGCGCCAGCTATGTTGATATACTATATACAATTTTTAGTCAGACAGACAATCACATGACAACCTAAAGTGCTGTTTACACGATGGTAATCGCGAAATTCCTATGTTTTTATACGTTTGAAAATTCGGTGGAATTACATTCTTATACTGTTTAATAATTTACATTTGACCATGTTAAAATGTTAAAAAAATTTCTAAATCCTTAAAAGAGCCACTCTATCGATTTACAACAAGTCTTGTTTATCACATGAGACCATTAGTTCATCACAAAAATGTAAACATTGCGAATTTTTCACGCTGTCAATCTTTCTGTCCAAAGATTTGTCTCGTGGTGTGGTGTATTGAAGAAAAATCTGGAACACTTGGAACGAGGTTGGTTTTGAACTTTGATCCCCTTTTTGAAATGGAAACATGGAAACATACCACGTGACCACGCTTGGGGTTAGGGCGGGAATTTTAGACAAACATGTCATTTTAAGGAATTGTTAAAATCTCTCCACAAATTTCAGTGGTACAACTTTTTAATCATCCACCACTGGTATGTTTTACACTTTGTTTAATTTTAAGGTCGATATTTTAAGGTCGATATTTTGGAGATAACTTTTTCGGGTAATCCAGTGGAGACAGACAACCGGAATAATAACGTCATAATAACGTCGCTGTCAGACCTCCTTTGTCAGTATGACGTCATATGACGGACAAATAGTTACGTCGCATCAGGTGTAAAAAGTTAAAAGCTTTAGAGGAAAGAAAAGGGAGCAAGAGGTTTGGGTCAAGGGACCGTTTCCCGAGTTTCTCGATTAAATACTAACCCAACCTCGAACCCAGGGTCTCTTGCCTGTTAAGTACTAACCTTTTAAAGAACTTTCACAGAGATCCTTTTCAAGACTAAGTACCAAAGTTTATCTAACAGCAATCTCAACGAACACAATGTTCATGGTGGTAATCTGCTGAAATGTGTTTGGATTACATGAATTCTTGTCCACACTTTATTAAACTTGCTTTTCTCAAAGACGTTTCTTCCAAGCGAAGTTAGGTGAAATTACATGTGCATCATATCACGTGACACATCTGATCTTCTTTTCTGCTCGAACAAGAAATACTTTACCGACCAACCATGTTGGTTAAAACTTATATTCCCGAGGATAAGAAACAAAATACGGAATGTTTCGCAGTTTAAAAGAACATATATATATTTTTTCACATTTCACAAAATGAACACCAATCAGATTTCAATAAATTATAACTGCGCGTTCCCTTATCGTAAAATCTTCGTGAATTTGCTTTGGGATATAGAGGTAACGATTACATTGTCTCCTTTTTTTCCTATAGAGTTTTCCCTGTGAACCTTCATACAGATTGACTGACTGAGTCCAGGAAAATTCAAACCCTTTCACCTCTTTCAGTCTGCTTGTGCTGTCCAACCTCATACCCAGGGTTTCTTGCCTTTTTATGTGCAGGAGCCTGGGTACGAAGTCCACTTTCACTATCAACGCCAGTTCGAAATTAATAACACACTGCTCATACGTTCAGCAGAAGCATATATATTTATTTCACTGGTTAAGTTACACAAATACACATGTACAATCACGTGAATAAATAACAACAAAAACAACGAAAATAAACAAAACGGCCAGCATCTATTATATTATGAATGTTATCGCACTGATGAACGTGAGAGACACACCCGTGTGAAGGGAGGGGGGATTCCCTCACATTTACCAGATATCTGCATAATTAACTGTTCTATTGACATAATTAGCATAATTAGTGCCTACGCAAAGATATTATAAAATAACTATAAAATAAAACGGAGTTGTAGAAAATGTGTATAAAAGTAACGAAATATCAACAGGATCTATTTCCACAAGCAAATAAAAACAAGTGTGGAGAGAATGTCTCGATGAGACGGGTATCGCACGTTAACTGCGCCATCACGCGATAGCAAAACAAATTCATCACACTGAGGATGATAAGTCTCCGAGCTTTGATATTTGCACATACAATAGATTCTCCTTATAAGATATACTCAGATAAATCTTTCCAAAGTTGGAGAACATTAAGAGAATATTAGTTTCCACACTAACGTCAAAATTAGACGAAAAATATTATACGTCCTTTCATGCCTTTCACAAACGAATTCAATGGGTTCAATTAGTGTTTTTGTTGTATAGTCAACTGATGGCTTCCCTATTCTAAACTTGGTTCGGCCTGGGATAGCGAGGTCTTGCCTCGCTCTTCCACATGGTGAAAAGACAATGAGAAGCTATTCCGTCAAAAAGACCTACACACACACACACACACACACATACATAAGGCGGGGAAACTCCGTGTATACCCTCACAAAAATAAAGAGGCGATGATAATGTCATCGCATCCAAATAAAATTTCTAATAACATTTCTCCATTTCTAAATATATATTGCTATAATTATTCGACATAATAATATTATATATTATACAAAACAGATGAATAATTTCTAAACATTTTAACATAAAAAACGGTTCAAAGCCATTATGGTCCCGTGTTACTGGCTCATGATAACCACCTGTCCACTACATTCTTGAAATCCATTAAGCTTAATTTACAGAAGGAATTGAAATTGTCAATCAAACTTGTCAATCAAACGTTTGACTCATCAAAACGGACGAAGAAACACTGTTCATTGAATAATGCTTAAGTTCTGAATAATATCAAAAAGACTTCTGGATTTGTATATTTCAGTGGTGAAAGTCAAGACAATTAAAAAACACATTCTCAATTAAGTTAAAATAAGGAATAAAAAAGAAGAGCTTTCTTGTAAACATGCTGATGCTGCTTAGCAGAACATCTTGAATTTAACACCTCGCCTTATTCTGTGTTTTAAACCTTACTTACTTTTCAGGCTTTCGCTACGGTCCGTGTTTTCGTTCTTTTTCGGTAATACTGGATCAATAAAATTATGAATATCTTCACAGTTTCCAAACTCTTTGTTCTTTGGGCGGCAGTCTGGTGATCTCTTCACTCCAGTGTTCTGTATTTCTTCCTGCTGATGGAAACCGGATCTTTGAACAAGATAGGATTCATGGAGGTGCCGGAGAATACTAGAGGGAGCTGATTAAAGATAGTGATCAATTCAGTAAAGCATCTTTGTTGTTTTTCAAAAATCTGCGTCAGAGTAAATGATACTTCAAGACGTTCCTTCGTTGGACTGCCAGGGTTGAATTGAGGAGACCTGGCCACTTTGATTGGAGACTTTCCTGAGATCGAACTGATCAAGAAATTCATGGCGAGAGATTCACAATCTCGTTCCCGCTCCACCATCTGGTGAAGACCTGGCGGCGCTTTCTTGGAGTACATGTGATTGTAATACCTGCAATGATGAAAGAGTTAATAATAGATACAACTCGAATTTTGAGTGAATAACAGTATTTTTTGACATATTGTGAAATTCATAATCCAGCAACCCTGTTCATAACTTGTAAATTCATCTATAAAGGATCGTTACAGATAATGGAATTTAAAAAAAAAGCAAACTATCTGTCCTTATTGACAATACCTGGTCGTCCTGCTTGACGATTGGTTATAATACATTTATGCTTATAGGGTTCACAGTAAGACTACCTTCGTTGACAGATTATGTTAAGAATATCCTGTCCATATCTTGTTGATTGTTTAAGATATACTTTGTACATTAGTTGTGCTGGCCGAGATTGTCCTTGTTGACTTGCTATCCTGGTAGAATTCTATCCTAGTCAGCAATCAGCTTGTTGATTTTTTCATATTGGTTTGTGAATACACCATCTGGATATTCCCCAGTCAATACACCATCTGGATATTCCCCAGTGTCGTAAGCCGGTTTTCCAACAAATTACATAAATATGCGTATCAGCACGTATCGCTTTGAGTACATTGATTGGTTCCCGTGATAATCATTTATAATTATTCCTTTTTAAAAAAGTTTGGATACGAGTATTAAGGCCGACCTCCACTTTGCCGTGCGAGCGCGACGGTCAGACGATCTATTGTTTTAAAACAATAGATCGCCTGAGCGTAAAAGGTGTTCGAAATGTTACCTCCACTTTCATACGAATAAAAACAAAGCTGATTGGTGCGATCAAAATCGTGTCGCCTGAAAGTAGAAGTTGTTTCAACTTCCAGACGAACACTTTTCTTTCGTATACGAATTAGATATTGCGCAATATCTAATTGGAATAACAATAGATCGTCCGAGCGCCGCGCTCGCACGACTAAGTGGAGGCCGGCCTTTACATTGAAAAAGTTGAATCATTTCAACTTTTCACGTATCGTACCGAAACGTATCAAGATCAAACAATCTGGTAAATCAGATGTTAAATTTTCATACGATACGCGTGTCAATTTTGTCTATTGGAAAACTAGCTTTAGCCTTTGCCCGCTAAAAGCAAAGGTTGTAATGTGCACATGTAAATACTTAACCAAATGACTGGCTCTCTGGTGGAAATCCTTTTGTACAAAACAAGTTCTCCCTCTACCTTCATTATAGAAAACTAGATACCAGACCTGTGATAAATACTGGCTGAAGTATGTATGATGGAGAATTGGTTCATTTGTTTTGATGTATATGTCCATCGCGATTGCGAGTCCAGATAATGTGATGCAGTGGAAAACCCAACCAACTGGGATGGATTGGACAGCCAAACAGAAAACGCAAAATCAACCTAGAAAAGTTAAAATGTAACTGAGGTAAACAGAAATAAGAAACAAGCCGAAGCAAAGCAAAAAAGGAATTTGAAAAAGAGTTTTTGGAAGTCCATAAACCATAAACAGCTACCTCAGATTGATTTATGACAACATCTTCATCCAAAGTAAAAATGGCGTCGGTGTTTATCAAGTCCATGTCAACAAAGCGAGCGTTCATCGTCTAAAAGATATAAGAAAGCTATCTAAAGCTGAGGAAATCATACTTGACTTGTACGTATACACTGCTACAGCTGCTTCTCCCATCATCAACTACTAAAATCATACTCTCATACAAGGAACATTGATTGCTTACTTTTTTCGGAGGATGGATTACTCGTAGCGTCACCTGTGTTTGTGGCCATTTTGTTTTATCTGGAATACTTGCACCAGCTAGCCATATAACCAAAATCTAAACACAAAACCAACATCTAACCATCTAAAAACCAACATCTAACCATCTACTATCAGTTCCTTTTAAGGAGAACAGAGGTCAGAAACTATTGCTTTTTACTACCACAAAGTCATTGGTCAAGTTATCTTCTTATAAGTAAATCTATTTTGCACCATATTTAAGTTAAAGATGATTCATTGCCATTGGTAAGATGTTTCCTGTTGTTGCTTACAAATATCACTTTTAAGGTGTGAGTAAGGGAAAAAAACGTGTTTTTGTTTTTTAAGTAGTTTTTTTGATAGGAATATGTTTATATCAAGTATGATACCTTTTTGGAAAGCTTATTTACATCTCTAAACGCCCATATTAAAAATTTTGAGGTAAACTAACTTTGTAGTAAAAACGAATCAGAAATGTCAACTTTAGACGATATCTTTTTCCTTTTTACAAAGTTCATTCTATATAAGTTTTTTGCCCAACGCCAGTAAAATTATAGCAAAAACGCAGTTACCAAAAAGAGACAGATAAAAACAGCAGAAAGGAAAGAAAATCGTGACATTCAATTGGGAAAGAAAAAGAAGACACCAAAAGTTATTGTATATAATTGATGAATGATTAAAAAAAAATAGATAAAAGAAAATTGTACTTTAATATGCTTCAACTAATTTTAATTGTCTTAAAATCTGGAGTTTTTTTGCAGTTAAAAAATAAATTTTTGAACTGAAAATTTTTTTGCGTTTTGAAGAAATTCTTTAATTTCGTGGAAACACTCCTGCGCTTTTTCAATAAAATAAATTTTGATTTTAAATTTTGAATAAACTTTCGCAAAAAAAAACTAAAAACGCGAAAAACGCAAAGTTTCTGCCCGCGAAACTTTTTGCTCCTAAAATATGGTATATTTTTTTGACATTTTTTCTTTCTGACAATGTTTTTGGGTAAAAATTGTTCAGTAGAAAGTGTTGTGGAATTCTGTGATTTTTTCACACCTGCAGTATACTTGGTATAACAAAACTAATATATAGATGGATTGAAAAAATCACTTCATTGGTTTAATGGAACAAATTCCAGGGAGGTTTTTCTTAGCAAGAGTTAATAATTAAATAATAAATCTTCCAAAATGTGAACATAGTTTTTAGCAAATGCAAATGGCAGCGACTATTTCAATTTTATATGAAAGAAATAATTTCTTTTTATTCAGTTTGAATGTTATTCAATGTTCTTTCATGAATTATATGTCTTGGAAAAGATTTATGCAAAAACGTTTGAAAACTTTTGAACTCCATTCTTTAACAGTAGTCTGGTGACTAGCTTTCTACTCGCAAGCAGATGCAACGCCACAGTGCAAGGAAAGTGGCATCTGCAGACCGAAAACCACGTCTGTAGATCGACGTCTGCAGATCGACGTCTGTAGATAGTGTTAGTTCCCTCTCAGCTTCCACTAAAACAACTATCACATCGTCTCCTAGCAACGTGAAGTACTTGTTCAATGAAAATAATCATGAGGCTTTCATACACAGCAACATCTATTTTAATTATGTTTCAGAAAAAAAAAAAAAAAAACCAACAAAACATCAACAATCGTTTAAAATGAAAACTATACAGTACAGAGGTCACAACTTCAGAGGAAGCAAAAAAAAAAAAAATTTTTTTGAATTTTTATATAAACATTTTTCGATCCCAAAATATTATCATTTAGATTTTTACGTCACCAATGTCCTCGTTGAGTTGTTCATGTTGCCACAAAGAAAGGAAATATCTCAGGAGAAAAAGAGAAAGAAAATTTTACGACATTTAAAAAGTGACTTCTCCATTTGTTAAGTTGTTTCAAATAGTACAAGAAAAATTTTTCTTCTATTTTAAGCCAGGTTGCTGTAATAGGAGACAAAATGACTATTCCAAAATTCTGTTTTGAAGATTGAGGAGCAAAAGAAAAAAGCACCATACCTGATCAAGAAAACTGGATAAATTTATAGATTTAATGAGTTGAAAGAGCGATGATGATGAACGATAAACAGGTGAGACTGCCAATATTACAGCTGTAAACTTTTGAATTGGTTTCATGTTATAAAAGCTCGTGTAAAAAGGAAACTTAAGTGGAGAAGTTGCATAGTCAGCATCTACTTTCAAAGCTCCCGGCGGCTGATTCCATATTAGACTTTCTTGCCGAAGGTTTGGAAAAATTCTTTGCCGTAAAATCTAAAGAAAGTCGGATAAGTATATAAACTTATGCTTGGATCGTAGTTGACATTTCAACGCAGGCAGATATTGAAGATAACAACAGAAAAGTAGGATCAAATGAAATAAAATCACACAGCATTGAGCATTGGATGAGATTTTACAAATTCCCCTCTATGTATAATATATAAAAAATATGATGTTAGCAATTATAGACTTGATCAAACAGTATGCAGGGGAGAAAATCAATGAATGGAAGTAAGTCTATCTATGCAGCTTAATAGGAAAAGACAAACTTTATACCTCAAGGCTTGTATGCATGATCTTCTCAATTGAATTGAAGTATGTCTCATAAATAAATAAAGTTTGTTGTCTCATAGTGAGTATCATATTATCTGAAATTTTCTGCAATATACTAGGTATCCGTAGAACCACTTTCTCATCAATACTTATTGAAAATTTGGACCAATCTAAAACTTCAGAAAAAGGTAGGTCCCAACCATTGCTAAGTATAACTGGTATACATCCATATTTCATAGTTTCAAGAAAGCGAAAAGACCCCAAACGTCTGCCACGAGGAACCAGACAAAAGGTCGAATTGACGAGAAGTTCAATATAGTCATACCTAATGTGAAAAACAAACATTACACAAAATTTTTTTTGCTAAACATGGATTATGTAGTTTCAGTTACAGACAACCTGACAAAGACTCTGTTATATACTTCCTGGCAATAGAGTGCCTGCTCCCCTTACCGCTAACTTTAATTATAATGTTGTAAAGTTCGTCAATGCAAACAAAAAACACAGTTAAATGGATTTAGCACCACAATTGGTCATTCTAGATACTAAATCAACAAGAACAAACAAGGAGAATAAAATTGATAACAAATACTGTAATTGCAAACATCATCGGGGTGATGTTCCTCTTTCCGCTAACTAATTTCTTGTTCGTCAAAAGTGATGCAAATAACAAAATTTTATGTAATTCAGTGTTCATAACAGTTTAATCCCTTTCTCTCAATTTAAGTGCTCCTCCATTGCTTCTGCAGATATAAGACAACCACAGGCTTAATAAAAATGTATGCCTTTACTGTTTACAGATTGAAGGCAGACACATTTTTATAAGCGAAGTTTCTTTAGAAAACAATAGTGCCGTCTCGACAAGTCATCTTTTGAAAAATCTTGCAAAAATTTAGACACGTGATGGGAATTGCCCTATTGTGAGCCTGCAGAATAATAAACAATAAACACAGACATCGTTAATTTGTTAAAATCATGAACGGCGAATGTAATTATCAACATTTATATTGAATTATTTTTTACACTCGCAACATATGAAATCAATTGTTTCTATACTTGTGGTGGAGATATTCAACATGCGGAGGATACACGCTAGAATGATCCTATAGAATTTAACGCAATTGCAATTGTTAAAAAGTGTTAACGCAATAAAAATGTTTTAATGACAATGGGTCCTTTGGGTGGAAAGGTCTGCGAAACAAGTTTCACGTTTTCTTGAATGATAAATCTATGGGTAAAAATAATAAAACGCCATTTTTTAAAGCAAAATCATAAGCATAGACGGTAAAAAATCAAAAGATTAAAATTTGAGAGAAGCTTTTCGTAAAAACTATTTACATCTTCAGTCTCCTATGTACAACAGTTGTATGGTTCTATGGGTGATATTATCAATGTGGGATTTGGCGCTAATTGAATGTCTGTAAAAAAAATTTAACTGTTTGAATAATCAAGCTGAAATCAGTGCTAACAAGAACAAATTTTGTTGCTATAACGGAAAAAGGACACGTAGTTACGGAATTACCTTGCTGTAAACTTTAGATGATCGTGTAAGTATACAATATATACAAGAAAACAGCATTCAAGACAGCAGAGGAATAAAAAGGAATCGATATGCTCCGTTATTTATGACATTGAATTTTGAAGCATTTATTTTTCGAGGAAGCCATTTTTAATATTTTTTTCACAATGATCGCGACCCGGTGTTAGATTTTACTCTATTAATCAGTAAATATTTGACAATTCACTTTGAAACTTTCCATAACGATGACTGAATGAATATACTTTTAGATAATAACTAGTTTGGTTTGATTTGTTGTTTTTAAATGAAGGAAATAAACCATCGGACTCAAAGTTAGCGGCAAGTGGCACATAGCGGTAAGGGGAGCAGGCACTCTACACCGAAAAAAAGTTATTATGATTAGATCTTGTAGAAGTTTAAACAGTAGTTCTATAATTTTAATCCTTACTGGTTATATCTGAAATTATCTTCATCACATCTTGAGTCTTTAAGTAATTCCCATCCTTTTCCATGCTTACAAGTAGTCAATAGAATTATGTCTTTGCCATTATGTAACAAATGAAGGACATCTCTTGTCTCGCTACCTATTCCAGCAAGGTATCGCTTTCCTTTAAATGCAAGTAAGTATTTCCTTCGCACTGGAAATAAATGAACATTTTCTGCTACATCGAGTTTTAAATTCTCTTCATTATTCTTTGATTTAGATGTACTTTTTAGTGGATGGTTGTTTGGCAATAATGGTATACTCAAATCCATACTTTGCCGAAGTGACTTATCAGAATATGAAGCTTTGAGCAATAGAGCTTTCCCAAAATCAAATCCAAGAGCATTATCTATATACTTTGGCCAAGTTCCTGAATATAAATTTATTATAATATGATTTCTTCCGCCATTCCAATGTTGCTGTGTCGAAATGTATGAATCAATGTCCTTGACAAAGTTTTTACTAAGAAAATCTCTATCATGTGTGTCAATGGATGGCAGAAACAGGCAAGCCTTTGTTGGGTCATCTGTAATGTAGTGACTGGAAGATATAGCTTTTAAAATCTTTTGATACATGGGTGACAACTCGTGTTCATATTGGACTGGATATACAAATACTTTAAAACCTTGATAGCACCTTTCAAAATCAAATGAGTCTTTTAATCTACGCTGAGTCTGAGTAGCTGATTCACTCTTAGCTAGTTCAAAATCTCTAAATTGGCCATACTTGTGCCTTTCGAAGAGATATTTACTAGTTTTTAGCACAGTTTTTTCTGAAATATATATCCTTTCGTTAATGTAACCAATTTTACTGCCGGAACCATAACCACTACTTTTAAATCGTTGAGACGTTAGGAAGCTGCAAATTAATGTGAATGCTATAACTGCTGAAATAATAAATATCTTACACTTCCAGTGCGCGAATCTTTTCCTTGAGAGGGGCATCTAAACTGTAGAAACGCATATTATGCACATTTTATGAATGGACTATGCGAGTTTCTTCTTTCCACCTCTACCATTTTTCATAAAAAACACAATCTCGCGACGCATCTTTTAAAGGGCTTTCAAATGCGTCCGCAGTTTATGTTATCATACTCTCCCCCTGAAGAACACTCCACAAACTTGCACTACACGCTTTTTTTTTTATAAGAACAATTTTATAAGAACACGAGCCTCAGATTTGGCCAAAAAATAAGAACAAAATAAGAACAACCCGAGGCTCAAATCATTGTTCCAAAAATTAAGAACAGCCTGAGGCTGAATTTTCTTGGAAAATAAGAACAGTTCATGATGTGAATTCTCTCATTGGTAAATGGTTTAGAAGGTTATTGGGTTTTTTTCACTTCCAATAAATGTGCGAATGGGTCATTACCGAACAGCAAACATACCTTTTGCCAGTTGTTTTTAAAAAATATTTCTATTTTACTGGAAGTTCCATAAATAAGAAGAACAAAATGAGGCTGAAATTTGAAACTGTGTTCTTAAAGCAAAGAACAAAATAAGAACAATTCAGGCTGAAAAAGGCTCAAAAAATAAGAACAGCCAGCCTCAGGTCAGATTTTACTGGTTCTTATAAAAAAAAAGCGTGTAACTGGAAAGTGTTTTACAATAACAAATGATCTATTTCTTTCATTCAGTGGCAATTCATATTATAAACGAAGCAAAAAAATCACCTCGTGTGCTGTTGAACTCAAAACGAAAGCATAATTTACCCCTGAAATGTAAGGAGGAGAGCCACTTCAAAATTACTTTGATTAGGTATTATATTCTTTTCTGATTCCACTTTTTCAACGACTCCCGCACTCTTTATGTGTTAATTAATACTCCAGACAGCAGTATTGATCGAAGTTTCCTTTATTATTAAGCATCGTATGAGCCCTGGGTTTTAACCTTTTAGCTTTCTTATCTTGCTTATCCAACTTTTTAAAGTCATTAAAATTTATTCAAAGGTTTACACCATTACCAAGTGAGGAAAAATCTCGCTGAAGCTCTGATACTCAACAAGTTGGATTACGGAAACATACAACTCTCCAGTCTACCTGCTTAAGGTGTGAGTAAGAAAAAACGTGTTTTTGTTTTTTAATTAATTCCTTTGACAGGAATATGTTTATATCAAGTATGATACATTTTGGAAAGCTTATTTACATCTCTAAAAGCCCATGTTAAAAATTTTAAGGTAAACTAAAAATGTAAGATTTTAGAACGAGTCAAAGAAAATGAACCTTGTTGTAAGAACGTAGCTCCATTTACAAAACGAGTTAAGTTTAACTTATGTTTTTTACACTTTTGTAATCACAAGAGATAGAGTAAAAAACGGTTTTTTCTTTTTTTACTCAAACAAATTATTTTCAGAGTTATTTTCAATTTCTCAAAAGTATCGTTTTCTGTTTTCATTTTTTTTGCTTTCAAGACTATAACTCATATTCTGTTCAAATTAAAAAGATAAAAAAAAAACCGTTTTTAGATCTACCCTTCAGCTTTTCAGTAAGCCAAGTCTCACTGTCAGAGCTTTTTTAGTTTTGTAAATGAAGCATCAAACGTTAGTGGCTCTGACACGAAAAATGAACTCTGAAAAAAGAGCTGCAAAGATTTTTCTTTATTGCGTGAACTAATTAATTATTAATGAAACGGAATCTTGAAACAAAAGGATCAATACGCAACATATGATCAATACGTATTATATTTTCATGATCTTTAATGTACACAAAATGAGCCGCCAATACAACGCTTGTGGAAAATAAACAGACTTCCCAGCCACTTCCTGACAAAATAGTTTCACCATTGGAAAATTCAGAGTTCCTTTCATCCTGTTGTGCAAAAAAATTTTTCAGGAAAGTCAATGATTTTTTCCCTTACTCACACCTAAGGATACATTTATCATTAGAGATAACATATCCATGATATCATACACATTTCTAGGTGAACCAAATTTCTGATAACCGAATGTATCAATTTGGATATACTGGAGATAAATCCTTACTTACTCACTTATTTCTTAAGCCTGGTTCACACCTGACGATTGCGACGACTAATTTACTTTTTAATCTTCGTAATCGCCAAGTGTGAACCAGGCTTAATAAATGTTCGACCGAAACTAGAACTACGACTCAACAGGAACAAACCACTATGAGATGAACGAGTGTTGATACTGATATATTCTACATCTAATGTCAACATTACAAATTTTTGTATCATAAAAATCAACGATATCAAAAAGGAAAAAATGGACAGATAAATAATCCTTCTGAAGCAGCATCGCCAACAGTAGATACTTTGACGCCCGCTTCAATTTATCAATATGTTTCATAACACTACAAATACGCCATACGCCCTCCTTCATCTTGTTTGACCGTAACATTATGACCCTTCGAAAATATCAAAGATGAGAGACATAAAAACTGCAAAACAACATTCAGCCGATCGTTCTTGGTACTGCAATCATACTATTTTCTTGCGGTCGGTCGTTTTGTAATAAAGAATGTTTCGAGTATGATGTCCCACATGGTGTTACCGCATCTACCCCAGCTTGTCACCATGACGACAAGAAATTAGGTATTCGTTCTAGGTTTTCAGTTGGAAATCTTCTCTCGTTTCAACTCTTTCCTGCCACAGTGTTTTTCCATTGCACGTGCAAACCTTTTTCGTGTTTTCAAACAAGCCCGCCGAACGAGCAATGACACCACAAGCAATGCTAGAGAAAGAAAGGATTAAAATGAAGTCTCACTATAAAAAGGCAGGCCCATTGAATTTAAACCTTGAACATCGTAATCAATCGTCTAAAATAGAAACTTTTCCGTGAGCAGCAACGAAAAAGGACTAATACTAGAAGCTGATTGGTTTATTTTCTTTCTTTTCTGTTCAGAATAAACAAGACAGGAAGAAAATTAGCGAAAGAACCAATCACGTTCTTCCACTACTATGTATTATAAACTACTTGGAACAAATAAAATTGAGTTCTCTATGGATACCAAAGATAACAATTTTTTCGAGTAAAAAATGGCTTTCGAGTAAATTCATTCGAGTAAAACGTACTACTGCCAATGACAAAAGGAACATCCCGAACATGTTTTGCTACTGTCTGCACATATCTCCTATTTCTCCTACGCACCCACTTCGACCCAAACACTGAACACGTCACATTTCGATGACGTCACATTTCGATGACGTCACATTTCGATACATTCAGGAAAAAATAGAAACAAAGTGGCTTTCAAAAATTTTACCCTTTCCCAGAATTCCCGTGGTTTGAACTGACAAGGTCATCTTCGCGTTCATGCACCACCATCGCTCGACCAATCAAATCATGGACCTAAAATTTAAAACTTATTGTTCGATAGAGGTTCGATGTAGGTTCGACAGACGTTCGAATCTCAGACGTCAGGTCCATCACAGATCAATTCACATCTCTAGTTGCTCTATGCATGTGGCAGATAGGATATACCGTGTAAAGTTGATAACACCACCAGTCCTCTCGAGAAGAGTCTTGAATAGCTACACTATTCTTCAATCAGGACTGGCAATATAAATAAGATATATTGACGTTACGTCAACAAAAGAAGTGAAAGCGAGCCATACTTGGACAAAAAAACATATGGGATTGCCAGGAAAAAGATTACGAGGAATAGCTGGTAGCCATCATACTTGTTTGAGACTGAAGCAAAAAGGTCGTCCTTACCTTTAGAAGATTATCTTCAAAGCGAAGAGTTGCATTTCCCTTTGAATCAACAACTATGTTACCCAAATCACCAGCATGCTAAACATTATACACACCATTACTCTTCATTTTTCACTCGTACCAGATCTCTTAAGAACATGAAAGTCAAAACTTACACGGTTGGAATCTATTCTGTCACCATGACGACCACAGTAAGGATTATAGTCATCACCGGTACTAAATATCAAATATCATTTCATAGGAAAGTTATGACGTAAGAATCGGCTACCGTAAGAATCAACTATATGCTTTCTGCAGTTATTATCTTTCAACATTCTTTCTATCAAGATTTTTTATGTTTCTCAAAAGGAAAAAGAAATGTTGAACCGAGTTACCCATCTTTTCAGGTATGTCAAAGACATAAGGTTTCAGTAACTTTCCACATTTACTCTTAGTAATTTGGATGAAGGCCCCTTTATTTTCCACCTACTCAATACAGATAAATCTCATTTGTATGTCAAACTATTTTGGAAGGAAAGGGGTTGTTCAAAGGGATTGTTCCTCTATACCAACTATGCCATATTATACCATATTAAATCACACCTATTACAACCATCACTCAAGTCACCCAATTCATGAACATGCAAACCATGTTTGCCAGGCGTTAAACCATTGAACGATCCATCCACCACACAAGTGTTTGCTGAGGTCTAAAAAATTGCAAGGACAAAACATCAATGTAAAGTGTAATCAAATATGTACTTTAAGAGTGGAATCTTTTTATTGCAAAAATTGAATCTTTCGTTGATCAATCTAATAATGAAAATATTAGATTAATAATAATAAATAATAATGAGATAACCAAACGCTATTCAAGGTGATGGCCACAGAAATTTGATAGAGAACTGAAAAACGTTTACTTGTGTAAAACGAACGAGTCCATATATAATCCCATTCCCTTTCAAAATAGACACTGCGGCACCAAGGTTCTTATTACCTTAAAATATCAGACAAAATTAAAACACAAAAAGTTAGTGTCAAAGGTTCTTTGATAACTTAAAGTTATTGTTACAAGGGAATACTGAGAAACACATTTTGTAGACCTATATCTAAGCACTAAAATTCTAACACTTGAATTTTTGAAATCAGTAATAACTCCATATCTTACATACAGTTCATCTAACAAGTTGGAAGCATCAAAACTTCATGGTGTAAACCTTGTAAAATTTGTTTGGGTTAATGAGGTTTAGGTTCAGGCTATGCCTCGTTCTTTCGGACTAGTTTAAGAAGCTTTAACAGAAAGCTGTTTGGGTTAGTGAGAAGCTTTAACAGAAACGTTTCATGCTTTCAAATTGTAAGATGAATTAGCTCTCACATGCATCCAGTGAAATATTTTCTCTAAACACATTGATACTACTCAGGCAGGTTTACAAACAACAATTTTTTTATCACTTTAACAGTTCATCAATATTTCTCACTTAACAAACAATCTACAGGGATGAAAATGGGACGACTCATGATCCGCAGAACACTCGATTCAGTGGCTACCTGAGGGCCCCCCATGGTGGGGGCAAAAAAGGCAAGAAAATTTTGGGATTTAACCCTTTAGATCGCGGGAAAATAGCTTTCCCAGAAATATCTGGACGTACACATCTCTCTTCTTTCGACTGAATTTGTCAGATCAAGTACATAGAAGATTCAAAATCGGGCACCATTTGGTTTTCCCCCACGTTTCAGTCTCGTTCTTTGTTTTTTTCTATGACAAAAACGTGCTCCCAGCTACTTAGTCGCCATCTTTATTTGCATCTAGCTCCTTGATTAACCGTGTACACATACAGCCCTCCGTTACTCAGTTTGCTCTTCAGCTCAGAGGTTTAATACAAAAAATTAAAAATCATTTCTCAGTAAACACCTGCGCCAAAGCAATATTTCTATGAAATATACTGGGAACGAGTTTGCAATTTTTCTTTCTTTGCATGTGCGCAACGTCTTGATATCAAGGTTACCTGCTGCAGCACAAGATATAGACATAGATATATACAGATATCTATTTTTCATATGATAAACAAAAATCAATCTTAGGAAAAAGAAGTCAACGTTCAAAACCTGTGCAGTGGAATTCAGCGTTCTTGATGGTTCTCGAATGCGGAAGATTTTCATCCCTGATTCTATGGTTACTATGGTTACTAAGCACAAGTAATCACAACATTGCATCCTTACTTTGACCAACCCCTCTTAGAACAGCTAACATTCCAGTGGATTCAATCGCACCTTGTACAACACTTGATGGCTGGGTTGTCTTCACAAGAACCATTTGTTTAGTTACATCCACTGAAATGGATTCTATGCCTGAAATAAATGGAAAGTCATTTTGAAAACAGTTTTCAAAGTTTCAAAGGCTTACTCAAACAAACAATAGCAAAATCAAGAAAAATGAACTTGTTTTGGGTGATTAGGTACAAAAAGGGCAAACATTTTGAACCTTTTATGTTCTTTAAGGAATCTCGAACAGCTTTTTCACAAGACGAGCAGCTCATATTAACAGCAAACTCGAGCTAAAAGATTAGACGTAGAAATGATTTATTTCAAAGGATAATTTTTCCCACAATGTCATGAAACATAAGAAAATTTGATTGATTGATTGATTGATTGATTGATTTGATTAATGACAATAAAATTTAAAACATGAACAAAAGATAAATTAATTTTGAAATTACCTTAGGGGAATAAAATTTCGCATGGCTTTAATTTCCCGGTCGACCGTAATTTTTGATTTCGCGTCGATTTAATTTCGCAGCTAAGCCCTTCCTGGAAAATTTTTGCGTGGATTTAATTTCGCAGACAAGCGAAAAAAGGTAATTTTTAATAAAACAAATTTTAAGCATAATTTGGAGATACTTTACTTTATCTTCCCAAAACAACTATTTATGTAATATTTAACATTTACTTATGATAAAATCAAAAACGTTTCTGTCTTTTCCCTTGTTTTCAACTTCATTGGTTTCTCCTGTTAGGGTAACCCTAACCCTAACCCCAACCCTAACAGGTTAATCCTCATCTTCTTCAGCTTCCTCATCTTCCCTATGTTTGTCCTCGTTTTCAAACTCACTGTCAGAATCAATGTTTATTTCATTAATGTCTTTGTGGATGGGTTCTGGGAGAGAATTGACAGTAAGCATGCTTTCATCACTGGTTTCAAGAAGATCAATATCAGCGAATGGATCCAACGTAGGCATCAATGCTAATACCCCGCAAATGGAAGAGCCACGTTGTAATACTATTGAAAAATTTTTAGAAAAAGTACATTTAATCAAGGAGATAATATAATAAAAATTGTTTTTAGTCTTTATCATGCTTCATGTAAACAGAGAAAGAATATCATAAAAAATAATGAAAATTTTGTCTGTTTTACTCTATCCCTTAAAATAACGCAAAAAAATAAGTTTATTCAAATTTCAATTTCGCATAGATTTAATTTCGAGCCGGCCAAATTTAGATTAAATTAGATCCACCAAAAATTTTACCTACTTAAGGTAATTTTGTTGAATTAACCAAGTGCAAGTGCCAGATGGGGCAAAAAGGTAACAGCAAAATTACTTGTCACATAAATGCTTTTGACATTTTAAGTTAGTTCTTAAAAGGTTATTTCTAGAACACACACATAAACGGTTATTTCTTAAGATATGAAGAAGAAAATGAAGAAGAAAAGAAGAAAAAATAGATATAGATGTAGACTTGAGCATTGTATAGACTAGATGGTGATGATCACTCAGACCACAATCTAAGCTCCCTGTAGATTGCAGACAGTTTTTTGATTTGATAAAATCAAATCAATCTGGGACCCTTGTTCCGATTTAAAGCAGGTATTAAAATTCACATTATTGAAGTCTATCAAGCAAAAGAGTTGAGGTAAGAGCACCAGCTAAGATATGACAACGGTGATCATTCTAACAGACAAGTGATTGACGATGTATGATTAATAGAACGATTAATAGAACGAAGCTTTGTCTTAGAGGCATTAAAAGAAACACCCAGTCAGAGCCCCATTCCAGAATAGCAGAGAGATCGTGCTCGAGAGAACCAGCTAATTCAGTCTCATCAAAGAGATCAGATTTACCATTAGGAGCACTAACAGATGGAGGTGTCATCATAAAAAACATTACAGAGCAGATGTGAAGGATCAGGGAGGTCATTTGATGACACCATATCAATATACCATATATAATAGAAATGCAAAGAGCAACCAGTGCTGCAAAATAATTTTTATACACTAGCCGGTCATCGTGATCATTAAAAGGCAAAGTCCGCTGGTCATATGGCTATATTGCCGGTCAAGTCAAACTTGAAAAATGTAAACATTGAATGTACTTGAGAAGGTTGAACAAGTTTTACGACCAGTCTTCCCAATATGTTAAATCAGCAGCAACATGATAGATCGCTTAACTATCCCGAAGCATGTGATGTCAGTCACACACCTACTTTTTCCCAATCTTTAAATTTGTGTATTAAAACATTTTTTGAGGAAACATTCAGGTCAGTCAACAGTGTGCAATCAGTCGACAAAATTGTTATATTATATATTTTAACAAGATTCGCAAAAATGCGACTATATATTTCCCCAAAGTTGCGAAATTTTTGTCAATAATTGTGTGTACATTAACCATGAGAAAAATGTGTGATAGAATAATTACAGTAAAACTACCATCAACCTGATACTCAGATAAAAATGCTGTCCTTACTAATCACGGTGGAACTGAATTCAATACCACAAAAAAACTTATTTTGAACTTATTATGAAATGAAGATGTCATGGTTGGTCAAATGATAAGGTTTGTCTTATAATTTTTGCTGAGGAGTTAAAAAATTAAAAGTTACTATATGGACACTTAGCTAAAAGTTATAAGACCTAAATGTGACTAATATTTCCCCTTAAACAACTGCATATCATTGTGTAAAAGAATTTCATCTTAACAACTGTATGATCTTTATTGACATCCTTTATACCATAAAATCATGGTAAACAATGAAATTCAACAGAACACTTGCTTTTTGTAACTCGGATAAAACTATCTTACAACAATCAAATTTGTATACAGGTTTACTTTACAAAAGAAGAAAAGAAAATTGTTAAACCCAATTTTAATAGCTACAATATAATACTTTGGGATAGACAAGCAAATAGCTATCATAAGCAATCACAACCTCTACTAACAATATGTATACCATTTCAAATTAGGACAGAAGAGTTATTTTTTTAAAAAAGATGGGCTTAAAATGACAACTTATAAAACCAAATTCAAGTATATACCTAAAGGGAAGATATTATTTGCAGAAGAAATTTTTGTGGAATATATTTTTGCGGATAAAAGAACTAAAAATGCCATATTTTGCAGAATAAATTTTTGCGGATGACAACTTCAAAGGAGATTTTGTAGAATTAATTTTTTGCGGATGCAAGAAATTTGATAAAATCGAAAGTGAGGAAACATCCAATTTAGTGCCTGGGTGTATATACAAACTTTAGTTGAATGGAAAGAGCAGATCTATGGAATAACATCTATTTTTCAGCAGTTAAAATATCAAAACGAATACTAAACTGCAACAAACAGATAATGTGGCTGGGTCTTATCTTTGTTCAGAAGAGGTCAATGTAACGTCGGCAACTGAGAATATGACTCAGTCTGGGTCTACTTCCCATAAACAAAAAGTGAAAATAACAATAAAAACTGTGATACCACCGCAGACATTGTTTCTCAAAGTAAAATCAACAGTACGAAGCACAAAACCTGTCACAAGTGCAGATGCTGGTTGTAAGAATACTAATAAATAAGTCCTTAGATGTTAAATAACATCGACTTATTTCCTTTTTCATTTTCCAAACGTTTTGTAAAGACGAGATGCTAGTTAGGGTTCAATATGCAAACCAAAGTGAAAGATCAATTCTTTAAGGATGAAACATTTCGAAAATTTTGCAGAATTTATTTTTGCGGATGACCAATAATTCATTTTTGCGGAATTTATTTTTGTGGATTTGAGCGAAATCCACAAAAATAAATTTCACAAAAAAAGTTCCATACAAATTTCTTCTGCAAAAATATTCTTCCCTTAAGGTATCAGAATAAACATCTCTGTTCAAAAAAATTATGTTTACACTCATTGTGTTATGTGATAAAAATGACCTAAATCCCAAACTGAAAAACAAAACAGATTTTGGTAGTGAAAATACACATTCATAACCAAATCACTACATAGCTGAAAGCAGAAGGTCGTGTTCTGGCTTGATTTAATTTACAGACTCTCATGTTGGATTGTGCTTTGATTTATGTTCGTTGTGTTCATAAAAGGAAAATTGACAGTCATATTTAATTTTGCAAAATAAAATATGATATACAGCATCAAATGTATACTGATGCATGGTCATAGACTTCATTCATAGTAAACTATGTTTCTGTTGTGTTGAATTAAACAACTATCCAGGGAAGCACACTCAACCAGCATTCTTTCAATTTCAAGATTTGTCTCAATCCTCTGTGTATTAAAACATTATATGTAATTGGTTTTCTGAACTTCTTCTTGCATATACGACATCACATATTTACTTGCTGTTTTTGTATGTACTTCTTGAATTAACTGGTTGAACTGGTTGTTCTCCACATGAAAAGGGTTTCTTTATACGGCTGTATTATATCATCGTGCTTTCAGTTCAGTTGGGGGCTACATTATATCAGGATCATACTAAATAGATCTTCAGCCTGGCTATTGATAATGAATTTTCACCTTTGCACTGAAATCACAGCTTCAATGGTTTGTTGTTCCAAGCATTTAATTACCAATCATCATAACACATTTTATTGTCTTCAACACAAAAACAAAACATCATCGATATCAATGTTTTTCTGTTTTTTACACATTCATTCAAAAGTTTTTACAAAACTTTTTTATGAAATAAAACAATTTATTCCATCATTTAACGTTTCATCTATTGAATCATTTTAAAAGTTTGCAGAAAAAAACAAAGTCTTCCAAAGCCCAACTGACTGAAAAAATATGGTGTACTACTTCACGCTACACTAGCCTCTATTCTTATCTACTATGGGTAGGGGAAAATTCAATACTGAACCGCGGCTATAAAATGAACGGAGAAGATGAAAAAGGAGGAGGAGGAGGAGAAGAAGAAGAAGGAGAAGAAGGAAAATGCCGATTTTAACATATATTTCGCCCTATGGGGAAATATATAACAAGCAAGTTTCACTGTTAATTATAGTAAAGGGAGATGGAAACTAAGATGCTTTTTAATTTCATTGAATAACACGAAAACGAGTCCTGCTGGTACCACTTAGGGATCATTTCAGGACGAATTAAGGGCTCAGCGTACCTTTTACTCACATATGCATTGCATAACTTTTTCCGTTATTTCTTTCTACCAGTACATTTTAAGTAAAACAAGATGCCCTACCGGGCAGAAGGATTTCTGCAAGCTTTGCTGCTGAAAATGCCACAAAAATGCAACACTAGCACACTAGTCCTGCAAAACTAAGACAGTCACATCATTCAGCTCGAGAAGCATCAGCATTAAATAAACAAAAATATTGATGCGACTGACAATGTTCGTCAAGAAAGTCAGCCTACCATAACATAAAAAAAGGCTTTTCTTTATGCTATCGCGGAGATCATTTATGAAGATCTGTTTTTTTGTACGAATAAGTTGAATGATTGTTACTGGATATTTGCCACCCACGTACTCCAAAAAAGTGCATCAACACAATACGAAACTTTAATTTAAGCACATTAAATATAACGAATCATATAAAAAGATTGTGTTTACTGGCGGTAACCAACATATCGTTTGGGCAGCACAAACTAATATATATATATATATAAAGTTTCTATATTGATCTCCTCAGAATGAAAAATATAAATATCACAATAATAATTACTTAGAAATTAAAGCTCATATCTAATCTAATTTAAAAAAAATACAACATACGTAGGGAGAAAAGACATAAGCTGATATAGCCAGAATACATCCAAAAACTGCTAATAAATATAGTATAAATAGCTGTATAAAGTGCATTATGTTATGTTGGTGATGTAGAGGAGGAGAGCTGAAAGGAAGCTAAGCTGAGCTTTAAAAATCCAAAAGCTTCTAAAAATTGACTTCAAACATGCATACACATACAAAAGGTCTTTCATACGAAGGTCTTTCATATTTAAAAAGGCTTGGAGCAAAAATAAAACAAGAAATACCTTTTCTCCCACACACACCATCCATGTATTGGCACTGTTTTCATATTTTAAACTTCAAGAAAACTTCTTTCAAAAAACAGAATAACCACACTGTAATTTAATTTTGTGAACATGATAAGTTCCCAACAGTAATGCAATTCTTTATATAAAATTATAAGCTGTATTAACTTCTTTTAAAGCCATATTTCCATCAAAGAAACTTTTAGCAAACTACACACGTTCTTTCGCTGCCATTTTAAAAACGTTTTGTGGACGATCACATGGCGAAAATCAGCCAATGAACTATCGCTATTTAAGTGGCGGTGGCTAAATTAGCACCCTTTCGTAGAAATCGGGCATTATGCACCAATGACAATTAAGACGGCTTTTTTATGAACCAATGAAATTTAAGAAACAAAAATGCGTAGGTTTGGACAGTAGATGAAAAAAAACGAAGAAAAACACGGACGATCGTAAAGTATTTCTTGCTTACGCAGAAATCCAAATACTTCGTGAATTCATGTAGAGCAATAAATTTTCTTTCCAACGGTGTATAAAATGATATGTTTACATAAATAACAAGATGCCCTACCGGGCAGAAGGATTTCTGCAAGCTTTGCTGCTGAAAATGCCACAAAAATGCAACACTAGCACACTAGTCCTGCAAAACTAAGACAGTCACATCATTCAGCTCGAGAAGCATCAGCATTAAATAAACAAAAATATTGATGCGACTGACAATGTTCGTCAAGAAAGTCAGCCTACCATAAGGCCGATGGAAATTTTATATTAGTTTAGCGTCACCCGCCCGCATCACTTTAAGTGCCCGCGTAAAAAAGTTCATTATTTTACAAGATTTCATTATTTCAATACAAAAAATGTCAATTTAACAAGAATAATACATCATCCACTTCATTTGCTTGCCTACCCACTACCGTCCGTCGTATCCCGGTTCAAAATGTCCAAGTAGTTGCTCTTCCATGTGCGTCTAATGACTTCCCCAGAGTGTTCCGTATAATAAATGTAGCGAAATTTCGACATTCGATTACGTAATCGAAGTAGACATTAATTTTTGCAGCGTTTTGGAATAATAGAGTTATGGTTTCGATTTCTATCAGATACATACTGAAAAAGCCAACTTTGCGGAATACCTAATTTGCAAAAATTTCTTGAAAATTTCTTCTTTTTCAATGTAGTTGAAGAAAAAGCAGGTCTGAAGTAATTTGAAAGCTCGAGCAAGTACCGTACTCAGGCGGGCGGGATCTCAGTGATTATAATAATGCAAAATGGCGTATTTGCTGTGTTCTCCGGCTATGTATGGCACTAGAACAAAATTAATGAATAATGAATAATGAAAACATGCCGCATGACATTTTCAGGAGTTAAGTGACGCTAAACTAATATAAAATTTCCATCGGCCTAACATAAAAAAGGGGCTTTTCTTTATGCTATCGCGGAGATCATTTATGAAGATTTGTTTTTTTTGTACGAATAAGCTGAATGATTGTTACTGGATATTTGCCACCCACGTACTCCAAAAAAGTGCATCGACACAATACGAAACTTTAATTTAACCACATTAAAAATAACGAATCCTATAAAAAGATTGTGTATACTGGCAGTAACCAACATATCGTTTGGGCAGCACAAACTAATATATAAAGTTTCTATATTGATCTCCTCAGAATGAAAAATATAAATATCACAATAATAATTACTTAGAAATTAAAGCTCATATCTAATCTAAAAGTTAAAAAAAATACAACATACATAGGGAGAAAAGAGATAAGCTGATATAGCCAGAATACATCCAAAAATTGCTACTAAATATAGTATAAATAGCTGTATAAAGTGCATATGTTGGTGATGTTGGGGAGGAGCTGAAAGGAAGCTAAGCTGAGCTTTAAAAATCCAAAAGCTTCTAAAAATTGACTTCAAACATGCATACACATACAAAATACACGAAGGTCTTTCATATTTAAAAAGGCTTGGAGCAAAAATAAAACAAGAAATACCTTTTCTTCCACACACCATGTATTGGCACTGTTTTCATATTTTAAACTTCAAGAAAACTTCTTTCAAAAAACAGAATAACCACACTGTAATTTAATTTTGTGAACATGATAAGTTCCCAACAGTAATGCAATTCTTTATATAAAATTATAAGCTGTATTAACTTCTTTTAAAGCCATATTTCCATCAAAGAAACTTTTAGCAAACTACACACGTTCTTTCGCTGCCATTTTTAAAACGTTTTGTGGACGATCACATGGCATGGCGAAAATCAGCCAATAAACTATCGCTATTTAAGTGGCGGTGGCTAAATTAGCACCCTTTCGTAGAAATCGGGCATTATGCACCAATGACAATTAAGACGGCTTTTTTATGAACCAATGAAATTTAAGAAACAAAAATGCGTAGGTTTGGACAGTAAGATGAAAAAACAGAACAAGATGCCCTACCGGGCAGAAGGATTTCTGCAAGCTTTGCTGCTGAAAATGCCACAAAAATGCAACACTAGCACACTAGTCCTGCAAAACTAAGACAGTCACATCATTCAGCTCGAGAAGCATCAGCATTAAATAAACAAAAATATTGATGCGACTGACAATGTTCGTCAAGAAAGTCAGCCTACCATAACATAAAAAAGGGGCTTTTCTTTATGCTATCGCGGAGATCATTTATGAAGATCTGTTTTTTTGTACGAATAAGCTGAATGATTGTTACTGGATATTTGCCACCCACGTACTCCAAAAAAGTGCATCGACACAATACGAAACTTTAATTTAACCACATTAAATATAACGAATCCTATAAAAAGATTGTGTATACTGGCGGTAACCAACATATCGTTTGGGCAGCACAAACTAATATATAAAGTTTCTATATTGATCTCCTCAGAATGAAAAATATAAATATCACAATAATAATTACTTAGAAATTAAAGCTCATATCTAATCTAAAAGTTAAAAAAAATACAACATACGTAGGGAGAAAAGAGATAAGCTGATATAGCCAGAATACATCCAAAAATTGCTACTAAATAATAGTATAAATAGCTGTATAAAGTGCATATGTTGGTGATGTTGGGGAGGAGCTGAAAGGAAGCTAAGCTGAGCTTTAAAAATCCAAAAGCTTCTAAAAATTGACTTCAAACATGCATACACATACAAAATACACGAAGGTCTTTCATATTTAAAAAGGCTTGGAGCAAAAATAAAACAAGAAATACCTTTTCTTCCACACACCATGTATTGGCACTGTTTTCATATTTTAAACTTCAAGAAAACTTCTTTCAAAAAACAGAATAACCACACTGTAATTTAATTTTGTGAACATGATAAGTTCCCAACAGTAATGCAATTCTTTACATAAAATTATAAGCTGTATTAACTTCTTTTAAAGCCATATTTCCATCAAAGAAACTTTTAGCAAACTACACACGTTCTTTCGCTGCCATTTTTAAAACGTTTTGTGGACGATCACATGGCATGGCGAAAATCAGCCAATAAACTGTCACTATTGAAGTTAAGGTGGCTATATTAGCACCCTTTCGTAGAAATCGGGCATTATGCACCAATCACGATTGAGACGGCTTTTTTATGAACCAATGAAATTTAAGAAACAAAAATGCGTAGGTTTGGACAGTAAGATGAAAACAGAAAAACACGGACGATCGTAAAGTATTTCTTGCTTACGCAGAAATCCAAAAACACGGACGATCGTAAAGTATTTCTTGCTTACGCAGAAATCCAATAAGGAAGAAATTAGTCTGTAAAAACGATCAAAAATACGGACTTTTGTGTGCTTCTTTGAGCTCCAACTCCCGAAGAAAAAGGTTTTTTGAATGTCAGTGGAAACAAAGTGTGCCCGCAAATTTCAATTAATGGTTTTGTTCAGGAACAGTTTTTTGTTTTTTCCATTCTTCTGCGCTATTGGACAGTTGAGAACAATCAAGGATTTTGAGCCAATCAGGAATTTTCTCTCCAATAGCGGGCACACTTTTCGTTAACAGGCTTTCATCTACCGCTGTACAAAGTTTTAAAGGAAACGAGCCACTTGCTGGGAAGATGGAGCTCAAAGAAGGTAGAAGGTATTTATCACATACACGGCAATACGACAGCCTTTAATAAATTCAGAAAGTGAGCTGCCAATTTAATTAAACGCTTTTTGAGTATATAACAAATTGTATTAAAGGTTGTCATAACTTAGAAATGTTGAATAATCATGAATGCCCATAACTTTCTCAAAAAGCAATATTTTTCCCTATAAATTTAAATTTTGTGTAGTAATAAACTAATGATTACATATGTCGAAAAAAATTTGAAAAAAATTTTTTTGACTTTTGAAACGTACGCTGAGCCCTTAAGGATGAAATTTAGGGCGAATAAAAAAGGATAAATTTAGGATGAAGTTTGAGCTAGGGTTAAATAGTTTATGTTTGTCTGATGCGAGGACGAAATGGAGAACAGTAGCGATGTGAGCCAATTACGAAGACATTCCGTGGCTATTCGAGGCTGAAACTGATTCCGATTTAAATTCAAACGTGGACAATCTTTTATGTAAAGGTATGTGTATATTAACAAAACGAAATATTTTATAAAGAGTTCCTATTTGGATTTATGCAGACAATTTGGAAATGGATTTTGTCTAGGCACCCTCTTCCAGGGAGTTTCTGAACATTTCAACTTTGACATCCAAGGTTGAGTACATTAATTTTTGCGAGGTTAATTTTCGCAAGTTCAAAAACTTGCAAAATGTTTTTGATTTATTTTTGCAAATAAGCACTTTGAAAAATTTGGCGTGGATTAATTTTCGCGAATGGTTGTTTCGAATAATATCTTGTGAATTTATTTTCGCGGTCAAAAGGTTTATATATAATTGAAAAATAGACTCTTCAGGTAAAAGTTACGGTAGCCTTCTGTTTCATCAGCTATTAGATTGCATAACGCATTGGCATTTGTGCTCACCTCAAATGTAAAATTGTCACCCATTATTGGGTCTCAGTTTGACAGTTCTTGTAAACCCAGACGATAAGTGCAGCAATCCCTCCTGCATCCCATTCATTGACGATTACTTCCTTACCATATCAGGAGAAGTGATGTAATTATAGAAATCAACCATCCATCCTGCGTGAAGGGGTTTGAGAGTTGACAAACATAAATTGACATCTACCTCTTCCAACCCTCCACTCTCCAATTGCTGGGAAATTTGACGGGAATGCCTCTAGGCTCCAAACCTACCCTCAATTTGAAAATGGAGTATGAACAAAAAAAAAAAAGAGGAAATGCCCTACGAATGCTATAGCAACCAAGAAAAAATGGAGCTAAAATCCATGGACATAAAAAAAATGTTTCTTGAAGGATACAAAACAGTGTCTTCACAAAAGAAAAAAACAAGAAGAAAATGTCATCATTTTAGATTAGATTAGATTTAATTTAGTGATGTAGCACTTATATTCAATTAACTTGTGTTCATTTTGTCATTTCTTGATCCAATTAACAAAGAAAAAGAAATTAAACAAGAAAAAAAAACCCCAAAAAAACTGGATTTATTTTCGTGAACGCATTCTTTGAAAAATTTCGCGTGGATTAACTTTCGTGAAAAAGGCATAAATTCGCGAAATCGCGAAAATTAATCTCACAAAGATAAACCGATTAAAGTAATTTTCAAGCTATTTTTTAAAAAAGGTTCTATCTGTCTAAAAGAAAACTCTCCATCACAGTGGTTACAATTATGTAACAAATGAATTCGTATAATGAAGGAAAGTTCAAAATTACCTTAGCAACAGTGGTCGTTCTCCCTAGCAACAGCAAATTGGTGAATAATCACTTAATATACCTTATCCTGACCGGTCAAGTTGAACAACCATAAGATAATAATACATGATTAAGGGCCTTATATCGTCAGTCATTGACTGTTGACCAGCTGTTATTTGCAGTGCTGGAGCAACACCTCCAGCTACCTAATTCTCGTCTAACACACCATAGACTCTTTCAGTAAAGACAGTCAAGAAATCACCAGTGGAACGTGCCTTAAAAAAAGTCATGCTGATGATCTGAGAAAAGACCGTGAGATTCCAGATGAGACACAAGGGTGAAATTAATGTGAGATTTAAAGGCCTAACTAACAATTTAAAGCAAACTAATAGGACAATAATTGAGAGGATCAGATTATATGGCTGGGACACCAGAGGTTTCGGGATTGAGTCTCTGGGCAAACACAAAATTAATAATTGATAAATTCGCCAGAAGATTTTTATAAAAAACTAGCCGCCAAGGCAGCGTCGCTCGCCGCCCATGTGCACCTGCTCTGTGTCACCCCGGAGACCCTAATAAACCTCATATTTCCTGAAAAACGGCTCGTACAGCTTGTATTCAGCCAGAGGCAGATTTGAAATCAAATATCAAATGTCAGTTTAAACAATGGTTCCAAAAAACCCCAAATTTCATGATGTGTTTACTTATTTATTTTTAAAAACAATTGTTGATCAGTACAACAATACACTCAAAACGTAGGGAGAAAAAACTTCAACTTTTTATTAGCTTTTGTTTTAAAAAAGTTACACGCTCTAACATGGGTGCTATCAAACAGGGGGGAAATGGTTTCTCTTCTTAAAAAGTTCACACGGGAGGAGAGAAAAAAGGCACATGCTAAATGAATAAAGAGAATAAAAAAAACGTTCGACCAGAAGCGCTTAACAATTAAAAAAAGAAATTAATTTATTAAAAGAAAAGCAAAAAACATTATTTTTAAAGATTTTGATTGCTCAAAAAAAAGTTCACCCGTCTCAGACATCCAGGCAAGCGTTAGGATACAACACTGGCAAACCGAACATGCTACCAAGTTCTGCCACGGCTGCTTTTTGTCCAAAATGTTTAATCAGTTGGTTTCTTTGTATTTAGTTGATGTATTGTTTTATCATTAAACAGAACAAAAAAAGTACCATTAAGTTCTTCTATAACATTATTACGATACTCAAGTAACATTATAACGTTCTCACTAAAACGATAATATTGTTTATGGTATTGTTATATTCTTTAATCAGTAATGTTATAACGTTATATCGAATAACATTGTTCCCTGAAATTTAAAACACACCTTCGCTGCTACCATAGAGAGAGTTTGAACTATTAGGCAATTCCTGAAAAACAACCTATTGTATAATTGGCCGGAGTACGAATTCATTGTTTACTGCGGAAATGGAGAAACGGTCTTCCTTTTTAAGTTTATATATATCGAAGTGATGTAAACTTAAAAATCTGAAAGGAAAGTTCATGGTGATTACTTTTGCAAAAACTGCAAGAAATTTCATAACCGTATAACGTTATGTTGTTATGCATAACGATTATGTATGACGTTATAAAGTAAGGTTATTACAAAAAAGAATATCGTTATTATAACTATACAGTTGTTGGAATTAACTTTTCAAAAGTGATTCGTGAAAAAAATCAATGCTGGAAGGGCTTCGTACACCAGTCATGTCATTTTATGGCATGTGATCCCCCGCACCTGCACACGCCTGAATAGTTTGCGCGTGCGATTTTATTATATAAATAGCACGTCTAAGACTACTTTTCCATTATACCGGATCACTCGCGGACCGGCCCAAAAAGCGTATTGGATCGGCTTTCTGTTTCCATTAGAACGGAGCAATCCAATACATTTTTTGGTTCGATGGCGTATTGGGCCGCTCCGCTGTTCAAAGTGAACCAGCGCCAGTTCGAACCAATGGAAACACTTTAATTCAGACCGGTTTGTGTGTTTCTATGGAAATATTTTTTGACGCGTGCAAAAAAAGTTTTTTTAAGAAAACAATATGAAAGAAGAAAACAAATTGCTGATAATTTTGAACTCTTTGATAGAACTGAATTCTTGCTTTACTGGCTTAAAACGCTATTCTGGCTTTGATTGTTGTGGCAGCACGAAAGCAAACAAATGCTCATTTATCTTTGATTGCCACAGAAATGTTTAAACGATACAAAAACAAAAAACAGAAAAAGCAAAGTATACACAGATTTTGGACAAGGCCTGGTCGCACATTGTTGAAAATCAATACGCAACTTTTCAACAATGATTTCTATTGAAATTTTTTCTCTTCTAGAGCAAAAGTAAACAAGGCGATCCGAACCATAAATTTATAATGGAAACAGGTGTATCTGATATGGTTCGCTAGTGTTTCCACTGGGGCCGGACTAACAATGGGCCGAACCAAAAAGTGATCCGGTATAATGGAAACGTAGTCTAAATCACGTAACTTGTACGTGCAAAAATAAATTTTTTGGGATTGAATAAAATTTTTTCATATCTTAAACAATTTTGTAAACATCTTGCATTAATATGGAAGGCCTTAATAGAATGGAAAATTGTAGAATGTACTCTATTTTGACTCAACGTTCACAAGACGGTATCCACATAAAGTGCGGCACTCAAGCTTTCTTCACTTCTTCATATCAAGCAAGTCTACTCCGAAGAAATTCGTTGACAAGTACAGAAATATTGACCAATCAGAAATATTTTCATAGATATAAATCATATTTCAAAGGGAGCTTGTAACTAACATGCTTTTTAATTTTATTGAATAACACGAAAACAAGTCCTACTGGTACCACTTATGAATTCATATACTTTGGTTAGGTGAACAAATGAATTCGTATGACGAAGGACATTTCGAAATTACCTTAGCAATGGTGGCCGTTCTCCCTAAATAATCTCCAAATAATCACTAAATACACCTAAGTAATTTGTTTACAATTTAGCACCATTGTGCCATGCATGCAAAATGGATTATAATCTTCGCAATTTTGAATGCAAAACATGCGTATGTTTATAAAAAAAACCCAACTTTTTTTATATTTGGCTTGCTTAATGATTCGTGATTTTTTAGATCTTAGAAAATTGCTCATTTGTCGTTAAATTTGACTTGTGAATTTCGAATCACGAGTCATTAATTCAAACCCTGCTATATAACATTTTATTGTTTGTTATCAAAATCCCCTGGATCATCACAAATAAATAACTTTAATAAAAACACAAAATTCTACCAGACAAAACCTTGTTCACATGGTGTCCCGCAAGGTTTGGTTCTAGGTCCTCTCCTAATTCTAATTTACATCAATGATATATACAGCACAATTTCATACAGATGTATATACATCACTTTTCTGATGATACTAACCTTATCAACATCAGTCATTCACCCAAAAAACTTGCTAAACAAATGAACTTGACTCATGGCAATCTGACTATATTATCATTATTAAACATTATTAGAGACCTCTTCTTACTTATGACATCAAACTTTTCATTAACAGGAAAAGAAACCTAGTACCTATAGAAATCTAGTAAACCTAGCTCTTCCATTAAATATATACTTAGAAATTTTATTTGATGCTGATCTAAACTGGAAATCAATCAATAGCATTGCAAACAAATTGAAAAGAGCCAATGAAGCCATATCAAAAAACTTTGTCACTTTGTTCCTCGAAATATATAAATATACTCTTATTCTTGCTTATTATGCCATCTTTCATTCTCATCTTACTTACTGTGCTCAAATACGGGTCAAAAGAACAGCATTAACATAAATTGCATAATAATCAGTTCTTCAAAATCATGCAATGCCAAAATGCGAATCCATCCATGGCCTTTAAATTCACACGAGAATCTGCCACTCCTATTTATGCTGATTTTGGTATTCTTAAATTTCAGTCAGGCTTGGGAGGGGCGGATTTTGTGTTAATCCTAACATAAAAAAACAGAATTTTTATATTTTAGCTTATTATAAGGGTTTATTTTAGTCCACAGTGTCAGTGATCAGAGGGGAAAATTAATTTACATACCCTAAAGAGAAGACAAATGGGGAAAAACAAAAGGATACAAAATAAATTAGCTTAAATATTACTCTTACATCTGTCAGTACGTCCATCTTGTAAAATTTTCAAGATCGAGTCTTTACCACACTAAACCCATAAAACCAATACTGCGCTCACATGGACTTTAATCCAGCATTTTACGAGTATCACGGCAAATTAGAAAAAGTCACGGCAGAATAATAATAACCACGACAGAAAATATGAAAGCCCATGACAGAATAATAAAGAGAAACCAATCAGGAGGAGAGCGGGTAGATTTAGGGGTGTCGCAACTTTTGTGGGAGAAAGCGCATTAATGTGTATATTCAATCTATATTATCTGAACGTTTTTTCTTTTATGGCTAAATAGCTAACACTCTCTTATACACATATTGCGACATAGATCCGTCGCTGTCGTCAAGGCGATATTTGTCATCATTAAGTAGTCGTTGCTAAGTTTAGCATATCAGCAGGGCACAAAAACCATTCTCGTTACATAAATAAAAAATAAAATAGAAAAATAGAAAAATTAGCAAGCTATAATATGGCTGACTGCTCGGTGTCATAAATTATGTGTTTGTGATCAGGAGACCTTTGCCGAGAGATGATCTCGCTTTGTAAACGCGGGATGACGAATTTCTCATGTGATGGCTTTCAACCGGGCTGCCCCCTCCTTCTTTGCCGGGAAGAAATTGCATACACGGGGGAAATGCAAAGTTGAAAAATATAACAAATAGCACGTGATCAATTCTTCTTCAGTCCGGTTAAACGGGCTGATAATACTTTTCCATGTGATCATAAAAGTTTGGAATATGTGGGGTTCGTAGGCATAATTATTGGAAAGTAATTAGTTCAGTCTCTGTGTGTTGAACAAGCATTTATGACGAGCCTTGATGAAACTTGATTGGAGCTCTGAAAACTTAAAAATCATATGAAAAAAGCGTAGGAGGGTCGATGAAAGCAAAAAACAAAGAGGCCAAAAAAACATAAACAATGCCATGTGAACCTCCTCTCCTCTCCTCCCGCAGAGAATAGAAAAATTGTTGTTAGCACTTTGTAGCGTTGATCGCATGTTGATCACATATTGTGTGGCTTATTGTCAAAAAAACCATATTTCCATCCATGATGTGGCATGATCTGTTTGGCGAATGCCAAAATAAACCGGCCTGGCTCTCCGGCGCGTTCCATCATCAGATATGTCATCAGATGTTTGTCTTGTGACATGACAAGCATGTGACTGCATTGTTAACGTTGATTGGTTAATATTAATCTGGCACTCCCTACAAATCATTAAAGCATATTATTAGTAGAAGCCAGTGTTTACGTGTGTGTTGACCGAGTTGTTGGTATTTTTACTTAGTTTATGGAAAAGTGTGAACAACTGAATTTCAGAAAGCAATAATAACAGTTTCGTTGTATATATATACATACAGAAAATAATATTCTGACATCAATCAAGCTGAAAAATGGATGCTGAGTTTGGTAAGTATTATTAAAGTAGTTTCCTGAATCATCTCTTCGTTTCTCCCCTCCCCAATTTTGAAACGATGGAGGGGGTGGGTGCTGCTATGATTAATATGATTTCTTTCATGCTGTATTGCAAAATATACCATTGCAACTTAAAGTTAGTAAACAGCTGTAAAACTGTAGCCAGTGTGCCTAAAGGGCGGAAGACTCATGTAAATTTTGTAATTGAAGCTATTTGGGGTAACCTGGATGACCATTACATTAGCTAAGCCAGCACATTTTATGACTAGATTCATGAATTTTTGACATTCACGAAATCCAAAATATTTTATGGTAGCTAGCTTATTTGGTATAAGAAAAAAGCTCAAATTTTTCCAAAGTGTCAAAACATATTTATTAGCAAAATTATGTTTGTGATGTCGATATTGAAGATTGGAATTGCTACCTGATTTTTAATTTCAATATAATCAACTGGTTTTTAAATAAAATCTGCCACTTTGTTTTGGGATTTTTAAATGAATTTATTATCATGATTATTATATCATACGTTCCATACAACAAAAAAACCAACAACAAAAATTTTTTAGCAATGACATAAAAATGTTTTTTCGTTACTGAAAAAACGTTCATATGATAATTTTCATCCCGCTCAACTGGGATACATTTTTTTTTACATTACGTGAATTTGCATTCTTTGTGCAGGAATTGATAAAATCGCAGCCCGCCTCACCGGGATAGAGTGTTCATATGTGACTTCTCAGGGATTTTGATAACGAATGATAAAACGTTTTATAACCTTAAACGTTTTTCACTTTGTTGAAAAAAACGTTTCTTCAGTAACGAAAAAACATTTTTATGTCATGTGCGCAACGTTGTGAACGTTTTCTTAAAACCTTTTCAAAATAACGTAAACGTTTTTACATTAAAACAAACATTTAAACATTTTCAACCTTAGAAATGTTAATCAACATTAATCATTTGTGATGTATCAAGTGCACAATTTTTTCTCACATGGGCTTTCTTCGAAGTTTGCATGGCATGTAGGATGACGTATAAAAATGATTAAATGATTTTTAAGTTTTGTTTATAAAAAGCGTTTTCAGTTTCTCAACTCGCTAAAAGCACTTTCCCAGTTGGTCTAGAAACAATGGAAAATAGTTGCCCAAGTACCATTTCTAATTACGCCTGCCTTTTACGTTATAAATTCAGAATTTAAATTAGAATCGCTACTGGAATGAGGCTGGAATAACTGAAATAACTGGCGGCTGTGTATAATTCGTTAATGATTAAAAATTTTTTCATCTTTTATATACTTCATTTTTACTTTCTCAACCGTGAAATTAAATTCCCCGAAAAATTCTTCCCGCGAAAATTTTTTCCCCTAAGGTATTTGTTTTTTAGCAAAGTTCCTATACATTTTACAAAACTTAAAACGCTCTTCAGGAAAAATGAAATAACTTGGAAATGAGGCTTTTATCAAAAAATTTAAAAATTTAAAAAAAAAACATACATGCATCTTTTGTGATTCTGAGTTGGAATGAGCACTGGAAACTGAGTAGTTTTGTAAAAGAAGTTGCTTTCGTGGAGACTGGGTGTAAATTTTTCCAAGCTTTCTAAATTTTTACTAGTAGGAAATTTTCATATAAGGTTAATACCACTCAATAGCTTGAAAAACTTTTTCCAGTGATAATAGCAAATCTTTATTATTATATTAAAAAAAAACGGTTTTAAATAACTAATGCTCAAAGCATGATGGTAAGAAAATTCAGACTTGTTTCTTCATTAACAAAGTTCATGCAGTATTTTTCCAGGGTAAAAAGAGCATTAACTTTATCTCGGTTGTTGTAGCAATTGTATTCCATGTTTTAGATTTCCGAATGCTTGCTTACGCTGTGGATCAGCATTTTTCAGCTAACATGGGTGAAGGAAAGAACTTTTGTCGACGATTGTTTTGCCATGACATGGAGGTTGAAAGAAAATTTGAATTTGTAACGCAATATGATAGACCAGTTCTTGATTGTGTCATGAACCGGATGACCAATATCCCTACAAATCAAAGGGCAGATTTGGAGGCTGTGTTGAGGAATGAACTTCCGAACCTACCGAAAAAGCCTTCTCCTTTGAATATTAAAGGTTTGTACAACTTGAATCATTGCTACTTGATGGTCACATGTTAAAAGATCTAAGTTGAGATCTTCATTTTGCTATAAAGACAATTAGGTGGATATGTGATGCAGGCTTTGTAATATGAGGCGTGCGATCGCACGCGCGCGCCTCCACGCACGCCTTAAAATCTTCAGACGTGCAACAAAAAGCACGCCTTAACAGTTCTTGAATTGCTTGAGACGTGCTGCATTTCGCACGCCTCGATTATCTCTACGTATAATTTATATGTCAATTTTTTTTATTTAATTTATTATTTCTTTTCATTCATTATGATTTCCGGGTTTTTTTCTAATACAGAAAGTTTCTATGAAGAAACACCCCACGTGTGTATGAAAAAATATGTAGACATTTTTTAAACAATGGTGTCTACTATTAAAAATAAAGATATTTCGTCATAAGAATAATAAACATTTCATCCTGTGAGGAGTATTGCTTGAGTATTAAAAAACACCTGCTTCTCACAAAACGCTCTATTTTTAGCTTTAAATTTATGTATTAAAACATTTTTTGAGGAAGCACCCAGGTCTTGTCATGAGAGGTGTGCAACCAGCCAGCAGAATTGTTATTTTAACTCGCGCAAGTCCATTTCACTGTTACTGTAAAGGGAGCTGGAAACTAAGATGCTTTTTAATTTCATTGAATAACACGAAAACGAGTCCTGCTGGTATCACTTATGTTTTCATATTCTTTCGTTAGGTGAACAAATGAATTCGTATAATGAAGGAAATTTCAAAATTACCTTAGCAACGGTGGTCGTTCTCCCTAGCAACAGCAAATTAGTGAATAATCACTTAATATACGGCAGTTATCTTTCGTTGTCAATTGACCTCGAAAACTTTTATAATAAGTTGAGCATGTTTTTAGAGCATCTACGTGCGATTAAAAGTATTTCTTAACTAACTCTAGGTAGGTTATATCGAGCACTCGCGTAATCACGCGACTCATGAGAAGATTGAATTGCATTTTAAATTTGAAAATAAAATGAACATTTGTTACGTTTTGAACAAAACCATTCATTAGTTGGAGATTTCTTTCGTAAATTTTTCGTAACTCCTCACAGAAACATTAAATACACGTTTGACTAGGGATCAAAAATTTCGTTTCCATTAGAACATAAGAATAATAACGATGTCTTGGATCGCACACCATCACACGCCTGAACAGCTTCAGGGGAGTGATAATTAGCACGCCTAAAACGCCTTAATTCTTGATTAGGCGTGCGAGACGTCACACGCCTCCTTTTTTCATATTACAAAGCCTGGTGATGTAGTTCTCCGTTGAATCTACCTGAATTAAACTACTGCAATGTTTTTGCTTTAAAACATTGCCGCGTTTTTATGCCACATGGTCCTTCGTTACATTGTAAAACTTCTCCAACCTTGGGGGTCTGCTTATTGTCAGTCTATTGCGGGGACATTCATAAAAGTCAAAACTACTTGCTAGTTAATAAAGATATCAAAAATTAATTTGATTTAATGTTTAATTTGACACTTACCATCAAAATTCCTAATCATGGTGTTATTTACAGAATTACCGGATAAATTTAAATTTAAACCTTAAGCTGGTTACGTAAAAGAAATCTCCATTTATTTCATTGTTGTTATTCGTAATTTAGAAAACATAAATACTTTGTAGGTCTTGATTTTATTTTATTAGATGGACAGGACAAGTTGCTCCGTGAAAGACCAAAGCGAATGAGAATATTTGAGAAGATTTCTAATGAGGCCTCAGAAGAATGGAGATTAATTTCTCATTTCCTGTTGGATTATAATGCTATCCAGACCATTTCCGCTAACCATCCGAATAATGTCAAGGTGAAACTGCAAAAGATATTAGAAAAGTGGCATGAATCTACCGATCCAGAGAAAGGGACATGGCTACATTTGAAATCATTGTTAATTTTCTTGAATAAGCAAAATCTGGTATCTAAAATTGAAGAAGAAGGATTAAAGGACTCACAAGATAAACAAGGTATGAAATGATTTTCACCTAATAAACATCACCGTATGTATCATGGTATTCTTCAAAATAATAATACTCTGTTTTTTCTTTAGATTGGACTGATAATTTATTTATCATGTTCAGGTAAGGCTACTGATTTTACTTTAGATTATTTCTTTCAAAGAGAGACAATCTCTTATGTTATAATCAAAATTTTACTTTAGGAATAACGTTGTTTCCTTGGAAACTGAAAAAAAGAATCGGTACAGTGCAACAGTGACTGCTACAGTTCCAAACGAATGGTCGATCATTCATTCAATTATTGAATGTCTCAAAGGAAGAAGCAAGATCTTCAATAAAAGAAACATTTTGGAAAAAATTACACAAGAGATACGTGATCATTTAAGTTATTATGAAGAATTGGTCACTGTTGATGACTTGCTTTCTGATATTGAAAGATATAAGCAGACTGGTTGTCATGACAACAATCAGCTAAAGGTCGTATTGAACGCTCTGGCTAATATCTTCTGTTTTTGTATCAAACTTCTAACGAAGGATGAAACTACCAGTCTGTATCGCCTTAAAGATGAAAGTCATCTGATATATCCAAATCGTGTCCAATTATCAACAGGTGTTCTGGAAATGTATTTGACAGAAAATAATCATATTCAACCATTGCAAAATGTGAAAGGTATTTTCTTGTTAATATTAATAATATCAGTTTAAAGATAATAGATAAATATCAATATCTCAAACACTCAATGACTGAATTTCCGTTTCGAAACAGCTTTAGTTCCTGTCACAAACACATTCTTCGGTATTTAAATGGTATACACGTTCCGCAGAAACACAAGTTCCGTTTGTCGAATAATTTGTAGTCTGTTTTCAAGCGCAATAGTTCACGAAAAACACATCCGTTATGGACTGCACCACCTCTGCAAACATTGCATGTACAGTCTAAGAAGAAAAGCCTTATCTGACATTCTGTGTTTCTCACTTTTTTTCAAATGATTAAAATACTAAATATCAATGAGTGACCAAATATCTAATCCACAATATGAATGTTCCGAATTTTAGTGATATCCTTATGTTTTATTTGATTTTCTCTTTTCCCATTGATAAACTAAATATTTCTATATTAGTGGAAAACTTTATCAAGAAAGAAATGGCAATACAAGTTTTGCAATTGGAAAACAATTCTTGCATATTCGAGGCTCCTTCGTTTGTTGTGCAATGTTGTGATGCAGTCATTTTGGAAGAAATCACCACAAACGATGATGGCAGCAAAGACAGTACCAGGATGATCTATGACCTTGCGAAAGTTGAAAGGCTCACTTATGATGGTTCCGAATATATTCTTATTACGGAATTGAATCAAACAAAGTTCTACAGATGTATCTTAGAATATCAAGATGAAGATGGAGTTGAATATCACGTAACATCAAAAGAAGTTTCACCCGCGAATTCATCTATTGGTAAGTAAATATGTCATCAGTATGTTAAGGGGAGTTATTATCTACACCAATTTAAAAATCTTTTATACAATATTTCACTTGATTAATTTTTAAAAAATATATTTCTAGTCCATTGTTTGAACTCCATTTTAGAATCTTATACTTTACCAACTGGTTGGACAATTGTTGCCCACAGAAATAAAAATGAAAGGGGTGACAATGAGAATACATCCTTGAGTTTCAAAAGTTACTTGGATTGTCAACAGTCTAAAAGTAATGCCCTGAGTTTGTCAGCAACTGATTGGATAGCCCAATGTAACAAATATTTGGAATGTAATTTGATTAAGAACAATGAAAACTATTTCAAAGAATGGATCATCTTTCCCAACATCTTTATGGATGTATCACGAAATGTAACAAAAGATGTAGCTGGGTGTATCAAGGAAGCCCTTTCAACTGATCCTGCTGATCGCTTGGGAGGAGTTGTTATAATGCACTATGATAGTCTGGAGCATAAAAAATATTTATTGATGGAAAAGTTAGCAGAGAAGAATCGAGATTTCTTTAACCGCATCTTGGTATTCCATCAAAACCTGGGTGCTGTCTTAAATATCAGAGTAACTGAGAGTACTCATCCCAGAGACATATCAGATGAATTTTCAAAGTGCTCTAAAGATGCTGAAGATCTTAATACAGTAATGAACTTCTTAATGGCTCAAAGCAAAACAACTTCTCCTAATATAACTATCGCCACCTTTGTTGCTGCCCCGAACCTCGAATCTAATATACTCAGAAACACTGTTTTCAAAGGGAAGCAAACCCTTGTATGTGATGGATGTATACCAAGAATCATAACGAAAGATCAGCTGAGTGGTATTGAGAACATGAAAGAATGGCTCAACAAAGAACTTCCTCATCTTTTAGAAGTAGAGGAAGGCATCAATTCAATGCCAATCATGAAACTCATCATTGCTCAAATTACGGGTTTCATTGCCAACACATCAATTCAAGTTGCAAAACATTCCAATGACATCCATGAGCAGCTCATACATCTACAAGCAAATGATGAACAAATTCAAGTGGTTGTTGATCCTCGGAAACATAAAGTCATCAAAGCAGCTTTTGGTTGTGGAAAGACTGTTGTTGGCACTTTACAAGCTGAATTCTTGGCCCGAATAGCGAAGGAACCCACAACGATATTTTATGTAAGCTATGACCCGTTCAGTTTAATTGACTTTTACATTGGTGAACACTTGATGAAATTGAAGTTTCCCAACGTTGACAGTGGGTTGGTGAATTTTCGAATTACCAATGTGTCAGAAATTGCTGCAGAAATGGGATTAGCATCTATTCCTCGTATTTCGCAGATCTTGAAGTATCTTCAGTTGCAAGAAGAGAAAACTGGTAGAATATGCCACATCTGCATTGATGAACTGAATACATCTGTCATGAGCCCCGGGGAAGTTGATTCCATTAACAATGAACTTTGTTCCATGGAAAATAGCTTCATAACATTAATCTTACAACCATTCCAATATGAAAGATTTGAAATTTCTGGCAAACTTAAAACACCTACTCTGGAAACAAGCGAGAACAACTTAGATATGGCGTTCTTAAGTTTGAGAAAAAACATGCGAAACTCAATGAGGATATCTGCACTCCTGGAGGTAACAAGTTTGTATTTAGAATTTTTTATTTTTGTAAAAGCCCTAATATCCTGGTGATACATGGTAGTGTGAGAATGATAGTGGAGTATAATATTGAATCATAGCCCTAAACACTTTAGTTTGAATCTTCCGTCTTCTTTTTTTTTATTGAACATACCAATTTGAATCGGACTGTAAGTCATTTCAAATCTTTTGACAGACGATTAGTTCTTTTCTTTTAAAAAAGTAATGGAATATCACAATGATTAGTACCAGACTTTGGTTTGAAACCTTGAACTTTTATTAAGAATCGCGAAAATAAAAAGTTTTGATATATGAAATGATTTGTTGAAATAGATTGCTTAAATTTGAGTTTAAACCACAAATTTAGTTTTGTGAATATTGTTAAAGGTTATTCAAATATCTGTAAACCCGTATTGTAGTAGATGTTTTTATCTTTGAAGGTTGCCAAAGGTGTTATCAACAGTGAAGAAACCCAATATTACTTTCCCGTCAGCTCAGCATCATTGGAAGAAAACAAACCTGATAGCAGCAGCGAAGAAGATGACAATTTAAGTGATGTTATCACCATCAAAGAAGATCACAAATCAGTTGTTGAAACTAAAACAGGCAGTTTATTGGAAGATTGTGTAGATAAAACAGCCGAAAATCTACCTGTGCCACCGAAAAATCAAGAATCTGTTCTGAAAGAATGGAATACATTTAATGTGAAACGATCATCGGAAGGTATATCAATTAAATATCGTTTTGACAGAAGTACTGAAGTGGGTCATTCCCATGAAGGTAAAAAGCCAGAGCTAATGTATATCCCCCCAACCAAAGATATCAAGAGATTCAAGCCCTACAAATATGATAAAGAACAGAGAATGATTTTGAAGGTGGCTGTTTGTTTGGAAAACATAAAAGCTGGTGACACTATCATCTGCCATGATAGAAAAGAGTTCCTTCTTGTTCAAGCTGCATTAAATGTTGGGGGAAAAGATTTCATCACATATGCACATAATTTAGAAAGCAAAAACAAAATTCCAACTTTGGACGAAAAACGACAGGTAGCTGAAGCAATTGATGGAAAAAGAAAGATCGTCTTAACTGATAGTAATGGCTGCCGTGGATTTCAACTTCGAAAAGTTGTAATTCCTTTATCCAGTAAAGAACAGTTTCACCGTCACACAATACTAGAAAATGCTGCTCGTGCAACCTCCAACATCTTATTCATTGTAATTAACTGTTCATCTCTTTCTTGGTTTGGAAGCAAGAAATCAGCATTCAGAAAAGTAATTGAGAGATGGATATCACAGGAAATGGTTACTGTTACTAAGCCCAAAATCCTTGACATTTCCAAATCGAATTATGACAATGGCCTTGCACATGTGACCAAGTTGCAGGAAACTGCAAACATGTAAGACATTATTTGTTTGTTGTTTCATATTTGTACATGATAGGTAACACTTTTTCCTTTGCTATGCAATGCATCATCTTTAATGATGATAGTTGACCTAATAATAGGGACATTAAGAATATGATAGTTGTAAATTCATATTAGGTGCTCATAAAAATTTTGTACTTCATTTTCAGGATACCAGTTGTGAAGCCAACCTTCGATGGTATGTACCAAAATTTTGAAAATATTTTTATAAAATGTCAATCATTTGCAATTATTTGCAAATTTGTCTCCCTATTCACATGTGCCTAAGATGCTCCAAAACTCATAAAAAATGCCCCGAATTTACAAAAATCAAGTTTCTTTTGAAACCATATTTTAGTACAGATTTTTTTTACTAAACCTGTGATACAAAATCTTTAGAAAACCAGTGTATGGTTTGTTGTGTGTCGGGTTATAACCAGCATTAGTGCTTAGTACTACCCATATTTGAATACTTTTCGATCAAATTGTGTTCTTAAAATAAGAACAATTCAAAACATCTAAAAGAGACCTGAATGGATAAATGCTCTGTAATATGATGTATAAACATGACTTCAGGAAAGGCGTGTCAGTGATGTACTTTTGAAACATAAATTAAAACTGGTTTCTAACAAGTTAGTTGAAAATGTTTTCTAGACCTTGGAAACGTTTTTAATTCCATGTGAATTGTTGTTTTATTCAGTTATAAAATTGTTCTGGTCGCAGTAGAACAAATTAGTCTCAAACTGTTTTTTGTTTTTATTTTTGTCAAAATTTTGTCTCCTGACAATCTATAATTTTTCATTCTTATGTTTAACATGTAAAATCCTGTAAAACAATTATCAGTTTTTAAGTCTTCATAAGTTCCTAACATTTGTTATTAATGAACTACAGTTAATGTTTCTGTCTGTCAAACCTTACATCTGAAAAGGGTCCAAAAAATTTCAGGGTGTGAATTTACTGTGCCTCCCACTCTAATATCGGGCAATTTAGAATTTGAGCTATTTCTTATATTAATATTTATAAGGTTTCCATGGTTTTTTCGACTTTTTTGGCCCTTTTTTTGCTGAATCAGCAAAATTCAAACTCAAATATCTCACGATCTAGCCATGGAAACCTTATAAACTATACCTCTAGTCGATAGTACTCTTCTAGACGCGTCTGATTAAGGTGGGTTTTTTTTCACTCAAAGTTTTCTCAAAAATGCTGACGTCAGTATAAAATATTGCATTTTTAATCGTCCAATTCTGGGGGACTAAGTCGATGACCAAATTAGACAAATGACCCCATTTTGGAGATCTACTCTTCAAGTCCTATCTGATGGTACAATCAGTTGTAGCTTAATAAGAACTTCGAAAATCGACTTTCTGAGGGCAATGACCCTACCCAATTCAAAACCCTATAAAAAACTTCCCCAGCTTGGCAAAACTGGTTCCAAGGGACCATATAATGAGAAAATAACATAAAAACAAAACCCCATGTATATACTAATTGTATGGTGCAAACAAAATATCCCATTTCGCCACCGGACTATATTCACCCAGCGGATGAATTTGAACTTTTTTTATCGGCCAACCATATGATACTTTGTGTATTGAAGATAGTAAGTTAACTCATTTTCTAGTGATTAATTCTGAAAGATGCGCCCTCTTCCCTTCGGCTGTCCATTGAGTGCCCCCTTAACTTGTCAGATCAGAAAGAATTGACAAAAGCATTTTGATTAGGAAAGGTCGTTTCATTTCGTAATTTGCAACATTCGGGATGTTTTGAAAGGTTTGTTTTAGTCGGTCAATAAAAAAAGAGTATAGAGCCAATGCGGAGGAGTGTAGAACAATATGAATGATTACAGAACCAATAAATCTTGTTGTTTTGATTTGTCCAGTGACAATACTTAATTTCTAGATTTATCTATCAGACATTTTGTGTAACTCGGAATTAAATGTAAATTTTATCCCCTTACTGAGGGCCAAAAAAGTTGATAAAATACACAACCAAAAGTTATTTTGACTCGACCCGTAAAATTAAGTTTCATTGAAAACTTGCTTGCTTCATGTTGTGTGCTACGAAATCTATCTTTCATCAAGTTTCCTACAGCTGAAAAAATTAGTATGGTAAATGCGAATATAACTAAAGGTAGCGTGGAAGAATTTGCCGTGCTTCCGGAATGCTATTATCTCCTATAGTACAACTGCTACATAATACAATAAGAAAAAAATCATTAAAATGGCCTCCATGAAAAATACCAGGTTTCACGAAAAAAAACTGAATCCTCACAGCTATTTAAAACAGTGTTTAAGTTGTATTCGGTATTAAATTTGCTCAAATTTGCCAATTACTGTTTGTGTTGATAATGTTAGAATAACTTCTGTGGATTGTGTCAAATTACTTGGCATATTCATAGATAGCAAACTATCCTTTCAAAAACACATTTCTTCACTCTGTTTAAAAGCTGGATATAGAGTCAAGAGTCTAAACAGATTTCGATCCTTTCTTGACCTGAAGCAGTTATCTTTTCTATTCAACACATTCATCTTATCTGTTTTTAATTATGTTCCAATTTTGTGGATGTTTTGTAGCAGGTCTTCCTTAAAAGAAATTGACACTATTCATAAACGCGCATTACGTACCCTAACAAATGATTTCTGTAGTAGTTATGAAGATCTGTTACAAAATACAGGCTTAAAGCGTATCCACGAAATTCACCTCTGTTCAATTTTGTGTGAAATTTATAAAACACTTCACAACTTAAATCCAGCTTTTATGCAAACGCTTTACTATATAAAGTCCTTGCGATATGATCTGCGTAATCAAAATCTACTTGTATTACCAGCAGCAAGGTCTAGTCGCTTTGGTACGCAATCGTTTGTTTTTAGAGGTAGTCTTCTGTGGAATACCCTACCAGATTTGTAAAACCCAAACCTGTGGAGGCCTTAAAACGTTCTATTAAATCCCTCAATCTGTTGGAACTTTGCGCCTGTAATATTTGTAGGTTATAATATTGTCATATTTTTCTATTATTCATAATTGTCCTTTTATGTTCCATTTTAGTTGGTGTAGATTAGTTATCTTACTATTGTAAAACCAACATTAAATAAATTGGTAAATAAATAAGGAGATAATCTACTACTACTTATAATGCAACGAAAAATAATCTCTGGAATAATGAAAGAGCTTCACGAACTCGGGCATTTAGAACAGTGGTTAAACTTATCCAAAAGTACTATATGGAATTTAGACTTTTAATGAAAGTTTTAAAGTCTGACATTATGTGCTTCTTGTTTATTTGCTTCTGATGATTTGTACAATTTTTAACGTTTTTAACTGAATAAACACTTAGCGAAAATTGCGAATAAACACTTTATTGGTTTATGAATAAGTTTCTTCACCGACTGTCACCGCATTTTCGATAGATTTATTCTGATTTTCCCATTTGAGTGCATGAAAGTTTCCGGCTACAACAAAAATTTTTTAGAGCTTGTTCTAATCATGTGATTGGAACTACGTACATTTTTTCGAACACGTTACCCGACCTGTGTATCTTTTCGAATAAATTATCCAATAGTTTTTGTAGAAGAGTTTTATTCGCGCGAAACAGAATTCTATTTATTTTCTTCTCGACTTTTGAACTGTGTGGAGCTCTGTGTTGTCGAGTTGAGACTTTAACTGCATGGTCGTGATAAATCAATACCAATATTTACTTAATGTTAATATTATGTATTGAAATAGGTAAAATCTATTGTTGATTGGTGTTTTTTGTTTATGAATATCTTCATTTCTATAAAGTGACTTTGTTTTGTTTTATAAGATTTCAATCGATTCGACTGACGATCAATTAATTTACATTTTCTACTTGCTATTAACAATTCGATCACATTTGAATTTGAAACATATTTGCCTGGTTTTACATGTGGAAAATTTTCGGATCCAGAAATGATGGAAATTATGAAGATTCGATTCACTTCAAAATTTGTGTCAGGGCTCGTAAAGCTGATTCAAATGATATATAAAAGTATATTATAAGATACTCATCATTAAGTTTTGCTGTGACGTCATAGGTGGTGTGTGGAAAAGATGAAAATTACGAAGATTCATTTCGCTTTAAAATTTGTTTACCATCAGTTAGAGCTTGAAAAGCTGATTAAAATGATATATAGAACCATATGTCTGTGATGAAGGGTTCAAGAGATACACGTCATTAAGTTTTGCTGTGACTTCATAGATGGTGGGTGGAATAGATGAAAATTACGAAGATTCATTTCACTTTGAAATTTGTTTACCATCAGTTAGAGCTTGAAAATCTGATTAAAATGATATAAAGAACCATATGTCTGTGACGAACAGTTCAAGAGATACACGTCATTAAGTTTTGCTGTGACGTCATAGGTGTGGGTGCACCCATCCACGGCGTTCCACAACCACCCACTCCACTTGCATCACCTCTGCGTACCACCAGGGGAGGTACACATCATAAAACGTCAGTTATTTTGATTGGTTTAGAAGATAATCCCACAAAATTAACATTGCCATTTCACAAAATTTCTGATTAATTCTAAAACCATTTTTATTTATTTCTACTTTTTATTTTTATTTGTTATAATTATTAATTATTAGTTGTTTAGAATTTCTTTCCATTTAAAATCTATTTTTATTTCGATTATTCTTCATTCATTTTATCATTTATTTTTCATTTATTTTAGAACTTGAAGATCTTATCGAACGTGATGACGTGAAATCAATCGAAAACATCCTCACGGTGGATCCATCGATCGTGAAGATGAGGGGTGGTTATCTTAAATCCACACTTTTAATGGAGGCTTCTTGGTACAACAAACTCGCAATTGCTGTATTATTAATAAACAGAGGTGCGGAGATAGAAGCGACGAACAACATAGAGGGAGAAACAGCACTCCATGATGCTGCACGTAATAATTCTACCGATACACTCACCTTTTTAATAAACTCCGCACCTCATCTTATCAACATACAAAATAACTACAACGAAACACCACTTCACCGCGCATCACGGTATGGTAATTTCGAAAGTGTTGAAACGCTCATACTCCATGGAGCAGATCGTCATATTAAAGATAAACGAGGCAAAACTGCATATGATGTGGCGTGTGAGTGGGAAGGTGACGATGAAAAGAAGAAAAGAATAAGGGAATTTCTTCTTCAACACTAAAAGTAAGTAAATATTTCATTTAAATGTTTTTATCAGAAAAAAGTTGGATGGAAAAACTATTTTAATGAAAAGTTTTCTATCGTTACCATGACAATACGCTAATGAAGTTTTGTTTTTGTTGTAGGAACCATCCGTGATGTGGATTTTTAATTGTACATACTTGAATTTATTTATTTATACATATTTAACAACTTTCTATTATTGAGACAATTCTAATTATCATGTTAACTAACCAACTTCGTGCCCAAACTCCCAAATATAGTTAATGCAATTATGCTATTGAAAGAAAGACCCCCCGCAGAGTCGCTAATGTAAAAAAAATCTTTCGTTTCATGTTTGTTTAGTTTTCATGATCGAATTTATTTATTTATTGATGAAGTTAATTCATTTTTAATTCAGCATATATGTTAACTTATATCAACTTCGTGCCCAGACTTCAAATACAGTTGATGCGATTATCTTATAGAAGAAAAGACCCCCCGCAGAGTCGCTACTGTTAAAAAATCGTTTCTGTTCTTGTTTTTGAATTTTGTTTCAAGTTGATGTTTTTAAGTCAGAGAAAAGTTTTTATTTGTAAATACATGAAGATTCTAGAATTTATTTATTTATTTACGAAATCAATTATTTTACAGTTCAGATATTGTAGACCCCCCGCAGAGTCGCTACTTGATTCATTATGTTTTAACCATACCTGATGTTGACTTTGAAAAGTTTGGCTGTTCTATAAAAGTTTTAACAATAGTGTGATGTTTTCCTCTTCAAAGAAACTTATTTCTAACACACACAGCCGACAACATTTGTGAAGAAGTGTGCAGACCGCCAGAATATTATTGAATGTGAAGTGTTGTTCATGTTTTGTTTTTGAAAGTTTCAAAGAAATTGTTTAAAATCAATCGTGTCGTTATGTTGTGAGATTAACTGTTCCACGCTTGCCTCGTTTTCACGTAGGATCTGCATGTTGAAATTACGTCACTAACTTAAGTATTTCTTTTTGTTGACGAACCTCATAAGTTGGTCTAGGAATGAAAATTATGAAACATTTGATATTTGTTTAAGATTATGCCATTATTTGTTTGGTTGTTGAAGTTCTCTAGCCTCATTTTGAAATGATATAACTTAAAGGCTTGTTGGCTAAGCTGTATAATGAAAGACGATTTGGTAAAAGCATTGATCAACAATGTAACAAAAATACATCACGTACGAATTCTAAAAATAAGATATTGCCCGAAATAAACTCCCAAGTGAATTGAAAAGAATAGATTTATTTATTGTTTGAAGGAATAGTTTGTGTGGTAGAGAGTGTCCCAGAGAAGTTCGGTCTGAGTTTTTACAGCTTATAACTTTTCATACGTAAATCAGATTTCAGCAATTTTTACACCATTCGATAGAATTTTGTTCTCCAAAAGCTTTTATTTTGGAAACAATTAAGGATTTTACCATGAAAAAAATCCAAATATCTTCTTAAACACATCTTTCAATAACAACTACCAAAGGTCATTACCAAAAACAATAACAAGTCAAGTGACTGTAAAACACAAGAGTCATTAAAAAAAATTTTAAGCTGTCTCCCGTTTCTCTAAACACAACGATTTGCTCTTGCTGAACTGAATAAATAAAATTGATTTCAGCCCAAAAAGTTGCTTAATATTTGCTTACTATTTTTCTTAAAAGGAGAGCCTTCTATAATTTTTCAAACGTGAGGGGGTGCAATTTTTGTTATATTAGTGAATTGAGAATACAACAACAGAAAGTGGCAACAAGTAGTGCCCTTGAGGTAAAACATGCTGTGCACAGGTGAAACTGGCAATCCTAAAAAGTTATTTTTTGTCTTTTTGAATTTTGGAAGTTGCTTATGTTCAATTTGTTTTGAGCCTTCAGTTACTTAAGGTTTTAGGTGTCTCGAGCCCTAGTTGCTTATTGACCCTGTTTGCTTATTAAAAAAAAGTGTAGCTCATATAGGATGTACAAAATTTTGTAGAAGCCCCCGTTTCACAATTTTTAATTTTGGGTTGTTTATTATTATGGAGAATTTTCATCCCGGGTTGAAATTTCATCTGGTACCGGGCTGGGAAAATAGGAGGGTTTCTATGGATACGTTTCACCCCGGTAAAATGAAGATAAGTGTTATAAAATAACGGTTCAAAAAAATATGACGAATTTCTTTAGTTTTTCCAGAACCCTTAGCGCGTACTTTTTTTTATAAGATCTTTTTTTCAAATTTTATGTATTTTTGAGTTGCATTTTCTTCATCAGATGATAACTTAATAAAGTAAAGTGTAATTTTTTTCGGTGGTGAAAAAAATTTCACACCTGGAGTATGTACGTATGTGACAAATTGCAACCATTACATTTGGACGGTGAAAACACTTGTAAATATGTTTGAACAAATGAGGCTAAGCCTGAACCTTTACCCTCACTGACTCAGACACATTTCTCAAGATTTACACCATGAAGTCTGATGGTTGCAATTTGAAACATGAACCATAGGCCTACGGTGAACTAAGCCCAGGCTGGAAATCCTTTGAGAAGTTCTTGATAAACAAAAGAATAATTGCACGTGAAAACTTACTTTTACCGTGGCAGTTTAAAGAAATCCTATTTACTATAAAGGTTTTGGACTAAATTATTTATAATGCAAGTTTTTGAAATCCTTGAAAGAAATCCTATGGAATGGTGTAAAAATCGCTAAAAGTTGTGTAAAAAGTTATAGCATAGAAATACGAAATTTCGCATTTCTATGGTTATAGCTTTGTTAAAATCTCAGACCGAAATTCTCTGGGACATACTGTAGTTGTTATGGTGATATACCTCCATTACATGATGACATCTCCATGTACGTTTAGAACTTGTTTATCAACACCCAGTCTTCAGATGAATGATATACGTCATTGGAACAGAAGTCAGATATTTTTTTAATCATCTTCAGTTCCCAAACTTCACAATAAAGATCGCCGTTTCTGCAAAAAGAATCTGATATGTTTATGGAGAGCTCTACATCTTCATGGAATCAGATTTCATGTGTTAAGGAGATAATCAATATTAAAGAGAAGAGAAAAGTGTCCACACGGAAGCAGGGCTGAGCATCACTGCTGGAAGAGTCTGTTTGTGTGAGGGTGATATGTACCGGGGTTGTAGCAATCGTTTATTGTTTATTTATTGTAATTATCCGTTGTTCTCATACACGAGATAATTTTCCAGTCGCTAATACATATATGTGAGATCACGTGGCTCAAGCTGCCATTTATAATTTTATATTTCTCACGTGACTAGCACGCGACATATTTTGTTCGTTCTTATTTTTGAAAGACAGTTATACAGTCCTCTGAATGAATTTACAATACACGTTTTTTTTTATAAGCAACACGTTTATAAGCAACACTAGTAAATTTTCTCAAAAAGTTAAGCAACAGTACCACAAGAATCTTAAATAAATTAGCAACATAAAATGATGCAGCACTAGCATGGCTACAGCACATAGGTTGCAGTACTATGTCCTACACTTTGTACTTAGGTACTTTAACGTACACAAAGGCTTTCAAGACTGGAAATACATATTTGTTCAAATAATGCTTAGCAACAAATTAAGAAAAATTACTACTAAAAAATGGTCATTTTTTAAACAACATTACTACTAAGGTCTGACCTTAGTTGTTTATATAAAAATAACGTGTATATATTATAGATATGTTTTCAAAGACTGTTGTTACACGAGAAGTCAATGAATTACTTACAGCCATAAACGACCTCCAAAACTTTCAAAAGGATTCTCGAAACCCGAATTCTCTCGAAATCAGAGACAATTATAAAAACGCCATGATGCTTACAACGAGTACAAGATATTGGTCAGAAGTAAAAAAGATTCATTTCTCAGAAAACGTCTAAGTTCAAAAGGATGCATGAAGAACTGTTCATAAAATCCTGAAGCCACCAAGTAAGTGCATAAAAAGTAAACCTAATGTCTTCAATGAATACTTTGCCAGTATCGCGTCTAATCTTTGTAATGAACAAGACTAGCAATTCGACTAAGCATACGAAGCACACCAACTTTGCAGATGTAAAGAAAATAATCCTGGGTCTCAGGAATGACTGCTCCACCGGATTTGACCAAATACCGTCTAATTTCTCAAACCAGTAGTCAATACTGGGCCTATTTCCCTTTTAGGAAGGTGTCTGTCTGTCTGTAGTCAATACCACCTTACCAAACGTACCCATTATAACCAATTCATTCCATAAGGAAGTGTTTCCCGATAGCTGGAAAATTGCTCGTGTGTGTCCAGTCCCCAAGATTAACCAGTGTAGGTATCATCCACCAGGAATCCTCAAGTCCTCAAGTCAACTTAATCGTTCAAACGATTCGCTCCACTTAAAGTACGTAAATGTTTAGCTGAAACACTCATCTTATCGAACCTGAATTATTGCAGCGTCGTTTATGGTCAACCATCTTCTACAAAATCTTTTGCAGTTAGTAAAAAACTGTGCTGGATGCGTTCTTTGAAGGTATACAAACCGTCCTGATGATGTTTTATCACTCAACTGGCTACCAACAATGGAAACATTGATTTTAATATTATCAAGCTCACACATCAAACACTAAACGACCAAACTACCTTCGCCTGAACATAATTTAGAACGCCAGAACCCTTCGTCCGACAAATAGGAACCGAAGATGGGCTATGCTGACGATAAACACAATCAAATAAAATAATGGTTTCTTCTCAAACTCAATGTTGTTTTCGTTTAACAAGAGCACTCATCATATGTATTTTGATCATTTACTTAATATAATAAATTTTGATTATATCGACAGCAAGGATAAAGAATACTTGTGACTATTTGGTATTGTTTTTACGTGTTAGCCTCACTCAGTTGCTATTGCATCTGCTTTCCTGGAGGGGCCACGGCTTAGGTTGGAGATTCCGAAGTATTTGACACTCTCATGAGTGACACAAACCCAATCAAGGGCCTGTGCTCTTCTGGATGACCTTCCTGCAACACCCGATGTATCATCTACCCAATTTCCCCTCACATGGCATGGGTCGACCCGGCGCTATGATGGTACATTCACTCGCGCATGGTGAATCGCCGCCAAGGGGAATTGAACCCCGATCTCTCGCATGAAATACGAGAGTGATAACCACTATACTACGGCGCCACTATACTACGACTACATGTGGTTGACAGACGCGAAGATCAGTTGGTTACGAAAACTATACTTTAACTATTAGCAGTTTCCTTAGAACTTGCTGAAAAAATAGTTGAAGAATTATTTTTCGCTCGCTTAAGCCTGGTTTAGATCAGGCGATTACGCAATTACAAGTCAGTGTAATCGTCTAATGTGAACGCTTTTGTAATCGCCATAATCGCCTGGTGATTACAACGATGAAATATCAAAAACCACTCACTGCTTACCAATTACTCATGAAATGCTCACACCTGGCGATCGGCATATCATAGGATCCGATATCTTAACTTGTGACATCTGAGGAGTGTCATATTATAGTGAAATATAAATCGCCAATTGCGACGATTAATTTCTATGTTTGTCTTAATCGCCGTAATCGCCAGGTCTGAACCAGGCTTAAAAGTATTTTGAAGATGGAACCACCGTATCACTAGCATCAGAAAAAATAATTTTTCCAGTTGCGAGCCTTGGTTTATATGTATAGCCCATTAACTAATATTATTGTATCTAAAACTGCTTCTCCTCTATAGAAGCAACATACTCAAATAAAAGGTGACATCAGCTCTTCTTAGATTCATTTGCTATATATATACTATTATTACTATCAACCTTTGGTAAAATATCTCGCCAATAACTCGATACAGTTGGTCGACTATCATTGAAAGCAGTTTTGCTGTTGTAAAGTACTGACTCAAAACTGTGGAAATCTTTTCTTTTAATGTCATTATTGTTTTTGTAGGAACTGTGAAAAACATATCAGAAGTAGAAAATAACACCGAACTATTTCCTGACTTGCTTTGACATAAAATCACTTTTACAACATTTGATGACAAAGCCCGATCTACACGATCACTTTTCCCAAATTTATGATTAAACGCGCGACGTCACATATCATGACCAAGCCAACAAGTGTGACCTCTGCTGGAAGGATACTAATTACTATTTTTTCTGGCTTTTTTGCCAAAAAAGTATAAAAATCAGCTTTTGTTGTCATGAAATTGATTAATAGAATCTTCAAAAATTGTGTCAGATTTTTCTAAGTTTCAAACAGTTACTTGAAAAATCCAACACGATACAACCAATGACATTCAGATTTTACCCCGAGACATTAGAATACCGGGTTGGCTTAATAGAGGGAAAGGCTTCTTCAGCTTTGGTTGGCAACCTTCCTAGAGATGGTGTCTCGATAAAAACACCTGGTTAGCAAGCCATAATTGTCTTTAGGGAGGGGCAGGTAGAGATACCATCCGGTCTAGTACCCCTACTTCGTCTTTTAGTGCAGATGTGCTGCTTGCAGTGCTAGGATAGTAGTTTTACCTGATTGCTACTTTACCGACTGGTAGTACATGAGCCCGAACTCTTTGCTAGCTACGGTTTGCATCCTTAGAGGCCAAAGCATTGCTTTTGTTACGACAACAGGTTCATATAGCTAACAGCAAACCTATATTGAAATGATCCTCTAGCACGAGTTCTTCAGCCAACACAATTTTGGATTTCTTTCTCCTCATTTCTTACTTTCTTTCTCTAATATTCGTGGACTTCGTGGGAACTTCTCTCATTTGGAATCTTTTCTAGCCAACTCATCTCCTATTCTTGCTATTTGTGAAACAATCTATTCTTATGCACGGCATTGGCATCTATGTTCGTGAACGTCTTCCTGTCAGGCGTCAATCGAATCTTGAATCTCTCGACGAATCTTTCATCTGTCTACGTCTTTCTTTCTTGCATTCAACTAGTTATCTTTTCTTTATGTATCGCTCCCCATCTTCTCAGTCGTGCAGCGTCATCAAATAAAGCTCTCATAACCCTTCTGTATCTTTGTCAATATCCATCATGCTGACTGGTTACCTTTCTCACACACTACCTCCCCATCTGGCATTGACATTTACAACTTTGCCATCTCTCACTCGCTTACTCAGCTTGTGAACTCTCCTACTCACGTACCTGATCGAGTTGATCAGGAGCCTTCTTTACTTGACCTATTCCTTTCGTCTAACCTGATCATTTGCGAAACATCAACATCTACTCCTTTAGGTAATTCTGATCATTCTGTTGTCAACGTAGCCGTTGACTTTAATTCCGCTTGCCCACACGATCCACCTATTTATCGTAAGCTTTATTCATACCATTGTGGTGTCTGGGGCAGCTTTCGAGATCTGATTCGTGACCTGCCGGTTGATCATATCTTTGTCTGTGATGCAGAGAGGTGTGCAGTGGAGATCTCTTCTTGACTTAAGGTTGATATTGATAAATTTGTTCCTTCTCGTAAATATCAGGTTAAACCTCACTCAACACCCTGGTTCTCTCCTGTCATTGCCCATCATAATCATTTTTTCCATCGTTATTAACGTTGTAGTAGTGAGGACAACAGGCGTCTTTTCACCAGAGCTCGCAACGACTGTAAAAAAGTCATCGAGGAGGCTAAACGCACCTATCGAAATCTGGTCCATGATCGGCTTATATCTGAATCTATTTGGTCTCGTGATTTCTGGCGTATCTATCGGAGCTTTTCTAATAAGGGTAAGTCTTTGATTCCATCACTCTTCAATGGCACTGAGGTGTTGACATCTGCTCTTTGCTAAACAGTTAAGCAGGAACTCCACTCTTGATGACACGGTCATGCTTTGCCCGATATTGATCCCAGAACTGACGTGGATTTGTCTTCCTTGAACATAACTCCCAAGATGGTTTCGGATGTTATTAATTCTCTCGACTCTTCTAAGGCTACTGGTCCCGACGAAATCCCTGTAATCGTTCTGCAAAAATGCTCGCCTGAACTCTCTCCCATACTCTGTAGGCCATTCAGGAAGTACATCGATGAATCTTGTTTTCCTTCTTATTGGAAGATTGCTTCTGTTGTACCTATTTTCAAAAACTCTGGTGAGAGATCGGACCCTTTATGCGATCATCCTATAAGTCTTCTATCTGTTATTAATAAGATCTTCAAATCATTGATCAACTCTTCCATCACCTATCATCTGGAATCTCTTCATCTCTTCTCTGATCACCAGTGCGGTTTCCGTTCTGGCCGTTCCACTGCTGATGCTCTGACCGTCATCTCTGAACGTGTTTGTCAGTCCCTCAATGCTACACTCTTTTTTTTATAAGAACTATGAAATTTTTTTTTCCACTTTCAGCCTCAAATTGTTCTTATTTTTTTCTTATTTTTGGGCTATTTTTAGACAGAAATCTAGTTTCAAAAAGCTTCGAAGCTTCATTATCATATACTTATGTTTACTTTTTGAACCTAGTTTTTATTCTTTTAATTTTAGACTGTAAAACTAGAATTACATTTTCATTTTACATTTTTTTGTTACATTTTTCACAAGAAAAGGAGAAAAAAGAAAAACACACATTTCAGAAAAATTTTGAGCCTGAGAGCTGTTCTTAAATTGTTCTTATTTTTTGGCCATTTTGAGCCTCATTGAAAGAGTGTATTGCTCTTGATATCTCTAAGGCATTCGACAAGGTTTGGCATCGTGGCCTTCTTCACAAGTTGAAGTCTTATGGCATTTCTGGTTCACTCTTGAATCTTATTAAGTCCTTTCTTAGTGAAAGGAGTATTAAGTCGTCTTCTTCTTACTCTATTAATTCAGGGGTGCCTCAAGGTTCTGTCCTTGGTCCAACCCTCTTTCTCATTTTCATCAACGAACTTCCCGATTGTATTCTCATTAAACTTGCTATTTACGCTGACGACACTACTCTTTACTCGTCTCTTGAAACTAAGGACTGGCTTAGTTTTCCGGGTCCGTCACTTACTGAAATGCTGAATCTATCATTAACATGTTTAAGGCCACTATTGGCCCTTGTCCTGAGTATTGCTGCCACCGTATTCGGAAGCGCTTAGTTAACTTAGTTCGCCCTGACCTTTGTGCTAATCTTCACCCCCTCTCACATCGGAGAAACGTTGCTTCCCTGTCTCTTTTCAATAAATACTTTCATGGCATTGTTCGGATGACTTGCATCAACTGACCCCTTCTCCTAAGAGTTTCTCTCGGAACACTCGTCTCTCTTCGAATTCTCATCCTTTGACTGTTCAGGTCCCAACATGCCATAACAACTTTTATTCATCTAGCTTTTTCCCTCGGACTGCTCGCCTCTGGAATTCTCTCCCTCATAGTTGTTTTCCTGCTGAGTAGGAAAACCACCGCCACCTTGAGGAGAGTCTGTTAGGAGTCTGGTACAAATTTAAAGTAGTTCAGGAGACTGGTACTAATTAACACAGTCCAGATCCTCTAGAGAGATCTGGTATAATATTACTACAATCCCAGACAAATGTGGCGGCAAAAAAGTTAAAAAACATATGTAGATTTATCTCGTCATTTCACATTTATTAAATATGTCTGCGATGGAGTGCATTTCCATAGAAATCTACCCACAATTTCATTAAAAATTCTCTCCGTCACAGTGATTTTTTGACGATTTTGCCTACTGGGGTGCCTTTTATTATCGCAAATTGAAATTCGACTTCAAATTCAACTTGAAGTGAAATGACATGTAGCCATTGTTATTCAAACAATGTTCGTTTCGTTCCGCTGGGAATAAATCCGCCTAGTGGAAATCCGGCTTAACTTGTTTGTTCTTTAAAAATTACACTGTTGCCTGTCTTTGTAAAGGTACATCCCCACTAGAGACATTTCTCAACTGTGTCAACTAATTTGCCACATTGCAGTTAAGAACTAATCGATACTTGATGATGCGCCATTACCTCTCTAATTGATAATGCGCCATTACCTCTCTATTTTATTTTTTTTTTATAATAAAAAAAGTAACAAACATATAGGACAAAAGGCTTGAACACCTCCGAAGCACCCGAAGGTGAGATCGCCAGGTATTCAGCCTAAGAAGTAACACAGAATAAATGACATATAAAAGCATTTTTTAACCAATGAGAATCGGGCTTTTTCTATAATTTATTATTATTATTCAAGAGGCTAGCCACATCAGCGAAACACAGTTTCCGTCTGCGCGAATGAAAGGAAATTGCTCTCCGGATCGGAACACAGAATAAATGACATATAACAGCATGGAGTTCGATCTCTAAAAAGTATCACTGAAAAGTAATTGACTGAAACGCTCTATTTTTTCCTTTCCATAAAGCGAAAAATAGTTACTACTACTAAGGTAGGCTCATGGTAAGAAGTACACGGTAATGATCCTTTTTGTGCATTTTTAACCTACGAAAAATTTAAACAAAAATTTCACGACAATTCATGTGTTTCTTTACAATTCATTTAAAATTTGATTCCTACATTCCTACTACAATGCTAATTTTCAAGAAATTTCCCATTTTTTAACTGGTTAGTGTTTTATATTTGTTATTGGCGTAGCAAGGTTATAAATGCGTGCGCCCTCACTGTAATCCACGCCTTCTAATCTTTCATTTTCAGGGGGAAATAATTTTCTCTTGTCATCGTAATAAGCATCTCGTTTGTAACCCCCGTCTGAAACTGCATTAAAGGTCAGGTAGAATACCCTTCGTGCTCGATCGGTTAGGTTTTTAGCAGATCTATGGGGCGCGTATGCATTAAATATCATAATAGCGCCTGGTTCACACGTAATTGGTAGCCATTCCATTTTTTTCACCTCATCAGGGTGTATATTCCCCGCTTCATCTTGACGAATAACACCCTCTTTGTGACGCCCTTTTACAACTTCCAAGCAGCCGTTTTCAACTGTCATAGCATCAATGGTAACCATAGCTGTGAGGTGCAATTTTTGATTGAAAGTTACATATGCCGGAGCGTCCTGATGTGGAGGAAACGCTCCCCCGTTGGGGAGTTTATAATTTACTTTCTCTTTGAACAGGCAGGCAGGTTCTCCAAAACAGTCCGATATGACTTTTACTAATTTGTTTTCGATGAGATTCCGGATTCCGTCGTGATAATGCAGAAAATTTTCCGTTCGGCACAAAACCTTTTCGCCATTAATTTTCTCGTAGTATGAAAACCATTTGCCGTACGTTTCCGGCCAGGCTTGAATCTCGTCGCCCCACTTGTTAACATTCCGTTTTTCGCCCGGTGTTAAAAAATCGGGTAGTAGTAAGTAACCGTCTCGATCAAAAGATTCCACTTCATGCCTCGTTAATGCTTGTCGCTGGTATGTTTCCGTGGCTACAGCTGAAAAGGACCAATCAAATAATGCTTTAAGGCTTAAATCGTGCAATGAAACGATGTTTTAGAAGGAAATGTTTTAAAAATTCGAATTTTAGGAGTTTGAAATCGTGCTGACCTAATATGTGGTACCTTATCGGGGATAATTTCGTCGGGGAAAATTTACGTCAGGGAAAATTTTTCGTCGGTAAAAATTTCGTCATTTTGCAAAATTTTACTAATACTTTCTCACAAATTCCACTTTTTCAAAAGTTTTCTTCGGGGAAAATTTTCGTCACGAAGCAAATATTTCGTCACTTCTCCCCGATAGTTTCAAGATGTCTGCTGAGACGTCACATGTGAAAGACAAAATATTCATACTCACCAGCAGCTGATTGTAAGGCTCGCTTGCCCAAATAAATCCGAAGCCTTTTATCTATAAAACCAAATTCAATAAAAGATGAGAAGACAACATTGATCACGTGATAGCAAACGTGATTCTTGTCTCTGCAAATCAGTCTGTAAATTGTTCGATTTCCGCGCAACAAAAACGTGGACCGCTCACGTGGAAACCTAACCTTTAGCCTCGATTACACAGAAAAGTCTCGATGAAAAACTCAAACGTTAAACCTCCTGTCCTTATGCATAATTAATGTTATGCATAATTAATGTTGTGCATAAATTAATGTTGTTTGTTTTAGTAAAACAAATGATGTTCAATTTTGATAGATTCGTTTTTCACCAATCATAAATAATGCAAATCGTTACCTATGACAAACAGGACACTGCGCTTCATGGCTACCATCATGAGCTCGTTTGAATTCTAAGGATTCTAAAAAAAGAAATTAAAAAAACACCGATTCGACTCAAACGGAACTACACGATGAGATTGATCGCATAAAACGATTCAACGCATAAAACGATTCATATGAGAGGGACAGGAAAGATAGGAATATCACTTTTCTTTTCTGTTTTAAGTCAAATATTTTCTTCCTGTTTGTATTGTAACTAAGGAAAAAAACTCTATTCTGTAAATTTAACAATCAAATTACTGATCTTAACAGATGTTTAAAAGTTATCAAAGTGGAAAGTCTAAAGTCTAAAGTCCCCATTTTATCTTGTTTAGATTGTAGACTTGATAATAAACAAACAAACAAACAAACAGAATACTTGTTTGAAATTCTTTTTCAGCTGAATGCGGAAAATTCAAACAAGATATCTTTTGAAAGTGCAAACGTAAGCTATAACCCATCATTAGCATCGTCATCAAAAAAATAAAAGATTAGCTTCCCGCAAATGGTGTGATTTTTACCTCCATAATCATAATCAATGAATACTCTACGGTGGAGAGCATCAAAGAATTTTAATAATACACAAGAATGAATAGATAACAGTTCTCTGAAGTTTTGCTGAGTAGATTTTTTCTCTAGAGTAATCTCCACATATTTTTGCTTGTGGTGCAGCAAATGGTAGCGGTTAATGGTTACATCAAAACTCGTTGCAAGTTGCGCATGCACAGAATCAAACAATAATCCTAGCTTAGGTGGGAGCGCCCTTACTATAAACGAGTTGGTGGGTGCGCCCTTTATAGTTGCACCCAATGTTTCTTCAAAATAACAACTTCGTACCAACTCTTCCTTTTAAAGCAGAATCAAATTTTGGAAAACATCCTTCACAAAAATGCATACAAAAAAAAATTGTGTCTGAGGTTTATAATCACTCACTAATTACACATTTATTCATATGAAACTTCAACTGCGAAGGAAGCATTTCTGTCCATATATTAACAAAAATTAACAAAAAGTTGAACGAGGGCCAACCCTTGTAACAGCGAAGAAGGGCCGACCATTGTAACGACCACCCCTTGTAACAGAAAAAACAGCAAGGTAAAAATGATGATTTTTCTTGTGGAAAAAAGTATTCAGGCAACACATCTAGAAAGAATTTCCTTTCTAACAACACGCAAGCTTGTTTACACGATCATACCGAGTTGACGATCATACCGAGTTGTTGAAATCGCTACTCGGTATCAATGCTCAACCAAGTTCTTACCTCCCTACCTGCGTCGTAATCAGCTAAAAAAGGAAACTGGCGAAACGATTTCTCATCATATATGTTTGCACGCCTACTAATTTCAATTGATGTATTGAATTGATCGGAGAGATTAATTATTCCGCTCTCCATCGTTGTTACATTATTCAGACAAAAAAAGAGTGTCACTCAGATTTTCAATATTTGGTTACAATTCTCAATACAAACAGATCTAGAACTATTTTAATGTAACACATGGTGGATTATCACAACAATGACATGTTTATAAAACACGGTGTAAAAACTCTCTTTCAGGTGAAAGTGTTTTTGGATACCAAATCCTTCTGTATTGCAAACATGTTAACATCGCAAGTTAAGTACCGTACAAAAAAGCATTGTTTTTGATAATTTAGAAATTCTTTCACGGATTAATAAGAGCAAGTAAACAAGACAATTATGATAATATAATATCATGCATCTTTTTGACTTTTTTGATTCAGTTTTATATTTATAAATGTAATTTATACCTGTCGGTTAGGGTTTAGGTCAGGGTTAGGGTCAGATGGGGGCTAATCGAAAAAAATACTTTTAACCCTTAAACCGTAACAGGTTTTTGTTTTTTTTTTGGAAGAGGGGGAATAACCGATAAGTACCTTTTATTTTTGATTGAAACAGATTTTCGAAATTTCAATATTGGAAATAGTTTTAACAAAAATTTACAAATTAATATATTAATAAATGATGATAACAAACAAAAAACACAAACAAAAAAAATACGCAACACGAAATAAATCAACGAAAATCTATCTCTAGAATTTTTTTTAAAGTGTTTGTAAAATATTAATGGTTGTTTTAGGTCCAGAATAGAAAACTTGTCTTGAAAGATATTACCATTCTCAACAGTATCTTCTACATGAGTTCACCTCCAATATTTTCAAGATGTTTGGATGTAACATAGCAGTTACTAGACCTGACAGTGTATTTAGTGACGTAACTGAGTTAAACTTAGGGCAGGTACGTTTTTCACTGGGATTACAACGTACACTGGTAAAGCACTACTACACTTCGCACCATTAGCAATTTGTTTGGCAAGAAATTACTGATATTAGTAAAAAATATTACCTCATGAAAAATTGCTTGGTAAGAAAAGAAGGGAAACTAAATCTGAGGGCGGTAACGCAACCTTCCAGTTACGCCACTGCCCGAATTTCTTTTTAAACACCGTATTTAAACACCGTATTATGACCTAGCCACTAAGTTTCTCCTCTTTTTAATTATTCCACTATGCCTTTATGCTACAATATCAAGCGAACGTTTTTCGAAAGTATACTAAAATAGACTTTACAAAATTCCAAAACATGATTTCTACAAGGATAATAGTCAAAAAACATTGAAACAAACAGTTATCGTGCCGGATGGACAAAATGCTAATACTTGTGTAACAGACCCATATATTTTCACTGTGGTTTTTAAGACAATTTCACTTCCCCTCTGAAAACTTATCCCCCCCCCGCATGATTGGAAATAATGGTCTTATGATAATAATGATTAACAAATCCATCTGTTGCCATGCCAGCAAATGGTTCACCAGATATGTAATTTCTGGCGCAGTGTTTTTGAAAATATTTATCAATTATATGATAAAACTTTTTTCATATTTCTCCCCCCTGTAAAACCTAATTATATAGATTCTTTGACATTTGTAAAAACTTGTGCGAGGTTAGCCATAATCTCATTTTTTTAAATATATAATGCTACCAGTGCATTGTGAATAATACATAAAGTAACTATAATGTCATTCTAAATAATTAAATCCAAGACTTCAAAGCATTTCTTATCTCCCTCAAAAATGTTTTTTTTTTTTTACTTGGAAGATTTCTTTTCACTCGAAAATCCTGAAGACGTAACATTTTCATCACTAAGGCGCCCTATATTTGAGGTTGATATGGCAACGTACACAAACACGAACCAATCCAATTCTCATGTAAAACCATTGAAGAAATGATTGATATAGTAAGAAACACTAAGGTTTTCGTAAGTAAAACTTACATCTTCCTATTAGAATCGTGTAAACCAGTTAATGTTATTGTTAAAAAAGAAGATAATTTCTTTGAATCCAGAAAAATATCTCTAAAAGTTGTGGTGCTTCATTTGTTGTGCTGTGAATCAAAGCACATACTATTGATTGAAACAATATTATATCAATGGATTGTATTTAATTATGTATCATGTCAAAGTTGAATCACTCCACACTTCATTTACTTGATTGAAATTTATGAAGGTTACCACAGATTTTACGTTATGAGCAAGAACTCTGGCTAAGATACATTGTATTTTAAATTAAACAAGAAGCCGCTTGGCTTGAAGACTTCAGGACGTAACACAACGATACATATCTAGTCTCAAAAATACAACATTGCCGAATTGTCCAATTTTGGTCAAATCTGACAAAATGACTATCAAATTTGAAATCAGCACCTTTCAAATGTGATTTGTGCAAAATTTTGTGAAATCTGAAGAAATTTCTTAATTTGGTCCAAATTTGGCCTAAATTGGCCAATTTTAGTGAAACCTGTCAACATAATTGTGAAATTCGAAATCAGCACCTTTCAATAGTGCTTTGTGCAAATTTTTATGAAAATTGGTCAACTGAAAGTCCAAATTTGGCCGAAAATGCGAATTCGGCAACGATGTCATGTAAACGTTGCACGAAAGCGTTCATAACTTGGAGTAGTAGTAGTAGTAGTAGTCGGAGGACAAACACGGGTATTTTAAATACTTTACTCCACCACGGGTGTCCTAAACTCAATAACTCAGACCCAAGCCTTATGATTCTTAGGAATAAAATGACCCTGAAATATTCTCAAGAAATTCTAATTTTTCCCTAAAAAGCCTGTCTCGATAATTCTAAGGAAAATGCTTCAGTTTTTAGGTGCGGAATAACTTGATTCCTTGAATACCTTATCGGGGAAAATTTCTTCGGGGGAAAAGTGACGTAATTTTTGCTTCGTGACGAAAGTTTTTCCCGACGGAAAGTTCGAAAAAGTGAAATTTATAATGAAAATATTAGTAAAATTTTGCAAAATGACGAAATTTTCCTGACGAAAATTTTCGTCGCTAATTTTCCCCAACGAAATTATCCCTGATAAAAGTTGTGGAAACCGCCTGTCTAAATCCTTACGTGAAAATTAAATAACAAAATGACACAATGTGTGCATAGAGGTAACTTGGTCCTGACCTAAACGTGTCTTGAAGACCCAACACACAGCATTTGAACTCTGCTAATGGCGCAGAAAATGTCATCCATTGGACAAAAAAGAACAGTACTTCAATGCATTTTACCCTATTCCCCGCATGTAAGCCCACCCTGTTTAAAAGCCCACTGGGCCTTTATCCGAGAGAAATTTTCAATTAAGATTTTAGGGGTATGCTAAATTTGATAAAGTTGAACGCTGCATGAAGTGTCCGCCTTATGAAATGTCTGATTTATGTTTGTCCGCTTTACGAGATTTCTTGATAGGAGTTTGAGTCCATCCGTTCCTAGATTTACTGTTAACGTTGTGGTGTGCCCGCTTTGACTATTATGAGCATTGCATATGTGACGAGAAATTGGTGTAGTCGCATCATCTTCATGCTTTGGGTGTAGTCGCATCATCTTCATGCTTTGGGTGTAGTTGCATCATCTTCATGCTTTGGGTGTGTCTCTTGCATCATCTTCATGCTTTGGGTGTAGTTGCATCATCTTCATGCTTTGGGTGTAGTTGCATCATCTTCATGCTTTGGGTGTAGTTGCATCATCTTCATGCTTTGGGTGTGTCTCTTGCATCATCTTCATGCTTTGGGTGTGACGTCATGTGTCTCTTGCATGCCTTGCTTGCACACTTACACAGCTTTTTAAGTTTTATTGTATTTTGTGAAATGAGTTTTAATAAAGCTATTTTGTAATTATCTTTCAAAAAATATATAGAGTGGAATCTCGACTACCCTCTATCTCGAATATCTCCCTATCTCGAACAAAAATCTCGGTCCCTTGAACAGTTAACTTGAAGAGCTAACTTTCTTTATCTCGAACATTCTCTATCTCGAACAAATTTTTCGGTCCCTTGCGAGTTCGAGTTAGAGAGATTCCACTGTATGTAAATAAAAAAACAAAACAAAAAAACAAAACAAAAAACAAATAGCTACTTTCTATTTTACCTTCATCAATTTTGTTTTTGGGGAGAGATAAAAATCCTTCTGATATATCGGTAAAAAATTCCGGCGGTAAAAACTGACGAATTTTTGTCTTGGTGACGAATATTTTTTACTGACGAAACTTTTTGCCGACGATTTTTTTACCGACGAACCTTTTTTGCTGACAAATAATTTTGCGGCTTCTGCGGCTCTGCGGCTTCTATTTATCTGATCGTTACTATAAAGAAATACAGTATACTCCCGTTAAGTGGGACCCCGGATAAGTGGGACTTTCGCTAAGTGGGACGGAATTTGCCGGTCCCTTGAACTTTCTTATTAAATTAAGCCCAAAAACTTCGCTTAAGTGGGACCCCAGATAAGTGGGACTTTCGCTAAGTGGGACATATTTTTGAGGTCCGTTGAACAAAAAACTCCGCTTAAGTGGGACTTCAATGCAATGGCTTCGGAAAAAGAATACAAATAAATTCGAATTCGCAAGGGACTTGATTCGTGTTAATAAGTATTGAAAAATAAAAAGAATTGTAAGTGAGTTTAATAATCAGTCGACCAAAATTGTCTTGCAAATACATGAGGACATACCAGTTCCTACGGAAAAACAGGAAAAATTAACGGTTTATAATACCGTATTTTCTCGAATAAAAGCCGCGGCTTCTATTTACTTTTGGAGAGAAATTTTGCGACTTCTAATCGAGGGAGGCTTCTATTTATCTGATCGTTATATTATTAGGAAATCGCTTGAAACGTGCGCAATCACGACGAGTGATGTCAACAAAAGCCATTGCTTGAAAGCAGGCCAACTGACCGAGTAGGCCCGAGTCTTGTTAGGAGCATCAGATGGGAACCTTGAATTTATAGGAATTCCCACCCTTGATGATGGTGATGTAAACTTAGCAGTAGAAAATTTATTTACCGATATATTGATTGTGAAATAGAAATACAGTGGAACCTCTATTAATGGTCACCTCCATACATCGGTCACCTCCTGATAAGCGGCCAGAAAAGAAAGTCCCTGCCAAATTTATTATCAAACTCTTATAAAAAAACCTCCATACATCGGTCACCTCCAATCAACGGCCAAACGGCCACTTTCTATTGTCCCAATGTCTAATTTTACCTCTATTAACGGTCAAAAAAATCTTTATGCAAGCAAATGAATGTAAAAATAAAAAATAAATTGTTACTTTATTTACAATAATTATTTACAAAAATAAAGTCAAGTCAAGCAGTCTTATCTATTGTAGATGATTTGAACAACTTTTGTGAAACATTAGGTGATGCTGACTTAGTAAGTGCTTTGAATCTTGTCACACAACGACTTGAAGCACTCAGGCTCAATAATGTTGTGTTTATTTTGATCATGAATCATTCTTCATGCCCCTCCCATCCTGACCAGCCTTTTTGATAAAAAAGTATATTCATATAAAACCTCCATACATCGGTCACCTCTAATGCAACGGCCACTAAGCTGGATCCCCCAAAGTGGCCGCTATTAGAGGTTCCACTGTATTAGTTTAAAAAACAAATTGTTATTCATTGTTATTCGAAAATAAATGCGGCTTCTAATCGAAGGCGGCTTCTATTAATTTTTTTGACGAAATTTTGCGGCTTCTATTCAGGGGCTGTAATTCAAGAAAATACGGTATGTTACGGTATGTTACGGTATGTTACGGTATGTTTTATAAAGAGCCAGGTAAAAAAATTTCGTCGGTAAAAGGTGATGAATTTTTGTCTAGGTGACAAATATTTATTACCAACGAAATTTTTTGCCGACGAATTTTTCTACAGACGGATCATTTTTTACCGATAAGGTATTTTGAACAGTATTCTTAATTTTCTGACGATTTTGTGCCTAGTGATTCTTATACAAAGAATTACGAATACACACATACAAATCATTCTATAACGCTTGTAAGCATATTTAAGGTAAACTTCAAAAATATCAAACTTTGAAGCACACCGAAAGACTTGATTATGCGTACCTCTCGATTTAAAGCTCAGACCAAAAGTAGAAAATTTAACAAACACTCCTTTTAAATGCTTCTTTTGCAATCCATTTCATTCGAAAGAACTCTGAATGAAGACATTCCATTGCAAGGTTGTTATGATTCTACTGCAAAATAATTCAAGGACGTAGAGGTAGTATATTTTTCAAAGATTTTCTTGGCGCATCGGCCCCAAACCATGGTGGGGCCTACAGATTTATTGAGCCCCCTCCTCCAACTCAAAATGTCTTACTACGGCCCTGGATCGAAAACCCTTTCACTAAAAACGAGCACATGATGTGAAGATTTTTTTACAGTTTTTACTGAAGAAAATCATTAATAAATGCGCACGCTTTTATGTTTAGCTTTTACCTTTGTCAGGGAGTGGCAGGGAGTGGCAGCAGCTGCATTGTGAATTACACCTGTTCTTAAAAAAAGAGGGAAGGTCTTTGATCGTCCATGTAAAATGACTTTCGTAAATATGTAACCGTTCTTAATAATTCATTCAAACTTAACTGAAGAAACATGATCACGGTTTTTCATCATTTGTTTGATGTTTTCATTTCAGTATTTCATTATTTTATTGTTTCCGCTGAGCCAATCAAATCTGTTTAGTTACTTTTTAAATTTGCTAGGTCGTACCCAATGCTCCCTACTACACGTACTTTAACAGAGTAAGCATGATAGATTTGCCTGATTTCCCTTAGAATTTTTTTAACCAATCAGACGTTTATATTTTAAAAATAAGCATCATAGATATGTCTTGATAAGAGGACTGGGTAGAAATGTGATATCCTGTCCAGCCGCATTATCTGCTCAGTATTTGCAGGTCTACCCATACAGGTCTTACACGAAGCCTTTTCCTGAGATTCCTATCTTCATTCTTTTTGGATTTCTGCGAAAGCAAGAAATGCATTAAAACCAGCTCTGTTTTCCTGATGTCCAAACCAAGCGGTTTTTCGAACTTTCGTGCGTGCATTTATATAAAACCAAAGCACCGTGGATTGCATGTCAACGAAAGATTAACAAAAGTTTCTTTGATCGAAGAACATTTAAATATTTTAAGATGAAAAAAGAAAATTTATAGAAGAAACTTAAAATTATCTTGGACTGTGATCTAACTCAAACGAAGTTCTTAACGTTTTGTAAATAGAACAGTCAAAAATACATACTTATATACGTGTGGCTTTCGTGGTGCAGTCGGCTGATAACCAAAAGGTCGGTGGTTCGAGCCCACCGAGATCATCCAAATTTTTATTTCGTATTTCAAAAATGTCATTTACGAAGCAATGAAAATGAAAATATTTCATTTTTCCTGGTTCAACTGATTTTGCAGAAATCCTTATGCATGTATGTTCATTATGTTATCTTCTTTCGTCAATATCGCTGACATAGTGCAGTTAGCGCAACGGGTTTATTTAACACCGCCATTTTGAATTTCAACAAAATGAAACAAAGTTGATCTTACGAAAGACATTGCATCATACGAACATGTTTGTTTCCATGGAAATTTCAGGCCTCGTTTGCAAGTTATAGGAACAGAAAATGTTCTGTAAAATAAACAATAAAGTTTATATTGGATAAAAAAAAAGCATAAAATGACAACCCTCATTGTACATTTTCGTTTTCAATAACAAAGCAGAGATATTGAAAAGTTAGCATAAGAGATCTTTTGTTACAGTCACGACTTAAAAATATATATCAGCCTAAGATCAAGAGCTGCTGACAGCAATGAGGCTATTTTGCAAAGTTCACTCATGCAGAAGAAAATATCAAACTCTAGCAAACTTTCTTACCTCTTATCCAACGAACTGAACAAATATGTACGTTTTGTACTTTGGACTTCATAAATAAACCGCAAACGTTCTTAAGAAACCGAATGAAAACAATATTGTTTATTCCCAGGTGAGTAGACATCCTTTCATTGCGCAAGTTCCTCTCGATATGATGAAACGATGGGTAATTAGAAAGTATGCTCTCCAAAGATTTACAACATAATGTCAAAGAGTTTATTCGTTTTAACAGGGGAGGAGGAGAGTTTATGATACAAAGTTTAGAGTTGCAAAGTTTAGATGTTCGGTCGATTAAATGGTACCTTTCGAGCCTCATAATATTGTTGTTGAGCTCGATTATCCAAAATAATGTCACATAACAATATAGTTTATGTTTCGTGTTGAGTAAGTGTAGCAAACATGCTCCGTTATATTATTAAATCCGGATATTAAACATGATCGGATTTTGAATCCACACATGCGCAGAAGCTTTAATATTTTCTTACGTTTCTTATGATCTTAAATACGGATTTTGAAAACGTTTTCAACTTTCTGATCGTGAGCGGGTTGATATTTTCAACCAATGAGCGTTGACTATTTAAGCCACGTGATCAATAAAAAAACATTAATCCACCCTTCCCAATATTATTTTCCGTAACATGAAAACGAGGCTGAGAACAGCTGTATTAACACATTAATAAAACAGGTTATTCGTTAGTAAAGAAAGGTGATGATAAACTTCTGTTGAAATAGTGATTACAACAGGTTATTCGTTAGTAAAGAAAGGTAATAAACTTCTGTTGAAATAGTGAATACAATTATAAAAAAGAAAAAAAAATTGAGTAAAATGTGTGAGTGCAAATATTTTAAAAAATGTACACAGCAGCAATATTCTAGTTCATCCAGATTAAGACCTCCAAAAGCTGACTGGAAAGGGTGGAAAGGGTATCAAATGTTGCATTCCAGAATGCAATAGCAGCTCTTACAACAGAGAACAAAAAAGGAATTAGCTTTTTTAAATTTCCAAAGGATGGTAATGAGAAACTTGTGGAAACGTTTGATTAACTTCTACAGAAGGAAAGGGTAGAATTTCGAAATTGAAGCAAATATTGCTGTTTGCGAGTTTCACTTTAATACTAAATACATTAGTGACAGTTGGAAGAGGTATAAAAAAATGAAGATTTACCTTCAACATTTTCTATTTTCAACATTTTATGCGATGTTTTTCAATTTCGTTTTTAGCAAACAAAGGAAAAGTTAGGTGTCTTTAACCCAAAACAATTCATGTTCAAGTATAATGTTTATGTTTGCTTCGATATCGTGTATTAACAGAGAGATTTCTGTTGCAGCTCGTTCGGTAGTACGATAAATTTTACGGTAGTACGATAAATTTTACGGTAGTACGATAAATTTTAATGTTCAAGTCTAAGTTCAAGTATGTGACATCACGATATAAAAAATTTCGACATAAAGTATTTTTTGTATTAGCCAAAATAAAGAAGTTGTTTTTCGTTTTAACGTAACGGAACGGTGGTTCTAAAATTTGAATTTATTAAAATTTGTCCGTCATCGCATCTTTACCAATGTTGTGGGCGTCAAAACGCGTCAGTTATCCCTAATTGCTTCTCGAGATATTTCCCCAAAAAGATTGCGTTCGATTGGGCGCAATGCTCTACCATGCTCGAACAAACTGACGTCAATGCCAAATAAAACGCCTTTCATCTCTGCGTACATTTACACACTCCACATAAGAACTTTACCATTGTGAATTTGACCATGGTTTTACACACTCCACATAAGAACTTGACCAGAGAGCTGTGTTTTTAGATCTCGCCTTCGACACTCTTTCACATGACAGACTTCTCGAAAAATTGAAATCTTGCAGTGTGCGAGGGTTAGCTTTGAATTGGTTTGCTGACTATCTGTTCAATCGTTCTCAAGTCGTCAAAATTGGTCAGGAGCTGTCTAACCCCTGTTCAATAGTATGTGGAGTACCGTAGGGCTCAATACTAGGCTCTTTACTATTTTTGATATACTTTAATGACTTTGAGAACTGTCTCACTCACACGAGGGTTGTACAATTTGCAGATGATACAGTAGTCTATGTGTCATCAAAAAGTATCGATGATATCGAAAGTAAGCTCAACAAAGACATGTATGCAGTCCAAACATATCTCGAGAGAAACGAATTGATCATCAATTTGAAGATAGGAAAAACCGAATGTGTATTGTTTGGTACTGCTAAACGAATTTCTACTGTTTCCACAGATAAACGAACATTGAAGGTGTACTGCAACGAAACATTGATAAACTGTTCCTCATCTTACAAATACTTGGGTACATTGCTGGACCAGAATCTTGGACTAAGTGAAGATTAGTATTTTGTACTTTGTATTTTGCGGAAATTGATACAGTACTTAACTCCAGATGCTGCGAAGTTATTGTATTCAAGTGTCATCATTTCAGGACTCAGATTCAATGGAATTGTTCACTTAAACCTGAATTCAATACAGCAGACAAAATTGAAGTCACTTGAACGACGAGCTGGTTATATATTACACACAAAAACTGTGCCAATTAAAAATGAACTTGACAAACAAGCTGTGCTAGTAGTACGCAAATGCTCAGATAAGAACATTTGCACTATGTTCCAAGACTACTTTTCTATAAACCAGCACAGAATCAACACTAGAAATCACAATGTTCTAATCAAAGTACCACAAGTGAAACTAGAATTTGCTACAAATTCTTTTTATTTCATGGGGGCCAAGATTTACAACAGCTTACCACTGAATATTAGGACATGCACAAACTTTAAGAAAAAGGTACAACAGTTCTTCAAGTAAATATCTATTTACTGAAGATTATGTGTTTACTTTTAATTTTATTCTTGTTTCATTTTATTTGTATCTATATTGTTTTGTTTTTTATTTGTTTTATTATCTTGCATATTCAATTGTAACCATATGATAAAGGACACATTGATATTGATAGCAGATTTGATCTGAAATGTAAATATCCTTTTAAAATATTCAAATACAATACAATACACACTCAGCATAAGAACTTGACCGCAAAAAAATCCAAAAACTGTCGGTCACTTATTACAGTCGCATTCCTTTACAATATGCTTTTAGAGAAAAGGCACCATTCCGTATTTTATCATGATCCAATGAGCTAACACCCCAAGGAATAAATTGATTAAATTTTAAGTCTGGACAAGAAAGTCCTTTATTTATCCAGTTGATCACGTGTTTCTCACCTGTTTATAACGTCTTTATCACGTGATTCTGCATTGATGTATATAAGAAATGTTAATGAGAAATTTTTTGATCTGTTAACAAGTTAGAATTTTTTGGAAAGATAATTCATTTCAGCCTGAGGTCTCGCAGTGGGAATTTTGTTATTTCTGTTCGGGCTAACAATAACATTCTTGCGTGTTACCTCATACTTTCAAATACCAAAGGGTATTTTAAAAGCAACTTAGCATCCAGACCACTCGACATGGTTTGGTTTCTTTTTCCCAATCTGTCTTTGAATGTGCCATGTGTAAAGAGTGGGAGTATTGATGAAAAACAAGAAGAAATTAAGAACAAAATATTTGCAAGGAATCTCAAATTGTGAATAATAATTACGTTATTTTATCATACTTTTCTGATTGTTACTTGGTTATTATTCTAAGAATTTCTTTGTCATAAACACAAGAGACAACCAAAGAAAATGTCTGCCAGAACATAGCAGTCCCAACATATGACGTTCACAATATTTTCCAAATATTTTTTGGCAGCCAATGTTTAAGCCAATGTCTTTGTCGTCTCTTGCTACGACAAGAGCAACAACAATAACAACAACGTCGGCGACAGCAGCAGCAGCGTCGTTTGTACCAGTGGTCTCGTTTTTTCTGATGTTTTCGATGGATTCCTACATCTACAAGAACATAATAATCGAGTTTAGAATCAATCGAGCAATATGATATACTTTACGCGTAAGATAATATCTGGGAATTCTTTCGATGAGCATCTAGTAGAGAACTAGGTAATAGGTTGCTGCCAGTTAAGAAGTGTCGATTAGAGTCAAATTCGAAGGAGATAGTGACGTCACTGTTTTTAGGTCTATTTAATAAGCTGTGCCGTGCCGAGCCGAACTCATTAGATTTTCTCTGTGTTCGGCTCGGCACAGCATATAAAGCCAATATTCAGCCGTGCCAAACCAAGCCTCAGCACGGCTCGGCTCGACTGTTTAAAACCAAATGCCGAGCCGACCCTTTATGAAAGATGTCCAAGTTTGGCACAGCTTATAAAATAGACATGAAAACAGTGACGTCACTAACACAATGCAATCACTGCAAATTCACCGGTTGACGAGAATTAAGTTAACTATAATAATAATAATGATAGGCTGACCATCATCAAAATTTTGATCATAGACAGTAGGAACGTTATCATCATCATCATCTTCATTGTCATCATCCTCGTCTTCGTCATTTTCGTCGTAGTCTTGGTAACCATCCTTCTCCATGTTGTATATATTGGCATCTCTCCATCTCCGTTGTTGGTTCATAATGTTTTTATTAATTGATTGTTCGTCCAAACCGTACTCATTTTGAATTCTGATCCCCTTCAAATTACCTGAAAATATTCATGTTTTATATTACATGAAAACATGATATGTAAAAACCGAGTTTGTACTTAATCACAGTTAATGACGTAGAAAAACCTAAAATGCGAGAGAGACAAGAATATCAATCTTTCTGGCGTTAATGCAGCGCTGGATACGCCGACACGCCATTGATCAGTTGAAATGTGGCGTCTGATGAGCTTTCAGAAATTTGATGTATTTTTGAAAGTCGTTCTTGATACCATCAAAATAAACATGGGAAATGGCGGAAGTAAAAGTGTATAGAGAGGAATACCTGGGAACGAAGTTGGCTTATTAGAATGAACTCCAAACAGAATCTTACCGAATGCAAAAATGGATGTTACACCAATCAGCATTAACACGAGTTTCATCTAAACCAATGAAAATACACCAGAAATACATACAAAGGCATGTAAAAGAGTGAAGATAGAATGAGAAGTGATTCTATTTACCATAGTTACTTTGTTTCGATGACTTCACGAACACTGACACACAAATAAATGACAAGACATCATAGAGAAAATCATCTATGAAAAAAATTAGTGCCAATACATGACTACTTCTATCAACCAATCAGATGCTAGTATTTGTGATCGTCTTTTATGAGTGGTTGTTTAATAAAAACAAACAAATGAGAGATTTTCTCTTTCTACAATAAGCGCCATGGAAACAAGTGAAATTAACCAATCAGCTTTTGATTTTCAGCCTGATTCCTTCTATTTTTGACAATTATTGTGGAATAGCGTCATTATCGTCCACTGTTACACTCCTCCTCTGTAGCACTCCTCTTTCCACACCTTTGTGCAATGTCACGCTCCTTCGCTACTTTCCTTCGCCACACCTCTCAAAAGGCTTTTGTTGACTGCAAAAATTAGATAAAAAATTCATGAAAAATTTTCAACGTCCATTTTAAGAACATTTCTGAAGTTATTTCGAAAAAAATGGAAACAAGATAAGAAGGAGAATGTCGCAAAAAAAATCGCAAAAAAAAAAAAAAAAAAGTTAAATAGAATGTCGAAGTCAAATGGAAGATTGACCTTTAAAATGAAATAATGTTAAAGGAAGCCTGGCCACCCCGTTCAAGCACAAAACATAATACATCCACACCAAACTTTCCTCGAGTGTGTAACAATTTTTCAGTCCCCTGGCTTTTCTTAGGAAACTTTATAAAATAGACATATCTGTTTATTCGTTCCTAACTTTTGAAAACCTTTATGTGTTTGCTGCATTTTTCTTGAAGTTTAAAAAAATGTTTAAACAAGGCAAAAGTAAAATTGGGTCAAATTTTTCTTTGCACGTGATGCAAATGAGAATCGTTTTTTCATAATTTGCTGACTAATCTAAAGATTTTACGGTGTTTCAAAAGAAAAATATTAAGTCACATAACTGTATCAGAAATTACTAATGTGCTTTGCAGATGAGACATTCAAAATTATCACCGCCGAAAAAGTTAGGTTCTTCTCCTATTTGTATAGTTTTTTATTGTTCCTTATATATTGATTGAAAATCTTAAGCTTAATGAGAAACTTTAGGATGTTGTGATCTTGTAAAGGAGAGTGACCTTTATAGACACCATCTGGTTTGAATGTTATCGTGAAAGTTTCAGGCAAGTCATCTCTAATCCATTTGTTCAGCCAATGAATGAATCGAATTTAATAGGAACGAAATAATCCGATATAATCCGAAATAATCCGATGTTCTGTAGAGAATTTTCTCTGGGTGAAAACGTAACACGTACCCTGGTCACTTTGTTTATTTATTTATTTGTTTATTAAAATCATTCGAAAAAAACAAAGTCTATTCATTTTTAAATTCAACATGGCGGATAAGCATGATTTTACGTGATTTATGGCACTCCAGAAAACCAAGACCCGGGACTCTTATGTGGAACTTTATTCCTTGTTACAAATGTTGAGTGATCAATCGTTATAAATGTGTGAAATCAAAACCTACCACATGATGTGGTTGTTGTATGTTAAGTTTTCGTCATGGGTGATCTTATATCCTCTAAGATCCCAGGCGTGGTGCACACTAAAAATTATGTTTGGCGGAGCAATTTCTGAAGCGGATAATTGCCCTTACCCAATCCTTTAGTACGCCGTTCATCTTATTTACGTTTCTGTAAACAAAGTTTTGTAGTTTAGAGAACAAATATATATTTTCATCATTTTTTTTATTCATCTTAACTATGGATACGTTTGTAGTACTTCCAACCGCCCATCCAACGCCCAACGCCTTGCTAGCCGCCCCCCACCCATTCGCTACCCACCGGCTTATATAATGATTGTTAGTTTATCATGAAGGTCGAAAATTTTTCACACCAGTCCATGTTCACACTGGCTTCACTAATCCAGTGCAAGAACATATATAACAAAACATTAACAGGGCTCGATCACAGCCGGTAATGGTTGTGCGCAAAGGTCATGGTCAACCAAAAAATTAATTGTTTTCGTACTTGATGATGTGATGACCGTATATCTTCGAGATGTTCAGTACAAGTGAAAATGTACAGGAAAGTGATGGTCAAACATTGGGTATAAACAAAGGGTGTGGTTGAACAAAAGTTTAAGATAAACTTCATAGTAAGGATAAACAGGTATGGAGGAGTTGCATGGTCACATACCGTAATGGTCACACTTTCAATCATTTCAAGATTTCAAGATCTCTTGTCATTTTCTTCTTGACCCGATAATTCCGAATTACTCGTATAGTGCAGTTGCTAATGAAATATTACGTCATGAAAAGGTCGTCAAGCAACGACGAAAATCAACAATCAACATGATTTTCTTTTTCGGTCAACAAAAAGCGACGGATTTTTTTAATCGTACAGTGACTAAGTATCCAGATTACGCTACAAAGTATCTAGAACAATGTATAGAAATCCATTCATTTGTCACATTGATTATACTCTCTATCTTATCAGTATTATGTCTTTAGCTAGAATGTTCTTTAACAAGAAGAATGACATTTTCCAACTACTCAGCATTTTGTTATGTCAACCAGATAAGTCTTCCTCGAGACAACGGGCGCTCGTTCTTTTTAAAATAACCCAATTAACTTTTTTAATGAAATTACACTTAGCTTAATTAAATTACCATTAATTGAATGAAGATTTTATCTATTGAAAATGAAATCTTACACAAGTCCATTATCTTTATGAGATCACAAATGATCAGCTGTATCAGCACATGTTAATAGGAAAGAAACTCTTTATTCAAAATTGCATAACAAAGGTTAAATAAGATCAACAATTGAATGATATATGTAAAGATATTTGCTTCTGGAATAGAGGTAAGGGCGTTAAGAATTGGTTGGGCGGGTGGGGCAGGTTGGTTGAAAGAAAAATCAGTCCAATAAAAATCTAGTAGTTGATGAGATCTTCATACGCCCATATGTGCTCTCTTAATGAGTGGTTGAAACCATAGAAATATATTGAAACACACTATATATACTATATATAAAGACATGCACACATATTCCATCTTACTTAGCATGGATTCAGGTTATATGTTGCTTGGAAACGGGTGCGGGAGCACGGTTGATAGTGGAAGTAGCTAACCAATATTTGTAATATTTATGTAGTTCAAACACAAATAAATAAATAAATAAATAAACAAATAGTTATGTGAGGAAAAATATGCCATTAAAATTAAAGGGCATTCTTTCAGTGAATTTAAAACTAAAATAATGGCTGACGTGGACATTTGTAAAATAAAACTCTAATCCATTACTGCTCCCTATCAGTCCGTCATCGCGTCAAAAGTGATTTTTCAAAATAAGTAGGAAGCGTTAAAAGTTTGAATGACTTACTAAACAAGGAAGAAAAAGAATCTGCTTATACAAACATGTTTTAGTTGAACTCTCTTTTCGTGTTTGAGCAATCACGTTTTTTTGACAGCTAATATGAATTGTATATTAGACAGTATTATCTTCATTTCCTGTGCAGGCGAAGATGATTTATATTTTCGCATCTTCATCAAGATATGTAAAACGATTCTGACATCTCTGGGATTAATTAATTCTAGACTTACTGTCGTACTGGTAAATACGAAGCAAGATATTTGCTTATACTGCCTAACTTGGTGGAGGTTAGCAAATAGTTTTTCACCTCTTCGTTATCGTTCGTTGTGACGTCATCAAGATCACTCCAAACAAAAAAAATAAAACTATAAAAACCATTATTTTAGCGACATTAAGATGGCGTGTCAAAATAAATATAGAAGGATGAAATATACAGATTTTCAAGAGAGATATACAATTTTATAAATATATGACAATAAATCGCAATCACCCAAGTGAATGTTTTTCAGAGCGTTTATTAACATGTGCGTAAAGGTGAACGTGCGTTCAGAGGATAGCTAATAATTACGTGCTTGGCTATGCTGAAGATGATCAGTTTATCGACCCTCAATCCTGAATCAAAAGTCTGTTAATTTTCTCGTTCCCATCATACATTGCAGTTGACATTGAACGGCCAATCACAAAATCCCCCTGATCCAGGTGGTCCATTTTGATTAAATTGAAGACCAGATGGACATTGCGTCCGATGGTAAAGTCCATGACTACACTGTATGAAATGATTACAACTGGTCGGGTCCGCATAATTACCGTCAGATTTGTCTTGGCAGAAATTTTCCCCTGTATTCGGATTTCCTGAAATAAATCGTGTGTAAAAAGGGCTTTACTATAAAGGATTACAGGACACACGACAACTTAACTTTCATTTTTTACTTTCGTGCTGAATTTAGCACGACATGTAGCATGACCTAGCATGACATAACAGTGTTCGCAGAGCTCCACAAACTCTTATGTACGCCTCACTGATTATTGACACCGATTTCACAGAATTTGATTGACAGCAACATTTAATCGATTTTAATTGGTTAACATGTGTGCAAACTATTTGTCAATTGACCAAAAAACAAAAATGAAGGAAAGAATGAATGGCAAACAAATAATTGAATGGATAAATGACTAATTTTACCATTGTCGCATTTGTATTGGTTCCCCCAAACACAGACTTTTAATGTCGGATGGAAAACTGTTCCATAAGGACACGTGGAGATTTTGACGATTCGATCGTTCTGGCAATGCACAAATTTTTGACAGTCCAACAGATGAGGAAGAAACGTTTCAGGTTTGCCGCGACAGTCTTGGATGGCCTCTAGAAAACAAAAACACAAGTTCTACTACGCAACTCCAGCTATGATATCTAATAGAATCACAAAAGAGTAGAAATCTATTGCATTGTGGGTACAATAGAATCGGAATTTACTGCATTGTGGGTACAAAAGAATCGAAATGTGATGCATTGTAGGTAACAAAAAGAGAGGAAAAACTAACAAGTTATGTTGTGTAATTAAATTTATATAAATAAAAAGTTTATCTACAAAATAAATTAATACTTTATCACCTTGATTACATGGGTACTCCACCACAGGTACACAACTCCGTTGTAGAGGATGAAAATGCTCCGAGTCATTACATGCTTGTAATCCTTGAAGCATGCCATTAGAACAAATGACGTATTTTTGACAGTCACTAGGATGTGCATTAAGGCCATCAGGAAGTCCAGAACAGTCAATATCTAAGGCGATAACACTATTGTAAAACTATTTATTTATTTGGTATTGTTTTACGTAGCTAGCCTCACTCAGTTGCTATTGCATCTGCTTTCCAGGAGGGGCCACGGCTTAGGTTGGAGGTTCCGAAGTATTTGACACTCACATGAGTGACACAAACTCAATCAAGGGCCTGCGCACTTCTGAAGTGCATGGTGAATCGCCGCCAATGGGGGATTGAACCTCGATCTTTCGCATTAATTACGGAAGTAATAACCACTATACTACGGCGCCATACCTTTCCCCTAGATCACTCATACTTGCATATTTTTAAGTACCATTGCCATGGAAACTTTAAGAGTTAGTCTTATTTACCTTCTTCTGCGACTCGATAAACCCGAATGCCATTAGTGGCAACGTTGGTGCTTTGAAGAAGTTGGCGAGCCACAGCTCCCTCAGAAGAATATTCGTATCGATACAGATTCAAGTTTTGTTGAAAACCAACCTATGAATAAAATGATCTCTCATCAATATCGCTTGTATTATATCACAAGGAAAGCTTTTGTGCAGATAATCATGGCTTTCTTGTATAACGGTAGTTTTCAAAATTGTAAATTCATTGAACAACTAAAGATTTATAAAATGTTTGAAACCTTACAGTAGCCGCGACACCAAGGGGTAGCGATTCATACACGAATAGCAAGTATGTTGATTTGCCGTCTGACGTCAGTAGTAATTGAAATGTATAGGATTTCTAAAATATCATTTCATTTCTCATTAAATAGCAAAATATTTATTACCTCATCGAGAAAGAATTCCTGAAAGTAATTTTAAGAAACTTGGTGTCTCTGATATAATGACTTCCCAAATCAGCTTCGGCATCATCCAACAACTTCGGTTAACCAAAAGAAATGAATGTTAAACTCCCATATAGAAATAGCTGACATTCCGACATACCTTATGTTGCTGATGATCGTCGGCATGTTTGACGTGTTTCCATGTAATGACGGCGACATATGTCGGGGTGAAATTGTCTTCTGGATATCGCAATAGAATGAGATTTCTGGCCTTTTGAAGCACATCTCCCGATGTGTGAATTTGATACAAAAATTCTGAATCGTCTTCAAATTTAAAATCGGTCCAAAAGATTGCTACGATCGCAACTGACATGCCATTGTATTGAACGGGGAAATCAGAAGGAGTTGCACTATTTAATGTCTGACTTGCTCCAAAAACCATGTAGCCGTTTGTAGATACCTGTAATGCGAGATTGGCAGCAAAATACAGAATGCTGATAGAAAATCTAGTCTAATCTATAAAAATTACAAGAAACTATTTTTTACCTGAATCGCTGTATTGCTCTTCTTCTCAAAAAACGGAGATTTCGGTATAGAAATAGTTTTCAACCCGTCGTCATTATCACCAACATCGAGAGAAGAATATTGATTTGACGCGTCGATAATGACGGTGTCGCCATTACTCACGCCATGTGGAAATAGATTTTGCGATGTGGCGAACGTCGATAAAAGAAGAAACGTCAAAAAAGTAACAGCATGGCGTTGTGTCGGTAAAAATTCCATTCTGTTTGTCGCTTGAAAAGTGTTCTAGCTCCTATAATAAAATAAACAGCAAAAAAATTAATGACGCGTCATTGTCAAAGCGTTGCACACACCGTTTCTTATTCTATCTTTTAATGTCGTATCAACGAAAACACTGAACAGTTGGTCATTGTGCAGTTTGACCCGATACGACTTTACATCGAAAGAAGGAAGATGGAATCGAATGCATTGATCTATTCCGACACATTTAAATGAGAGCTTTCTAGGTGTCTTAAAAATAACAAATAATCGTTATGTAATGAGCGAGTCATTCTTTTTATATAATCAAGATGAAATATCACCCGTTTCAGTAACTATGGCGATGAAATTACCCAAACTTAGATACGATACATGACGTAGGCATTTATGAAGTTTTATGATTCAGCAGAAGCATCGGCATAATGCAATCGAAAGAATAACACGACGTGTTTCATTGTTTTCAGTTACAGAAACCTCCGGAGAATTTGACAACTCATGGTTTTCTTGTTTGCACTGATCCTCCAAAAGATACCAAAGGATTAAAATAAACAAAAAAAGATATTCTTTCTCAGATAGGGAATAAAATAATGTTGTGTTTTCATTCGATTTGAATCTTGTTCATTTCTTTGCCGATTACTTCTCATAACTGCCGATTTCTTTCCAGTTAAACAGCTTTACAACCTAAAAAAAGAAAAAAGCGCCATTTATATTTTAATACCATGGACAGATCAAACTTAGAAACCTACAAAGAACTTTTCATGTAGCAAGGCACTTAATTTAAAGTCACGATTACATTGCGCCTTTGCTTTGAAAGGGCGTACCAAGAATAATAATTACGCCCTTTGCACTGTCCAAAAGCTGGCAAATGCCTCAGGTTTCACGATTACTAAAATATATTCTTGTATTTTAGGGCGTTAGTTTGTTTTTAAAGTAACTTGACCAAATAACACGGGAGAAAGCAATCTTAGATTTCGTAAATGAGTTTGTTAGGCTGAGTAATTGAAAGAATATCTCATTACACCATATTGTTCTATTCCCTAGCAACAAACATTCCTTATTGTTCTACAAAGTATACCGATCATTTTCAAAGTATCATCTGCATGGAGAAATTACGAATGGGCGAACGATTTCGACATTTTTGTGGGAAATTGGTTGCCATCAACAAACATATATGATTAAAACATTTAAAACGATTATTTTGGCGACAGCAGATGAAAATATTGAATATTTTTGAAAGTTCCTGATTATTCATGACTTCAACCAAAACACTCCACCCAAACAAAACACCTGAAATATGCCATTAATTTTGTTTGTTTACATCGTTTGTTTGACATTTTTAGTGATTGATTTCAGGAAACTTGTTCTGATGAACAAACAAGAAAGATTCATTTCACGGACCAGATCATGAAAAGTGATTTCACGGACCAGATCATGAAAAGTGATTTCTTTGTATAGACTGGATTAATAATTTTGTCTTCCCAAATATTTCAGTTTATTCAATTTTGTGAGTATCCAAACCTCTTTTCATTAATCGAAGACGGAGAAGTGTAAGAAGGAGGATACAACATTCGGACACAACATTCGGACACAATATCCGGCGCATGTCGAACAGGTGCTTGCAGCAGTTTGCAGGCCAAACGTCTGGGTGAAACTGTAACAGTGAGGATCTATCCACTCATATCATCGATCAACTGGAGAGCTAGCAGTTGATTAAGGAGGTGGAAAATTCATTAAAACAACATTTTACATAGCCCGATATAAACCTAACGATATAAACCTCTCTCATTGAAGACTAAACTGGTTCCGTGCAACTGTTACATAGAGTCATTGTTGGACAGCCTATGCGACATTAAACATAGCTTGGAAATTCATATGGGTGTGGTCGATAAACAACCAAGTGCAAGGCATATATGCATACTGACATCGCAAAGCACATGATTTTTTAGCATTTTTTCTCTGAAAACATAAAAGGTTACATTCACAACAATAAATACGCTTCACTATGACGTAATAATTTTCTAAAGTAATCAATCAATCAATACACCTACCTCTCATTATCAAACGTCGTGAACAACAGAGAAACGATATTGTTACATTGTTACAGTCTCCTATAGCAACCAGATTGTTTGTTGTTTTTTTGCTAAAAGTCACGGAATGTCCTTAGTGAGGCAGTTAACAACACAGGAGATTTTGCTAACAAACATTATATAGTTATACAAACATTATATAGTTATACAAACATTATATATAGTTATATAAACATTATATATAGTTATACAAACATTATATAGTTATACAACGCTATTCTTTTTTTAACAATTTTTATTATTATTTCTTTTGTTTTTCACGGATTTTTTTTTAAGCAACCCAACTTTTTGACTCCTAGGAAAGTTGTTTAAAATTCGCCTAAAAATTTATAAGAAAGTTTCTAAACGGCTGCTGTTTACATTAATTTTGAATAGTTTAGAAATAAGAAAAAAAAGCCAAATAAAGAGGCGCTGTGGAAAAGGAATGTTTTTTTTTTAAATTTTTAATTTTAAATAGTGACTATAAACTACTATAAAAGATATGGTACATAAATTTTAACAAGAAAGTGTCGAAAGTGTCGAAAGTGTCGGAAGTGTCGAAAGTGTCGAAAATCTATAACATCATTGTCATCATTTTGATGTTCATCCATCACAATGAAGAGTTTGTTTTCGATATGTTGCTTATATCAAAACTTACGGTTACTTAAGATTTGCTTATGGGTTGCTAATAAACACGCTAATACGCATAAGCTTTAGTGGTTTGTTATCAAAATTTCCTGGCGGGCACACATATACCACACATAAATCCTAGCTAAATGTGATTGGTACACATTTAGGGGACGAATATGTTGGATGCTTGAAAATTTCATCTAGGAATTAAAACCTAAATTCCGTCGACTCTTACATTTGTGAGTAAGCAAAGTTTGTCTAAAGCCTGGTTTCCGCCAACGCAACGCAACATTAACGCAAATGATCAACGCAAAAAAAATTTAGGCATGCGCAAATTTTGTATCGCCAAAATTTTGGTTATAACGAAAAAAGAATTCAAAAATCAAAGAAATGCCGATGATGATCTTAAGCGTGCGGTGCTATTTAATAACAAAAAATTGTGTTAGGGAAATGCGTTTGATAAAAAGGTTAGATAAAATAATGCTGTTGAGTCAAACACGATAAAAATAAAACATGGGAAGAAAAAAAAGTAATTCTCTGCAAGAAGAAAAAACATTAACAGAGGAAGTACGAAAGTATCCATGCTTAACAGAGGAAGTACGAAAGTATCCATGCTTATATTTATAAGTCTGAGGAGGGGTACAGGGATAGAACCAGGAATAGAAACGCTTGGAGGCCTTGGAGTGCAGTTGATAAAAACATTGGAAAGAAAAAAGGTCCTTGAGCATTTATTCTTCAACGACGTCTTTTTCGTAGCAATATTACAAGCAAAATATCAAGTACATCTTCCTCTTCACAATGCTGTTTCTCTATACTTGATCGTTTCAAAACATTTTAATAAAATTCTGGCGCCGGCGACAAATTTTATGTCTAATTATTTGCATTTATCATAAACGCTTTGTTGAAGCTTTGGTGGACACTCAGCTTTCGAGTGCAGTTGATAGAAGCCCTGTTTTTAAGAGCACTTACTCTTTGACGAGGTTATTTCGTAGCAATATCGCTAGCAAAATATCAGCTACATCTTCTGAATTCATTTCTGCTATGTTTTTTTTGGATACTTTCTCGTTTCAAAACATTTTAATAAAATGCAATGGACACGTTTGCGTTTAGTTTTTGCGCTAGACATGATGTCTTTACGAACAATGGAAAATGGAACTTTTATTCCAAAACAACCTTCTGTCCTTCATGCAAAAGGATAATGTCTCAGATCTATAATTTGGTCTACCATTAAAAGAAAGTGTGAAATTCTTTTCACAATAACAAATCTCATAATGAGCATAATTTTATAGTGCCGGTCTCAACCCAAACAACACAACTTTTCACACATGAATGAGCACAGTTTGGTCCTTCATGTACACTTCGGTTCGCGAAAAACATACAAGTCGAACTGGAAACAAAGAGATTATAAGCCTGATGAAAAACTCTCTGAATGAAGAGATATTTATTACTACACCATGAATACCTGTTTCTTCATCTTCTACCTCGTAATAAACGTACACTTATCGCTTACATCATCAGGGATATTTCTCAATAACTTGATGCTTGCAGATTACTTGGAAGAGAGCCTCTTACAGAAGAAACATACTCTACTTTTACCAGTAAACACTTTTGTTTATTTCACATTTTTTTTGTTTGCTGCTTATTTGTTTATTTTGTTATGTGAATATTCTTTTTTGTTTGTTTAGTGTATACGAACAAGCCGCTCTTGCTTGGCGGATCATATTCATCGGTAAGTGTCACCTGATGTCACGTCATATCAACCCGACGACGACGAATGACGGTTGCACATGTTAGCTTTGCAAGATTTACTTGTCCTCGATATTTTGAGTTTGATGTTCTTTGGATTCCAATCTTCAAATCGATTGGGGAAAGCGTCAAAAAAAAAATATTCGCCATTTTTTTATTAGTTTTTTCGAAATATTTTTTATTTCAACAAAAGCTTTTCACCTCGCTCCATCATCATGGTGAACTATAGTGGACTGATGATGACGTAAGGCGAAACGCTTTTGTCGAAATAAAAATTATTTCAAAAAATAATAAAACATAGGGAATATTAGTATATTCGCATATACGAGCTTCAAGGTTTTTTTTCATCTTTGAATTTTTATAGGCTTGGTTGGCAGAAACAACGATATTTGAATAAACTATTTAACAAAGGCCTCAACATAACCAATGAAAAGAAGTTCATATCGGATGTTCTTAAAGTAAGTTGTTATTTCACTCTTTGGTGTTTCTTTTGTACAAAAAAAATAAATTTTTTTCCAAGTGCTATTACCAGATGTAGTTTAGCTCTTATGAAGGGAAAATGAACGCGACTTTACCACATGACTTTAGCTTAGATTAGGTTATTTTGAGCTGCTATGAAGAAAACGTTGAAAATGAATAACAAAGTATGAAATATAACATTGTATGTCTACCATGTTGTGTCTACCATGTTGTTAGTTGTTCATGTTTATGAGTGCAAAACGGTATCAATGCAGTTTCGCCGACACCGACACCGACACCGACACCGACACCGACAGCTGTTGTGATTACAATGAATTTCTATTTGTTGATGAGAAACGCCACCTAGTGAACCATCAAGTTTGCACAGATATAAAATTACAAAAGTCTGTGAGCTTTGAATCAGAACCAAGACTTTGACTGCAAAACATTATTACTGTTGATAATGATACAGTAGACTTTCATTATCGCCAACAAAAAACCTTGATCCGAACCCATCCCATGAAGAATTCCAGATAGTGGGCCTCATTTGAAAGTCTTCCTGCAAGACTTTCAGACATCTTAAAGCACAGGAAGATGTGAATTGAGCATTTTTATTTTCTCTCTCTACATCATCTCTCATAGTTAATGATGGCAGACAATTCTGATGTGTTGAAAGACGTCAACGAAGAAGAACTTCATGTCAATAGAAACTTGATAACGAAACAAAAAACTCGATTGAAAAAGAAGAAGAAAAAGAGAAAAAAGAAATTGAAAAATGAAGATGTGATTCGAACGTGAGATTTGACTCGATATAAACTCATTTGCCCAAACAATTTTTGTTCCTGATGACAAAGCAATTTTGTTTCCATCACCTATCTAAAATTACGTTTTTTTCGACGATTCTGCATGATTCAAAGAAACTATTGCGAGTGTGTTCATCTAACATCAAACCTCTCAATTAAAGCTTCTTAAAATAGTCTGAAAGAACGAGGCATAGCCTGAACCTAACCCTCACTAACCCAAACAAATTTTACAAAGTTTACACCATGAAGTTCTGATGCTTTCAAATTGTTAGATTGTTACAATCAGCGATATAACCTTCCGTTAACGTAACCTTCAATACGACAATATTACATATTATTCGCTTTCTTCATTGTGAGGAAATGTTTCCAGAAGTGTTAGGTTGAACCACAATTAGTTGACAATTTTTGAATTGTGATTGTGCTCTGATAAACTGTATTCTCTTTCAGGCGTTCAGAGATATTGAAGATTCCAGATTTCTTGAATACATTTGACTTGAACGATTTTTTAAGTCGGTCTTACATAGCGAAGTTACCTTCAGATGACGTGGAAAAAATGAAAATTGAATCGGAAGATGTTGGGTTATCACCAGGTGAAATTTTGGAAAGTGAGAATATTTCAAGTCTTTTGAATTTCACGAACTCTTCTAACAACACTGACTTCGTAGACTTAGCAAACTCGACAGAAACGACTGAATTATACGACAACGTCACGTCTGACGATATCTTAGAAAATTTTGACGACACAGATACTGCCGGTACCAAGGAAATTTTGGATATTGTGAATAATTCAAGTGGTGCGTCAAATTTAACGACATTCACGACACTTTTAAACGCCATGGACGACATATCTCTTAATCCGTCGGATGATAAGAAAAATCTCGATGTTCCAAAAGTCAATATCACAACTTACTTGAATAATAATTTAATAAAAGAGACAGATTCGATGAAAGACAATAGCAGTAATCAACTTATTGACATATCGAATTCATCATTTAGCAAAAGCACTGTTATTTCAAGTCAGAAAGAAGCAAATGTAACACAGCCTTCAAATGAGAATGAAGACAATGTAAAACAACCCTTATATCCAAGACCGGCTAACGTTACTTTAGTAGATTTAACTGACAATATTGACATAAAAAATAATTCCACCATCTTGAACGAATTAAGCCATCAAGAAAACGTGACGTCACAAAAAAGTAGAGACGAAAGGACGGGACTAAAAAGGAATAAATTAACCGCCAAAAATATTAAACACGAACATGGGCGGAAAAAACATGCAAGACATTTCAAAAAGGGCGGCAAAACTTTATGGCGGTATTCTAGTCAAGGTGATAACGCCACACAGACTAACTATTCTTCCCAAAATACTTTGTTGAACGATATCCTCGAAAAACCGTCCACGTTTATTCTTCCGACTATAGCCAATATTTCTCAACATCAAAACAAAACAAAAAACACGACACTACCTATTCGTCAGGAGTTTTATCATGATGGCGGATACGAGGGCGGATACGATGGAAACAACGCCATGAGTTGGGATGATTACGCAACTGATTACACATACCCAGAAACGTACGGACTGCAAGAGAACATGGTTGAAAACAGACCTTATGAAAACTCGCAAGTACAACAAATTCAGCCAATGACAGAAGAGCAACCACAATTCGAACCACCCTATACATTACCACAAGATACGAATTTTAACTCAGGAGAAGTGCTGCAAAGCCCTCCTCCTCTATTACCAAATCAAAACTTAGTTTCAAATCAACTAAACTTTAAAAATACGACATGGGCACAAGACATACCAGCTGGCGACATCAAAGCTGTGCGCATGTGCAAACCCGGTGCTCTGAAACCGGCGTTCCCCGGTAAACCGAACTGTCTCATTATCGGTGATTCTATTTCCCTGAGGTTGGTTTTCTCAAGTGACAAATAGCATTTTAACTTTTGACATTTTTCAGCTTCCACATTTTTGCAGATTTCATTTTGTAAGCTTTTCTAATACGCCCTCTTCGTGAAAAGCTTTTCTAATACGCCCGCTTCGTGAAAAGGTCACCGCATATGCCTTGATTCTTTTGATTGTTGGAAATTGAGTGCTTAGACATAGCACATATTAGCTAAAAAATTACATTCATTTTTCTTTAAAACTTCTGAAAATTCTGAAATTCAGTAACTGCAGCAAACATTTCTCAACTTCATGCCCAGCTTCCTCAACTCATTGTGATTTCAGTTATAGTTACTCTGTTGCTGCCGCCCTAAAGAATTATTGCCAAGTACAACTTGCGCCCTCATCGAAGGCAGGCGTAGCATTGGATTCAGCTTATGGTTTGAAATGCTTGAATCTATTTCTGTCAACGCCCAATCAAATACCAACCTATTATGACGTCATAGTTTTCAATTTTGGTCTGCATGACATTGATTATCTACGACGATATCCTGAGGTATGACTTTCTGAAACATAAGCATCCTGTATTGAACGTACCTTTTTTGGAAGGTTCTTTTCTTGTACAGGAATATAACAACCTCACACGGTATAAGAAAAATTTGGAGAAATTGAAGAAAAAGTTGCTCCGCACTGGTGCAAGTTTGGCATTTCCACTTTCCACCCCAGTTACATTTGATAAAGAAAAAGATGACGTCATGAAGAAATATAATAGAGTTGCATACGGGTAAATAAATAAATAAATAAATAAATAACCAAAAATTCTCTTTCCTAAATCCTTCTGTAAAATATGAACCGTCCACCATTTTACTTTCACAAAAGTTTGATGATCTTCTTTGATATAGAGTGATGACGTCAAAACCCAGTATAACTGTGGTTGATTTGCACCATTTCGTGACGAGTGAATGTGGAAATCCACCGTTTGAGAACTGCTACATGATGAAGAAGCCACACGATGTCGTGAGTAGTTGCCTACTAAACTAAAATGAATCATCAACTCATTTTTCATGTAGTTGTACTTTTAAGTTAGTCGCCTATTCGATGACTTATTTGATTTTTCTCGCTGATATGTTGAGAATGAAATGTTTATGCATACTGTCTGCAACGTCTAGTTTGTCTTATTTATTCAAATAGTAATGCCACAATAAGAGCCAATGAGATATAAGGAATCGAGAGTATTAAAATTCCTCCTCTGTCTCATTGGCCAACTTCACTCTATTAATGTATGCTGCAAATGTTGATTTTTATTAAGGGAAGTGTGGTAGGATGGCGTATTGAGTAGAAAACTGTCGTCCAATTGCATATCTAAGTTGTTTCTCATACTATAATCTCAATTCGTCTGTTAAAGTATTTAATTCATTTTTTCAGCATTATGGAGTTACTGGGTCAATCATGCTGGGCAAAAAGATTGCTTACACCATCAAAAAACTTTTAGAGAAAAGACAACAAAAAACAAAAGGTGACGAATGTTTTACCAAGTCTGACGTCACGTCAGACGTCTGATTTTCAAGTCTAACGTCAGATTAGTTCCATTGGCAGTGACAAACTTAAATCTGACGACTTAGCTTTTCATATCCGATGACGTCATATGACGTCACAACGTTTTATAAGAGTGAAAACTGAAAGAAGTAATGCACACTTAAATTCATGTAACATAGAGAAAGCTAGTCTAAGATTGCATATGACGATGACAACAGCATGCAGTAAAGTATGATGGAGATAAACCTTAAAAGTGTCCTCCGTTATCCATGCTATCTTTTGCTTACGTTTCAGATCATTCGTTTGGAACAAAGCATTGGATAGACTTCTCTCGAAATGCCACTACTTGTGATATGCCGGGAACAAAATGTCCAGCGGGGTACAAGTGTATGACAAACATTGTATCGCGTTCTGGACATGGCTGCTGCAGTTTATATAATGGAGTAGACTGTGGGGATTCGTGGCATTGTTGTCCTGCGGGAACAGTATGTCATCCAGGATGTTCTGACAGATCTTGCTCCTGCATCAAATGAAGTCATACTTAACATGTGATAGGATAACTGAAAACACGAGAATGGGGTATGCTTTCTTCGACGTCCTCGCAAGAAAATTGACCAATCAACATCCTCGAAACAACACATAAAAAAGTAAGCTATGCAGCGTTCACGGCGAGTGAAGCTGGCGAAGAAACAGGACGAGTTAAGAATAGCGTCGAGTTATTCTGTGTATAAAACAAAGTTACAACTGGTATAAAAAGTCTTTCGTCTCTTGATTACGTCATGGAAAATTACTTCCGCTGAGGAACAACAAGGTTTCCTTTGACACGTCACAACGATAGCATGACGGCATTTAAAATAGATTGAATAACGTCACGTCATGGTTTTTGTGGATCTGTTTTCTCATTTTCCGACGTTGACGTGGCTGTTAACGACAATTTATCGATATCTTCTTCGAGATTAAGATTCTTGACGACCGTCGCTTCATGGGCTTCCACGATCGCATTTCGACGTCCAAGCCTTTCGGATTTGGAAAAATCTTCTCCTTGTGTGGTTTCGTTGCCGTTGGTTTTATCGTTACTTTCGGCTGAAGACATTTTAGCAATAATATATAGTATATACTATACAATTTTTAACATAGACGGTTTGATCGTGCATCAGAATAAAATATATCTTCCCAAATTCATCTGCTCATATTTTAGTCGATTTTTTTTTTCTGACGATGAGAAGCGATGAAAATAGGTTGTACATAAAACGTAAAAATTTCATTCTCCACCAAACGTAAGAATGTTTTTGAGAAGTTTGTAAAGGCTTCATATATCAATACTCATGGGCTGTATTCAAACGTCACAGTCCAACCGTGTTCTTTTCTAAAACTAATCTCGACAAATATCTAATAGAAACTTTTAATTATAAAAAGCAAAAAAACAGCTTTCTCGTATCTTTATGAAGCAAAACTTGCTTTGGAAAATGCAGTTTAATGTTTCTCGCGACAGTCATTCACCGGTTTCGGATTTCGGATGGCACACCGGGTGATTTCACCTTTAGTGACTCCACAGTCCCCGTTCCCTTCCCGAATGAGGGTTTCTTCCACAATTGATAAATAAATAGGTTACGAAACAAAGCCCTTTTTCACGCAAAGCATCATAGTAATGTTAAACTAAAAAAGAACTTTCTAAGTATCCAATAGACTATCAGTTAAAAAGCTTTTCAGAGTGTCTTTGGTAGTAAAATAACTCTGGCTTACTTTTATAAGGTCTTAGTAACAAACATCTCAGCAAGCCTGTTTTAGAGATTTACTGAAGGCTGGACGAGTAATCGGTTTTTCCTGTCTTTGGACAAATAAAAGTTCCTGTAGTGGCTTGTGAATGTCTTAAAGATTCAGGAATACATGTGTCAACTGAGTCAGCTATGAACTTGTGACGTCATTAAAGTTGTGTGAAGTGAGAAGTGTACGCGTGTCTGCATGCCTGCGTGTTCGGCTTGTAAAGGAGTGTGCATAATCATAGCAGCTAACCAGGTCTACACAACACGTTTAATGCGTCTCTTTGTAATAGGTCGGATATCTATTCGTTTTTTATTGAAAAAAAGAAGATGAAAAAAAGAAATGAATATATGAAAACAAAACACAAAAGCTTTTCATCTTTATAAATATTTTAACAGATAAAGTAGAGAATCTTTGTTTCCTATCCGAAATCATATCATGGCTTTGTTTAAACGACCAAACTGATCCGAATTTTCAATTTCATACAATTTAAGAGAGTTGTGCTTGTGTTTTCATGAATTCCCCAAAATGGAATGATATTCATTATTTACAAAAGATTTCGTTTGCATACCCCTGTCACGTTTTGTGCATGTGAACATCTTGGTTGTCATGGTGATATCGTAGACTAGTAACTAAATGTTTTTCCTTTGACGGCTTTTACTTTCTCAATTCGATCCTTGCTTTGATTCTATAATGCCATCATTATTTACATTCTTCGTCAGCTTGTCACATCTGTTTACAATCTGTCTGAGAGGCTTTCTAAGCATCAACTTAACTCTGTTTCGTTTACTTTTTCCCACAAGAACTTCATGATTAAGATGTGGCTAGGCTGATTTAAACATACATCTTTCATTTTGCTTGAAAAAACCCGATGAATTACGTCATGATTAGCTCGCTTCACCCAAGAAAAAAATAACAAAGATCAGAACATTATTAACGATGAGAATGCAGTGAAGAAAAAGTGTTGAATGAATGAATCATAAAGTGTTACTCGTTTGTATTATCGGGTTTCTATAGTAGTAGTGGATTTTTATCGGATTTTTATCAAGCGAACAAGACAAGGTCTTGTGAGGATTTGAGGGTTATCAGATCTTCAGAAAGAACTTCCCAACCAAATTTCTAATGAATCGATGTTCCCTTTTCTTTTTGTCTCCTGATAGCAAAACAACATAAAATTAAATGCAATAGATTGATGCTGATAAACATAACAAATATGGCGGATATTAAACATGGCATCAGAGAGAAAAATGCTTTTCATTGTTCAATATAATGGGATGGACTAAATGAATAAATAAAAAAATATTTTGTTAGTATGTATTAGAAAACGATTGTTAGAATCTTTTAAAAACAAATAAATAAATTAATTCAATTCTCTAAGAATAACGTAACAAGTACATAATTACAACGTATGAAATCGGATCCTGATTCTATTTTCGTGAGAGCATTACACGAGATAGTCAGTTAGGGTTGACGATTACTGTAAAAGTCGTGGCTTGTTCGAGCATGTGAACATTCTTGTACACAGTTTGTTATTTATTCGCTAACGTGCGTCCATGAATCAAACGCTTGAATATAATAAAGGACCGTACCACATCTGGTGCTTTTATTGGTTGTCGCTTGGTCAACAGGTTCTATTAAATGTTTTCTGATCAATAGCAGCTTTTGAGAAAATGGTTTCCATGGCTACGATAAAGATTTTCATTTCCACCGCTTTCACTTCCCGTTCATTCGTATATTTACATTTTTAGAGTCGTTTCCGGAGTTTTTGCGTTTTTTTGGTAACCTTGACGACAACTGCGACCTATAAAAGATTTTGTAAATTCATCCCACTTTCAATTTTAAAGTTTGGGAGTTTGATGTTCCCATTACCGCAAGTACGTCAAAAGTACCAGATGGTAACGAAAGTAATCTGGTAACGAAATGTGTCCTGTTGAAACGTTTGGTGTCAGGATTCTCAAAATATTGCGCCTAGACGTCAAAGAAGAGTTCATCCCTTCATCGTGACAGAATTAACAGAATTTCCGTTACCTTGGCTACCTGCTTGATGTATTACTTTTGCGGGATAAATTTTCTTTTGCGTCTGTAAGAGGGGTAACCACAGGATCCTGAAGGTAAACATTCCTGTGGCGCAGGGCAGTAACCGCATGGAGGCGGCGGTGGTGGAGGTGGAGCCGGTGCGCCCGCTGAAAAATTAAATGGAGAGCCAAGGCAGTTGTACATGAAATTATGTATTGTGTACAAGTTTTTTTCAAATGAAGCACTTTATTTTACCTTGGCACGTGTAACCATTACCAGAATATCCCGGTTGGCACTGACAAACATGGGTCACACATTCCGCGTATAGACCACACTTGCCACCACAGCCATCATCTTTAAAGAACGGAAATATTACATATTCATTCAGAGCTACAATAAAGCACGATTCACACCATAAAGGATTTACCTTTCACACATTCATAACCGTTTCCAACCCACCCAGCTCGGCATTTACAATGTCCACTAATGCACTTGGCATGAGCGTCACACTTTGCACACTTATCGACTAAATGAATTAAGTAAATAAACAATGCAACTTCATTTCTGTAATAACTGAATTGTTTGTTGTTCTAGTTTTGTTTGTGTTAGTTAAGCCTGGTTCACACCTGACGATTACCACGATTACGACTATTAAAACAATTTATCGTCGCAATCCCAATCACCAAGTTCACTTGATATTTCATCGTTGTAATCGACAGGTCTGAGTCAGGCTTTACGACTATTCCTGTAGTTTACTTTTAATGTAGAAATATGACAACACAGGCGTTTCAGCGAATTGACAATGAATGAATGAATGAATGAATGAATGAATGAATGAATGAATGAATGAATGAATGAATGAATGAATGAGTAATCTGTCACTGTCTAATCCTATAGCCAATGTAAAATACCGACAAAGTATATGAAGAAACGTTCTAGTGGAATAAACGATTTTCCGACTGGTCTGCAAATAACGTAGCATAGGTACCTCTATAGATATATATATAAAACGTTGAAGTCAGCGGTAATTTGTGTTAGTAAAATATAAAAAACATAGAAAACACAGATATATCAATAACAATATTTCGACCAACTATGTGTCTTTATCAAGTATAGATATATAGATATATATATGTATACTACAGGTTTAGCTACTCCAAAACTAATACTAAAAACTAAAACTAATACATAATTTTTAAAGGAGAGAAAAACCAAATCAGGCGCCTTTTCGTAATATTTTGTTATCACCTTATTTGTCTTTTTAAAATTTTAAAAAAGAAGGCGAAAACAACAACAACAGCAACAAACATATAAAATTGTTCCTTTTCATGGAAAGCAAGCATAGTCGGGAATGACCCAGATAACTTTATTTTTCCTAAAAATGTACTTTTGCACGATCAATGAAATTGTAAGTGAAGAATAAAGAAGAGCTCTTTTAATATCATCTGTGTATCAAATGCGGAATATCTGTTATTTTGTAGTCCCTACCCAGTGGCCAAAATCGTCAAAAAAACACTGCAATGAAGAACATTTTCATTGAAATAATGTCTTTATTTCTATAGAAATGTACACCTTCCCAGTGATTTCTATAGAAATGCACTCCTTCACAGTGATTTCTATAGAAATGCACTCCTTCACAGTGATTTCTATAGAAATGCACTCCTTCACAGTGATTTTCCAACAAGTTTGTCCACTGGGTAATTCGTTCTTTCTTAAGTGTTCATGATTTCGTGATGTCTAACACGACATCAATCAAGTCTTGTATACTCCTTCCTAGGGTTGCACTCCTTCGTCCCTTAAATATGACGTCACATATTTTCAGTCATGGAGGTGAGGTAGTTCTAGTGTTTTCAATGGATGTCTGTTTGAAATTTAATGCTCTACACAAAGATATCTTGTGTATCTTCTAAGTTTCCAAGGAATATTTGTTGAGAAGCCTTTTGAAGTTTAATAAAGTGCAGTCTAAACCATTTCCCAATTTCAAGGCTAATTGCTTCTAATAAGCCGGAAGGAGAAAAAAAACTTAAACAGAGACTTGATGGTGAATGTTTCAGATTCCTTAATAATATTTAAAAAAATTGTTTATTTCCTTTTTATTGTCATTTCGTATATTCGTCTTATAAAAAGATGATCATGAAAACGTATTACCTGCCAGTATAATATCTCGACGTGTGGCTAAAGTTTTAGCTTTTTGAGATTTCCTGCATCATAATCATATTATTTAGGAAGAATTTCAAAATGGACCTTTCGTTTTAATTATGGCAGAGGAAGCAATATGCAACGCAAAGTATTTTTGTCACAGAACAGGAAATGGAAAATCGACAACTAAAGAGAGAAAGAGCTTGGGTGTTTCCAATTTGTGTCGTACTGTGAATAATTAAAATGAAAACGAGACTCTTAGGGAATTCTGATTTCAAATAATTCTTTTGCCTTTAAAGGTTTTTCGTCATTTCAAAAAACTACAATGTTCGAGGAACCGTTTGACCAGAAAGAAACCCGATCTGTCACCACGCATGCGTCGGAACATCCATTAGAGGTAACACAGAAAATATCATTCCCAAACACATTTCAGATAGATGAAACAAAACGCCGATCACGGAAGGCTGTCAGAACTATTCTCAGGGAGGAGTTTAAAGTTTTTGACGAATGTCGTACGACGAAACGAAATGTCGGAATCTCTGCAAATCATTATCGGATAAAATTAAAGATCGTGTAAAAAAGGTCTTAGTAAATGAACGGTATAAAATCTTAAGTATTGTTTACATTGGCCATAAACGTCAACAAAATATCTGCAGCATGAATCTGCTTCAGCACAGCACGGACATGTATGAAACTCTTAATTACTCCAACCAACACTTATTCGCAGTTGCTCTGCTGGTGTTTATGGCGTATCACGAATGACCCAAAGGATCCTTCGTTTGTGAAGACATCCTGATTGAAAGTTGCCATGACTACAATCAAAACAAACTTAATGCGCATTTACAGATTTCGATGTATTCTTGAGTACAACGCTTTGTAGAGCACTTACATTACGGAATAGCATGGTGCAAATGTGTTGGTTTTACTATAATGGCGCAATATGTCGTGTGTAGATATTTGGTTGTAGCACCTCTGTTTTCACTCACTGAAGCACATATTTCTAAAAATTGCCTGCTATAACTTTCGAGAACATCTGAGCAATGATTAATTAGAGAAATGGTAGCATAGTTGTGATGGTTGTGATGGATTCAATGATTTGAGCGATATTGAAAGTCCAAAGTCAGTGATGGAAATCCCAGAATTAATTTGGAATTAAAAAGAAATTGATTTTGCAATGATAAAAAATTGATTTTATGAATACAATGAATTCACTAGAAACGTTCGATTTGAAATCCCAAAGACGATATCGTTGAATCATTTATTTATTTATTTATTTATTTGTTATCTAATCCAAAAATCCAAACAGAATTTCGATGAAACGCTTTTAATCTCCCTTAAATGTGACGTCAAATTTGAGCAGATCGTGGAAGAAGAGCAAGCATAGTGAATGTATTGCAAAGAAAAGCGACCTTTAAGCTTTCTATCTCCCGTAATGCTAGCGTTCTATCTCCCACAATGCAACGTTCTTACCTTCGCAAAGACTTCCGGTATACTGTATATCACATATACAATCAAATCCGTTTCCATTCTCCTTACAACTGCCACCATTCAAACAGGGGTTTGGGTGACACACTGTCGGTTCTCCTGTGGAGACTTTTTCTGAAAAATATATTTAATAATAATAATAATAACCGATTTATTTCTAGCTCCATTTTGCTACATGGTTCTTCTCCTAGAAATTTGTATGTGGTGTGTATGTTAAATGTATTTACAAACTTTTTTTTTTTTTTTTTAAACATATATATAAAAAATATCTATAAAGTACGTGCAATTGCTTTGTCCATTAGGTATGTAAACGTTTTCGTTTTAAAACTGTGCAAACTTTCTGATTCACGAATTGGTTTCGGCAAACTGTCAAAAGTTTGAGCGACGGTATTACTGTAGGAATTGATGACATTGCTTCGGTGAATCATAGGGCCGATGTTTTTACGATTACTTCTGAGAGTCCTTGTATCCTTGTATCCTTTGCAAGTTGTAGTATTTTCAAAACCAGTGAAATAAACGATGACGTTATAAGACCTCGTTTTCAAAATAAATATAAGTGGCAAAAGAGAGGCTCAAACATACCTTCACATCTTGGTCCCTTCCATCCTGCGGGACAATTACATTGAAAGGAATCTCCTACTACCAGGCATGTACCTCCGTTATTACATGGATTATTTGCACACGGATCTGAAGGACCACCAGGTTCTCGTTCTATAAAATGAAATAAAATTTTTTTCTGTGAAATAATTTTGATTAAGTCCATGGTCACACTGAACAAAATTTTGTTCGTTGGTGGTATGGTAATGAATAAACTGAACGGACTGTCATTAAAATATTTTTACCCTGACAATATCTTCCTGTAAATCCTTCCTGACATTGACATTGGAAACTTTTGCCATCGTTTGTAATGATGCATTTGCCGCCATTTTCACAAACAATGTTTTTACACGGGTCTTTACGCTCTTCCTCTGAAAAGCAAATGAGATGTGTTGAAGTTGGCGAGTTGTTCTTTTTATAGCAATTAACATAACCCAAGTGTTTTATGAACCAGTGATGAGAAGCCTACCTATTTTCGTACATTTGGATTTTCCATCACCTTCGTATCCAGGATTACACTCACAACGCCCGTTTACGCACTGGGCGTCTGGGTGGCAATCGGCACAATTGTCCACTGTGAAGAAAAGATTAATTTTGTTTTCATTTGATGAAATTTCCATTATGGCCTGATTCTAAGATTTTGTTTTTGTTATATACCTTCACATTTTGCGCCAGAATATCTGACGTCACATTCGCACGTGGCGGCGCCATTAAAGTCACTACATCGACCGTTGTGTTGACACGGGTTCGGTTCGCATGGATCGGGTTCTGAAAGTAATTGATGAAAAACATTTAAAAAACATAGTTAGGGGAAATATACTTTATATACTAATATCGACTTTTCTTACTATCGCAATCTTTTCCTTTATAACCATCACATAAACATTTATATCCCCCTGTCAGAGGAATGCATGTCCCACCGTTTTTACAAGGGCTTGGTTCACAGTATTTCCGGTCTGTAAAATTAATAAATAAAGACAAGTAAAGAAATAATCAGTTTAGATGTTGACTTGACCGTGTTTACACTTACCTTGACAGTGTTCGCCTGTCCATCCGGTTGGACATATGCAATCGTAAGAACCCAGATAATCTTTGCATGTCCCGCCATTCAAACACGGATTATTCGGGTGACACATGCTTTCTAGAATAAGAACATGACTTGAAAGAACACATTGATTTATACATTTTTCCTAGCTGTGAAGCGTGGTAAAGAAATTAAGAGGTCAAAGGTTACGAATTATCGAATATTTTTCAGACGAATATGGGAGAACAGACACTGATAAACCTTTTCTTTTCTTTCTCACGTCTTTTCATTAAAGTTTTAGTCACCGTAAAAACTTTGCGAAAACAAAAACACTTACTCTTGATACATACTTTCCCATCACCAGTGTAACCTTCCTTGCAAATACATCGGCCTCGTTCGCAAACAGCATGAGGATCACAAAATCGACACGCATCCTCTAAATGATGGAGATAAAAAATAATAGGGTAAGTGAAACGATATGGTGAGTAAAACACTTAATGAAATAACGTTATATCAGTGAATAAATAAATTAATGTAATTCTATTTTACTGGGCAGATGTAGATGTAGTTATTTTTCCACCTTCACAGTTTTTCCCTGTAAAACCTTCTGGGCAATGGCAATGATACAACGGTGAACTTCCAGGAATTAATCCGCCAACTGGTGCTCCGCCATCGGGCGTATTGAAATATTCATAGCATGAACCGCCATTCAAGCAAGGCTGAGCAGCGCATGGACTTGCCACTAAAAAAATAAAATATAAAATTAACATCACAACGCCGTAAGAAAATGTAAATTAATAAATCAATACGTAAATACATACGTTGGCATTTGTCTCCAATGAAACCATCTGAACAAGCACAGTATGGAGCGCCATTTTTAACATAGCAAGTACCGCCATTTGCGCAAGGTGAAGGGTGACACACGTGGTCTATATGTACAAAAAATAATACAGAATGGTCCGTGTAATGGAATCACAAATTTTGAATTGTCGGCATGTCGAGATGTTTCAGAGCAAAACTCATACGATTGAAAGCTTGCGTTGGTATACATCGAGGGGTCACTATGGTTACCTTGACAATTATTTCCTTTATAACCACTTCTACATGTACAGGAATATCCAAAATTCTCCTCGTTGCAAGTTCCTCCATTCAAGCAAGGATTGGACGAGCAACTACTTCTTGCTTAAAGATAAAATAAAAAGGTTGCATCACAACTCCTGGTACCATTATTATATCGATGACGTAACTGCAACTGTAACAACCTCTCCCTTCTTATGTTGCATTAACACAAAGCTCAACCGTTAATGGAGAGTAAGAAGTCATCCCTTTTTGTTTTAGTGGAGAGCTAGATGGCGGAAACAGTGGATTGATTCAAATTTGAATAATTGTTTAATATGGATTCCCACGTGACCTCCTTACCTTCGCACGTGACTCCTTTGAAGCCAATAGTGCAAGTGCAATCAAATTTACCATTCCGCTCGGAGCAAGTACCGCCATTTTTACAGGGGCTGGGACTACACTGGTTAATTTCTAAAGCACGTAAAAAAAGACGAAGATAAGATTTCAATTTCTAATTAATATTTTCCGACATGAACATGGAAGTGGTTTTAGCTTGTTACGTCTGCCTGACAATCTACCATCCCTTAGGTTGCTGGAAAAATTTTTATCCAAAAACAAAAGAAATCCAACTTGTTGAAAATGCACTGCGAAGGAGTCCATTTTAATAGAAATGTGGACACTATTTCAATAAAAATGCTCTTCATCGCAGTGACTACTTGACGATTTTGCCTGCTAGGATATCATGTTATACACTCAAGCTGCTTCCGGTCTGACCTTCACAGATTTTTCCTTTATAGCCCTCTTTACACGAGCATTCGTATCCTTCTTCCGTTTCCGTGCATGTGCCCCCATTCTTGCATGGTGATGGATGACATTTGTTCTCCTCTAAATATTAACATACACATGAGTGCAAAACAAAATACAATTAGATAACCGTAAATGTGTTTCAGTTTTTGCATCACGAAATTACCATCAAACATTGGTCGTGTAGATCATAACAGTAAGCGCTACCTTCGCAGTGTAAGCCTTTGTAACCAGTCTGACAAACACATTCGAACGATCCTCCAACATCGTAGCAAGTTCCGCCGTTACGACATGGTGAAGGCTCACATTGACTTCGTGCTAAAGCAGAATAACATTAGAAAATAAAAGTTATTGTTCGAAACCACGTCAAAATTGTTGTAATGAAATAGTCTTACTTTCACAGTGAATGCCAAGATAGCCTACTGGACAGGTACATTCGTATCCATGAGAAAGAATAGTGCAGGTACCACTGTTCAAACACGGACTAGGCTCGCATCTGCCGTGAACTAAATAAATTTATCAAGAGCTCAACTAATGACAGGTACGATTATTTTGTGCCATGTTACACAAAGACACCTATGGATTTTTAACCAGCTCAAACTTTTTAAATTCATTTTACGAACGAAACAATCTGACTCTTTATCTCACTGACCCTAACTTTTGACAACATTTACAACTGCAAAGCATGTGGATTATCAAGTTTTTTTATCGCACTACTTCGCTTTAAGTTCGCTTTAAACGCAACGTTTGTAAACAGACCGTTTCTTACCCACGTGATGGTGATATTGCACAACATGATGGGTGTGTGTATACTCAGGAACTTCTTCTTCGCAACAAGATCCACAACAATCGTCACCACAGCAACGCATGTGATCACAACATGAGCCGCAACATCCGTCACCACAGCAACTACGCATGTGATGGAAATGTCCATGAAAATGTCCGTGATGACCTTCTTCGGGATAATACACATATTCCCTTTTTGTATTATTTTGTGGAGTGTCAAATCCCAAAATCGGGTTATCGGATAGAGTTCTATTCTTTGTAAAGGTTAAGTCTCGTGTCTGTCTGTAATGTTTCTCGCGCAGCAATTTTATTTTATCTGCTGATTTTAATTTCAGTCCATTTACGTACGTAAGCATGACACAGCATATTAATGCTAGCTTACAAATATTCACCAGACACATTTTAACACAAGTTTTATCTCCGCCTCACATTATTTTTAGTTTAGTCCCATTACTCGTTCTTCTGTGAAATCTATTTTTAGCACATTTCCGCTTTTCTTTTACTGCTACCAAATATCACATTCAGTATATTTCGAACGTTCGAACGTTTTCAATTCGAACATGTTTATGGTAAATGAAGCATATCAAATGTTTACGAATACACGGTGAGTAAAAGTCATTCAAGCGTTACAAAATAAAATTCGATAACAATAAAAACGTTCGCTTCACAATGAAAACGTTCGATTCACAGTTTAATCAAAACAGTATTTGATTTAGATACAAGCTGCAACACCACAAGTAATTAGATTGAATTTAGTTCATAATTAATGTACTAGATGGAACATTTCACCTGTCATACCTAACCTATCAAAACATATTGACATAAATAATTTTTTACAATTAAGTAAAGGACCTGACACTATGATTAAACAATCTTCACGTCATAAAATTCAACGCTTTCAGTGTGAAACCATCTTAAAGATAATGAACTATTATATGTACAGCTGAGGGTTGCACTATGCTGATGTCGGTAGAAATAGAACAATTGAGAAATGGTCTGGGAACGAGCAGCTGTTTATTATTAACAAAGCGCTCAAAAAAAGTAAAAAAAAAAATGATTGGCTCTCTCGTCACAAGAAAACTGCTGACACACTTTTTTCTCGACCTTATGATAGTTCATTCTTTAAATTATGCGGTCACACTTAAGGTAGTATGTATTGAATTATCAGATCTGTATTATACTAAGTAAAAGTTCGAACATTAAAGCGGAACTTAAAATAATGAAAGGTAAAGAGAAGTTAAGTGTCGATCAAACATTCTTTTTGCTTCGAATACCAGCCCTCCGAGAATACCCACCCCCTCAGCATAGACACCCCTTCAGAATACACGCCCCCTCAGCATAGATGCCTTTCAGAACAGACACAGGTGGTATGCCTCAAGTCATGAAAGTATCAAAATACACGTGGGAGATGAAAATACACGCGGGAGATGAAAATAAAACATTGTTATCTTGAAAGTCTTAAAAGAAGAAACTTGTCATTCATTTTGGCATTTGTGAAAAGGTGCTTTGCAAAAGCACTCTCGTTGAAAAAATAAATGCTGTACCAAAAGAAACAAAACTTCGATAAAGGATATTGTTTACATAAAAGAAACTGTCATATTTTAGAACAATTTAATTGACGGTTATGATGGTTTACACGAATGAACGGAAAGCATAAAAACGTCTTTCTTGAAATTCAGTGCTGTTTTCAATGTACATTTCATTTGCAAATAAGATCACCTGTTTCTTTATGACTAATGCTGAAAAAACGCTCAGGAAGGTTACCTCGATATGTTATTGGGTACACGGGTTGCCATGGGGATTGGAGTAAGTAGGATTGGAGGATATCTGAAGCTCAGCATAGTGTTCGAAAGGACTTTACAAAACTTGTAAATGTAATAGGGTAACCGATACTGCCACAGTCTTGTAATTCTCAATTACCACAGCATTAGAAGCAAGTCATATCAGTTCGAATGTGTTTGTAGCAGGAGCTCCCTCTTCATGTGTAAAATTGTTTGGGAAAATGTTTGGATAGTGAATATCACTATTCACTAAAACGATATAGATATAGATATGACTTACAAAAATGGAAAAAAAAAATGGAATTAATTGAAAATATATATATCTATATAATATCTATATGTGTTTGTAGCACTTGACAAAGATTTTTAATAAATCGAAATATTATGAAAACTCTGTGTGTGTTTTTTTGTACAATATAAATATACAACATATATGTTTTACTGACTTTTTTTGTTTTAATCTATATATATCTATATCGCTTTTCGAGGAGACGAATAGTTAAGAGGGTTGCTCCTTGAAATAATAAAATTTGTAGTGGCGGTGGCGAAGGGCGTGTTGTTTTAACGACTTAATTTTGTGTATTTACAATTCAGCGGCCGGATAATTGAAGTCCGGATAAACCGGGGGTCGGAAAATTGAATAACTAGTGTACTATGTACATGTTTCACATATATATAGAAACGACAAAAATAACCAGCCACACCTATTGTGAAGGATAATTTTTGCTGCGATACTATCGATACTATCTAAGATACTATCTAAGAAAACTCTTGACAGAAAGTGGTGGCGGTGATGATGGAAAAGGCGGTGGCGGTGATGATGGAAAAGGCGGTGGCGGTGATGATGGAAAAGGCGGTGGCGGTGATACACCAGTAATCAAGCTTACTACACCTGAAATATGTGAACTAAAATTGAAGGTTTTTTTCATTCAACGTTATTATCTCATACAAATCAACTCTCTTTGACCAGAAGTAAACCAAAACACGAATAAATTCCCCTTGAATACTTTTTGGGGAAATTGACTAATTCTGTTCTACAGATGCTGGCAATGTTAAACATTTGTATTCAGAAGAAAGTGCACAATACTACAACTATAACTCATGAATTTTTTTTTATTCTAACTTTCAAAACCCTTCAAATAGCTACATTGAGAAGATGAATTATAATTCTTCATTAAGAAATAAATGCAGTTTTTTTCCCTTTTCTTGCAAGCATCCACCATCCTGAAAACAGAAAACTTATCATTCATTCATTCATTCATTTCTCCTTATCGTTATCTGTTTCGAAGAAAACAATTTTTCAACTCACCATCATCTTCAATTTCATCTTCGATTTTTTATCTATAGTTCCAGTATTGAGCAGCTATCCAATTTGGTGAATTTCTTTTGTGATTCCAATATTGGGATGGTAGCCAGCTTGGTATCTCTCTTTTCCTGTTCCAGTATTGTGCAGCTGTCCAACTTGGCGTTTCTCTTTTTCTGTTCCAGTATTGTGCAGCTGTCCAACTTGGCGTCTCCCTTTTTCTGTTCCAGTATTGTGCAGCTGTCCAACTTGGTGTCTCTCTTTTTCTGTTCCAGTATTGTGCAGCTGTCCAACTTGGTGTCTCTCTTTTTCTGTTCCAGTATTGTGCAGCTGTCCAACTTGGTGTCTCTCTTTTTCTGTTCCAGTATTGTGCAGCTGTCCAACTTGGCGTCTCCCTTTTTCTGTTCCAGTATTGTGCAGCTGTCCAACTTGGCGTTTCTCTTTTTCTGTTCCAGTATTGTGCAGCTGTCCAACTTGGTGTCTCTCTTTTTCTGTTCCAGTATTGTGCAGCTGTCCAACTTGGCGTTTCTCTTTTTCTGTTCCAGTATTGTGCAGCTGTCCAACTCGGTGTCTCTCTTTTTCTGTTCCAGTATTGTGCAGCTGTCCAACTTGGTGTCTCTCTTTTTCTGTTCCAGTATTGTGCAGCTGTCCAACTTGGTGTCTCTCTTTTTCTGTTCCAGTATTGTGCAGCTGTCCAACTTGGTGAATTCCTTTTACCTTTCCAATATTTTGTAGCCAACCAACTCGGTGTCTCTCTTTTTCCATTCCAGTATTGCGTTGACAACCAACTTGGTGCATTTCTCTTACCATTCCAGTATTGCGAATGGCGAAATCTTATAGCATTCCAATCTGTAGATTTAAATAAGCAAACAAGATGACGGAAAAGCAAAATGTTCTCGGATTCTTCAACTTTTTTTTTTTGGATTTAAGAAGATGAGTCCTATTTCACGCGTGTGACAGGAACTCTTATATTAATCCAAAAATACATAAAATACAGGTATTAGAATGAATAGAAATGATTGGAGATAATAATAGCAAACAAATTATTGAAATGGTCACGTGATTGGAAAGGTCATACCTTGTATGGTATAGTGACGAAAATTTGTACCGACAAAGCTTTTACTCAAAGTAAAAGCCGAAAGAAACGCCATCTTAACTTTCTGTTTTTCTCACAAGGCGTTAAGAAGGCATTAAGAAGGCGTTAAGAAGGCGTGGAGAATCTCTGTCTAAACTTTCTTATTCCAAACCCAAGCTAAATGCAAGTAATCTTTTGAATTAGAATCAATTAGTAACCTCACGGATATGACGAGTTTCAACAGGAATTCCAGAATGGCCACAATAGAACCATAACAGATTCCTGAAGGAATAGATAAAATATTTCGAAAATGCAATAAAAAAGATATACGTACTCTCTCTTTTGCCAAACGGGTAAACCAAAGGTAATCCATCTGGTCCGCCTAAAAGATGAAGAAGAGGAATATTGTAATCGTGGCATAAAACGGCCTTAAATGGTTTAATGGTGATGTGTAAATGTTATAAGAAAACCTGAAGAAGGTCAAACCTGTTTCGTGTAATGAACTGCATATCACAATGTGGAAGGCGCTAAAGACAATAACCAAAACGAGATTCATCTTCACATCCAGGAATATATCGATAAAAAAATGTTTGATTGGTATAAGACAAGCAATTTAACCACTGCGATCACAACAAAGTAGTACCCATGTCCTTATTTCACTTTTAGCAGGTGGCCTGTTGACGAGTTTGGAAGCAAACGTGAAAAATAAAATGTGATTTCCACCTGCGAATTGAACAAAAACCACATTTCTATTTTGAAAAAAAAGCTACATTTATTTATTTTGAAAATATCCTACAGGTGGCCCTTCCCAAAATATCAACATGTACAGGTGGCCCTTCCCAAAATATCAACATGTACGAGCAATTTATAGTCTGTTCAAAAAAAATGTGCACTAATTTCAGTTATCATGTGGAAACCAGATTTAGCAAATTACATCAATTCCCTTGAGCCTGGTTTTTATATAAAAGCTGAAATTAGTGCACATTTTTTTTGAACAGACTATAGTATGATACCTTACCTTCTTCACATCATGCTGAATGGTAGTACCCAGATCTCTTTTTTCAATTTCTTTCTATTTTCTTCACGAATCTCAAACTTTTGTTTTCATTATTTCGGATTATCTGTTACTTTTCCGGTGAGAAGTGAAAATGATATTATTTTCAAGTCAAACTCTATCCCAGCGCTTGTTGCACGTTCAGAAATGACCGTGCAATTTCACGAATGCACACTAAAACTACCACAATGCAATGCTTTAACTACTTGTTTTAAGATTCACTCACTGCTGCGAATATCTCTTTTGCTTTCGAACTCTCTTCATTATTCTATTGGATGATTTTATCGCATTGAGTTATTGTAGTTCTAGCGTATGTTCGGGAGAGAACTGAATTATCGGACAGCGGCTTTGATCCCATTTTGTAGAAATGACACGTGACATGCTTACTGACCTATGTGTTCAAAGAGTACCAGAAAAACATGGCGAAGTTGTATGGAAGACACCAACACAAAGCTAAAACACTATTATTGATGTCCACTGTTACTACTCCATACTCCACTTGCAACATTATTATTTCTTTCACGTGATCTTTTACGTGATCTGAAAAAAAAGCTATGTGATTGGTTAAATTTAATTAATTTTTTCGCGGAATTACAATGACTTAGCCAGAACCAGGGTTCAGAAAAATCAAGTTTCTGCGAAGAATACAAAAGTTCCAAAACAAAACTTTTTGTTGTTGTTGTTTAATTTGATGCAAAACAGAATTTGTTGACACTTTGTTAGATGAAGAATTCTACCTATTCGTGAAATTTTACACAACTCAACAAAAGTTTAACAACATTTGAAATCGTGACAATAACGACTGTAGGACAAAAGAACCTAGATGAAATGACTTTCGGATATCTGATCTTAACGCTAAATCTTACACCATGTCAGCTTTAGTAATATCCTCCAAAATTCCAAAGTGAGAGCAAATGATCGAACCAAGGGGCAACGCTGTTATTGAGATTTTTTACCCAAATATTCTTCCGATGACGTCACTTTTTATAAGAAAATCCATCCATCAACTTACTACTCTTCGAAAATCAAAAAAAGTTTCTTTTAAAAACTCAGTTCAACTCTTGAATCATTGATTTCAGAAAATTGGTTGTAAAGAAAGCCACTACTTCCAACCGTTATTCGGCGTGCATGCATTTTTGCAAAATTTTTTAATTTACAAAGATTTGTGTAAAAATGGATGAGTCCTGAAATAATGCTTCTTGCTCAAGCTCTAGAGCGAAGTGCAATACTTTCGTTGTTTGTATCAGCCATCGTTGCCATGGAAGCATTTCTATGGAAGAAAAACACTTAACAACAATCAACGCGAAGGCCACTTGTGTTTCACACTGTACTAGTAATTAAGGTAAACGTCTATATAAATCTTATTTGTATTTGGTTAGTTCGATTTTATATGATAGAAGTCTCAAAAACATCGCGTTTGTTAGCTTCATCACTAATATGGAGTGTTACATCGCGTTTGTTAGCTTCATCAGTTTTTTGATGATTCACTGCTTCATTTTCGACCTCATCTAGATTATCTGACAGCTGTGAACAATTAGAATCTTTATTGATAGGTATTTGATCATTTAAATCCACTTGATCATGATCCTGTGATGAATGTGTCTCATCAATGTCATTGGAATCTTCACTATTTAACGTTACATAACAATCGGGGAATTCGTTCATGTCAAATGAAACATATTCTTCTTCATCTTCTAAAATGCTGGTGAAAGTTTCTCGAAGAAATTCAAACGTTGGACGGTTTTTTGGTTCTTTCTCCCAACAACTTTTCATAATGTTGTATCTAATGGAAAATAACAGCTTCTATTGTTTGTTCGAAATGTATTACAGCGTTTTGAGATTGTTGACGTTGATTTTATTCCAAAATATTTCAACCAAGGACGGACCTAATATCCTTACATATATCACAAATTTTGTTTGATCTTGATAAGGTTGATAAGGGAATTGGACTTTGTGAAGAATTCATATCTACATCTTGTTTACTTGTTGATATTTTTCACTTGTAAGTCAAAATTATTAAACATTTGTAATACTTACAAAGCCTCAGTGCAGTTTTCTGGTTTTTCCAATCGATAGCCTCGTTTCAAAAGGTTGGGGAGTTCTTTGTTTTGAATACCAGGATACGGAGTCCCGCCTAAACAAATTTCGTCAGAGTTTTTAAAGGACTTTTTGTTAAGGATGCATTGTTTCATTTTTCAGAAATTGAGAAGTGATTTACCTAAAGTCAAGATTTCAAATAAGACCACACCATACGCCCACCTATCAGAAATAACAGAAATAATTAAAGAACTGACCAGTTAAATTTACTTTAAGTCACTTCGTATATCACTAATGATGCACAATGTTCCTAACGGCAGATCCCTGCGTCATTGACGTAATACATAAACGTCAATAATGAAGTACATACACGTCACTGTAAGTTGTAAACTCTAAATCAAAGATGGATTCTATCGACATCCAACGAATTGGTAATTTCCGGTTTTTGTTTCCTGTGTACATCAAATTTCCTTGAACAAATCTTGACAATCCGAAATCCGATATTTTGATATCTTTCATCGAACCAACCAAAACGTTTCGTGCAGCAAGATCTCGATGAACCAAATTTAGACTCGCTAGATGTTCCTGTGTAATAAACGTCGAAAGGTTCTATCTTTCAAACGATGAAAATGAAAGAATTTGTCCTATTATAAAAACTATTGGCGACTATATCACAGTGAAAGCTTTTATAAGAGTTTAACCGAAGCATTTAAATTGTAAGTCTAAAGTCTTACCATTCCGTTGGCGATTTGTAACGCAAAACTTATCAAATCATGCGGAGTCAGTTTGCTCTCATCCGCAGAGTCATGAAGTTTTGGGTTGAAATCTTCTTTCCTTTTATCTGTGTTTAAGCTATTCATTGAAGCTGAATCCTGAAAGCAAAGAGTACTCTTTGGTTGATTGATTGATTGATTGATTGATTGATTGATTGATATGCTTTTTACTTAAAGTAGTAGATAATAATTTTTACCTGTTTAGCAGTACCATTCACATATCTTGCCAACCCAGTGGAACATTTTCTTTGAAAGTTGTAACACAGCTACAGAATGAATAAGATGGATGTTGATAAAATTTCATGCTAATATGACGACTAAAAAGACACGTTTTTTTAAGTAGGCAAAGTACAATGCAAATAAGGGAAACCTGCTGGGATTGATTGATTGATTGATTGATTGATCGATTAATATGCCTTTTACTTACAAATTATTTACATGAAATACAGGAACAGTAGCAAGAAGAGTTTGTTTGAAAGTCATGACTTCGTACGTATGACAGAGAACATTTTATGTCACATTTTTAAAATACGTAAAGCACAACTTTAACTCTACTTCAATACCTTTGTTCTGCGCTCTCTCAAATATTGTAGCAAGTCTCCACCAGCCATGTATTCAAGAATAATGCATCTTGGGTAATCAATAGTTGAACAACCAATCATACTTAAGATATTTTTATGGTACCCAATCTTTTTCATCATGTTAATTTCTTCATTGAAGTCGGTGTTCTCTGATTCGTTTGCACCATCTGAAATATACATATTTATTTCTAGCAAAAGCTCGAAGAACTATGGTACGCTACACCTTACTTCACAGTACACAAGGTGGAAATTTGAATATGCGTATGCTCAAGATAAATCTCTCAAGAAGGCATGTTTTTGTAGCCCTCAAAGCAACCTGAAATTTTTTGTCAAACCTTTTTTTGCTTTCTTCTATTGAGTATCACTATTTGCAAGTGAGTTACGACACTTTTGTTACGACACTTTTGTTACGACACTTTTGTTACAACACTTTTGTTACGACGGAAGAAAAGAACAAAAGAAGAAAAAATAGATAGAAGCATTAAGACAGAAGGAAACGATTGATGCTTTTCTTAAGACAGAAGGAAACGATTGATGCTTTTCTTAAGACAGAAGGAAACGATTGATGCTTTTCTTAAAAGTGAAAAGATCAAAACCATTAGGAAAACAAGACGATGGAAGAGCCAAAGTGTGAGGAATGAACTATCCTGATAGGTTGCTTTTAGGTAAAGTAATGGTATAAGGATGAAAGCTAGGCGACCAAGGATTGTGGTTAAGGGAAGATTTGCAATTTTCTGACCAGAAAATTCTTTTTCGTGGGAAAATATCAGCATTCTTATTTGTCAAAAGGAGCTTCAACTTTAAAGATTAAATAACCCTTTCCAAAGTTTTACAGCAAAACCCACCATTTCAAGTGTTACTTTTATATTCTGAAGACAATCATGGCCGACACTTGCAGAATATGTTAAATAAAAATAATCTTCAGAATAAATGCTGCTTTTTTAAAAAAAGTGTGGCAAATGTTTTACTGAGAGAAATGTGTAAGCTCCTTAAAATGTAGAAAAAGGTTGTCGTAGTGTTTGAAACTGTTTTGTTGAAAAGGCAACAAATCTTTCCAATTCTCTCAATAAAAAGAAAAATTCAGTCATAGGAATTGATCTAAAGACAACTATTTTCAAATAATAATAATAAAAAAGCCCTTTCCAAACAAGAAAAGAAGAAAAAGAAGACAAGGTTGCCTTTCGAGTTGTGAAAAAAATTTGCAAGAATCTAATCTATTCTAGTATACTTTCGAAAAGCGTTTGCTTGCTATTGTATCATAAACGTGCTGTTTTTTATATAGCCCTAAGTGTCGATTTCTCCGTCCGACATAAAACAAGTATTTTTGTAACCCACCCAAATAAAAATTCACTTTATGTTAAGGAAGGTAGCACGGTTGTGTTATGTAGCAAACGATTCAATTGACATGCTTTGGTCTTTCAAATAGCCTCAAGTCGTAAGTTGAATGTCTTGTCATATTTTAATGAGAAAAGGAACATTGCTAAAGAAATTTCAAATGCCGAAAATCTTCTGAAACGTTTCGGATTACCTGGATTTAAATATTTAGATTTTTTAAAAATATTGCAAGTTTCCACAAAGTTGAAGCAAGTCAAACTTTTGCTATATCTTCCAGAATTCTCAAAATGTATTTGGGCAGTGCTTCATCGGATTACAGTATTTACAGAATATCTTTCGACTTATCTTATCTTTCGACTCAACTTATTCAATTTGCTTGAAGAAAAACAGGATACATATAAAGACACTACTTTATCCCTATTGGTTGACGAAATATTTATTCCAAAAACGTCTGATATGTTAGAAATGTAATGCAATAATGGTTCCCCATGTTTAAAGAATCTTGACGCCCTTTATTTAGTTTTATTTAGTAAAACTCAGGTTTCTTATAAGTTTTTAAAACATGTTTATAAGCAACACTAGACATTTGACTCATCTTATCTTCTAGATAAATCTGATGTTCGTATTTCAACGCAAGCTTTCTGGATGATAACTGATAACTGCTCCTTTTAATGCTATTAAGATTTAGTAAAATCAAATCAAATAAAATGCAAACTCCTAAGAAACCTTTCAGATATTTGACCGCATACAACTTGCGCTTTACATTCAAGCCGTTCTTCTGCGCATAGAAAGATGATTTAAACATTCTTTTATCTAAAGTTGCACTGTACACATTCCCAAAAGCTCCATCACCAATCTTTTTGATGCAAACAATTCCTTTCGTTTGTATCTCCCATTCATCTCCAAGTTTTTTATGTGTCTTTGCAAAGAAAGCCCTGTAAAAGAAATGTCTCTTATGCTAAAAACAAAAATGTTTTACAAACAACACAAAGCTTTTAATAAAATTAATGAAATTTTAACTTCAACTCAGCCGATTCAGAAAATTTATTGAAGCATTTGCTTGCACGTGGTTACACTTACCATAATCCATTCGTATATTTTTTAGTCGATGGATGTCCTTTAAGTTCTCCATTTTGTCTCCTGCGGCAAACCACAGCACACACGCATATTCCAAGTAATGATACTATGCATAGTGTAACGGAAACACTGATGACAGTGGTTTCGGTACCGGTTGATTTTCCTGAAGAAATGGAAATAATGCTTAATCTGTTTTCTGAAAATCAATAATTCACATTAAAGAAATAAATGAGAATTTGAGATATCCAAAATTACAAAAAAATTCTTATAGATCACAAATAATCAAGTAATCTTCAGTAATCTCTACAATGATTTGACACCACAAGCAAGACTTTCTTCTATTCAAAAAAACTTTACAAAAATTCACCTGCGCATGCATGAAACGGACATACGCCTGTTTTAGTCTGCATGTCTTTGCCTACACAATAACGTGATTCAGGGACTGTACAATTTCTGCTTCGTCGGTAAACATGTGTATTGATTACGTCACATGTATTTGAACAGGATGTATTGGACGCCCAAATCGACCATTGCGCCCACCCACCTTCCACCTGTAAATCTAAAGTGAATAGAGAAACTTTCAGAAAGATGGAACATTATACAGCGAGAGAATCCATAGTTGATTGTAATCCTGAAATATTTTCTTTTACAATTACAAGAGTTCAACCTTATACAAAGACTGTTTTAAAATGAAACTATGTGTGCTTATTGTGAGCATCATCTGTTTCTTTATTACTTATGATCGATTCGGGAAAGGCAATTTAGTCTACCGTTAAGACTACAATTTTCGCAAGGGAAAAGTTTTTACCTTCTAGAATACAACTTATGAATCCATTCATATCGTTATGCCCCTGCATTCCAATCTCACAAAAACATTTTCTGTCTTCAATCGCATATGAGACACCATTGACTGAACGGTTTTTGGTCAGCCACTCGTTGAAGCAAACAGATATACATTTTTCACTAGATGACGTGGTCACACCCACTAGTGTGTTTTCACTCACACCTCTGCCTTGCTGAGAAATGCATCCTAAAAATTAGAAACATATCTGAAACCGTTTCTGCTATTAGCATTACTTATCAGGAAAACCTATTCATCAAGACTTGTGAACTGATTGGTTCTTCAAATCAAGACTCGTGAACTGATTGGTTCTTCAAATCAAGACTCGTGAACTGATTGGTTCTTCAAATCAAGACTCGTGAACTGATTGGTTCTTCAAATCAAGACTCGTGAACTGATTGGTTCTTCAATAAACTCATTAATATTTAAATGCGCGGGCAGTCGCATTTTTGGGCCATTTTCATGACAGTTTCAGTAGTGAAAATGGTCGCTGATTCACTTAAGTTATGGGTAGTTTTAAAACATTTTATGATAGGGAGTTTTCACGACTTTGAAAGGAAGGAGTTTGTTAGTCAAACTCAACCTTGTATATTTATATTGTTTGCTTTAATTTCTCACAGAACTCTATGATAAATAACATTTTTCATTCGCCATTCAATCAAGTTTTTGTGACAACATGGAAGTATTTTACGTCAGACTGAATATTACGATTTAATGTTCAGCATCGAAACAAGGTTGGTGTAAAACTTCTGAAATTAGTTTATATATTCATAAATTTTCTGTATTATGATTTCTTTAACTTACTGGTGCAATATTTCCCATCACCATAGTAACCTTTCTTGCATATACAGATGTATGATGTTGTTTGAGATGAAGGAATCATATCAACACAGTCAGCGTTTTCGCTGCATGGATTATTTGTACTTGTGCAGCGATTTTCATCTGAAAATATCACAATAAATAACTAGCAGTTATCAATAGTGTTGCAGATTCCTAAAACCAGGGCTTCCATTTGCATGTTCAATTTGCTATATATAAGAAAGAATTAGCTGAAATGTTAAACACTACAGCTGGTACATAACATTCCTGTTGAGTTCGTTCGGTAATTTGCTTACCTCTACATATGAAGGTATCGAATTTTGCAGAACTCTCCAAGCGATACGATCCTTCTTTAAACAGAAGGCAATTAAACTCGTGCAAACCAGCTGCGTAGTTGACGTCCCATGTTGCGGCTAAGCAGCTTTTTTCTGATTTACAAAGTGCTGAGCAAGTGGTGCTCTCTGAAGCATGTGTCGGATGAGCACCTCCAATGGCTCGTGAGGCGGTTAGTTTGACACAATCTATAGAATTGTTCATTGTATGTAAAAGATAAACAATGTCATGAATTTGTAAATATCATCATCACTGTTTAAAAAACCCTTATTCATCTGTTTCAGAACCTCATTAGATAAAAGCCACATTTGAACATACCTTTATCAAATTCTTTTAGCCCTTTACACACGGTCGAGATGTACGGATTATCTCCAATTAAAAGATGTTGCAATATGTAGTTTTCCCCATACAAATGACAATTAAAACTCCCTTCAGAGGTAAACATGCTTCCATAACAACCAGATAACGCCAAACATTCTTTAATGCATTGCTTCAATGTTGAAGTTGTGAGAATTTGTTGTCCAAGTGGTGGTCCGAAACTGGCTGCCATCGTATTTTCATATATGAGGCATCCTGATCATTAAAAAATGTATAGTGGCCTAACAATTGATATGATAAACATCACACAATAGCGACAAATAAACGTAAAATTTTATTAGCGGCATATAAGAATCACAAATCCTCAGTGCTCTAGATGTTAAAAACGCTTTTACCAGCGCCGTTAATTTAGCCCAAAAAATTTTCAAAACTTCCGGAAAATGAAAAACGTTTTAAAATTCCTATAGTAATTTTATATAGTAATAAGAATTTATATATGGTGATAAGAATTTTTCTAGTGACAATTTGTATTTGAGACAATATACTGTTGCGAAATGATCATACAATTGCGACTATTATCAACTTTGTTATTTGAGTAAAATGCTCATTCCTATCAAAACTAACTTTTCATTGTTCCTCATTTTCGTAACCTGTTAAAGATTTCGTCTGCTACAGTCCGATGACAGAATTTATTCTAATGCTTTTATTAAGAATAGCAAAAAGTTTAGTAACACTGGTAAACTCGAATACAATAGAAGATATGTAGCATCATCATAATGATGCCACCATAATGACAAATCTACGTACTCAAGCTTAAGTTTTTATTTCGTTTGCAATTTCCCACACATGACATTACTGACAAATCATCAAGGGAATAAATAAACAAACACACTTCAAGCCTTCAAGCTCAACGAAACAATATCAAAGACAAGGGTAACACAACCCTGATGGAAAGTTCGAATCAGGCCCAACAAATTCGATAACAAACTTTTATTAAACCGTTCAAGTATATTTTAAGAAAATTCTTTAACTCGGAATCCATTCAACGCGCTATATTAAGTGCCAAAATCTGACACTGTTTAACAAAAACATGGTACAAAATGTAAAAAAAAACCAGATCATTTCTGAAACGCTTCAGCAATTTCAGGACTTATATTGATAACAGTTTATGTAAATATAAAAATAAATACAAATAAATACATAAAGTTATAATGTTTGAGCAAAACCGACGCAATTTCAAATGAATTTCAAAGTTGTGAGCCAAATGTTTCAACTATTTTTAGCCACACTTGGACTGTGAATGTAGTTTCATATCCATGAACATTTAAGTGCAGTGAATTTACAACTGACACAAAGCTCTTTAAATAATTTATTTTGAATCATGTTATTGTTTGATATTACAAAAAGTACAGGCTCAAATAGTCTTAAAAACGGTTGTAAAATGTCCAAACCTGAACTGCAAATCACAATCTGGAAGGCGCTAAAGAAAATGACCAAAACCACATTTATCTTCACATCCAGGAACATATTGATAAATAAATCATTGATGGTATAATAGGAATATTTTAAACACCGATATAACTTTTGATTACATCAGTTGTAACTCCCACCTGTAATTTTAACAAAAACAACATTTCTTGTTTGAACAAAAAACCTTTGTTTATTTATTTCATAAACATACTGCAGGTGGTCGTTCACAAAACGACCAATTCAGTATGATAACTTGTCTTCTTCATATTAAGCTGAATGGCTGTGCCCAGATCTCTTTTTTCTGTCTCCTTCTTTTTTTCTCACGAATCCGAGACTATGTTTTCATAATGTTGGATTTGTCGAAAGCGATATTAAATTCAGTTCAAGCTCAATATAAACAAGACCAAAAAAGGAATATCGAACTTTCAATCAGTATATTAGCGAATCAAAACTTTTGCAGAATGTTCCACTTCAAAAACTTTAAAAGAAATCCCTGCCATCATAGCTGCCATTGATACTCGTTCATAAGTTGATATCATATTTTCGACATAATGGCGGAACAACGCCATATGGCGCATATGTTTGATGCATGTACTTCAAACTACTTACCGGTATCAGGATACTGTACCAGAAAAAAATTTTGTAAGTTATATTGACACCAATGGAAATCCAGAATACCATTTATGTGTGCTTTTAGGCGTTGCACTTAAATATTAGGGGAATATTCCACACATGCTATTATTGCTAATTTCAGGTGACATCATGGTGATAACAAATTTATTTGTCAACTTTTTCATGAGCATCCTCCAATCTCGAAACAATTTAGGAAAAGAGAACATTCCTTGAACACTTGTTGTTTAACGGGCCGCAAAACAGAAATCGTCGATACTTTGTTAAAATAATTATAGAATTCAGTATACACCATGAACCGGTAGCTCGGTTAGCAGAACGATAGGACTAGAATTCCAAGGTCGTGGGTTCAAATCCCTCCTGAATCGGAGTTTTCCTTCAAACTGGGTCTGTGTAACTAATACAACGAGTGTTACCTTCCTTTCAGAATTCTATGTAATATTGAAAAACATTCTTAACTTCATTCAATTTTCAGATCACTGGTTTCAGAAAATTCGTTGCTCATATATCGAAGGGAAGTGTAATGCTTTGTTTGTTTACAACAGCGATCTTATAAAATACATTGTTCTGGGAACAGGTTATTCAACAAGTCAGTCTTATTATTACATGTAAAAGAGATAAGGGTACATATAAAAAAGATAAATGTTACTAAAAATTCTATTTCTTGGCAGTTGCTTCAAGATATTTTATGAGACTGAAATCTCAAAAACATCGCGTTTGTTAGCTTCATCAGTTTATTGATGATGCACTACTTCATTTTCCACTTTAACTAGATCACCTGACAGCTTTGAACAATTAAAATCATTATTAATAGGTACTTAATCATCTAAATCCGTTTGGTCATGATCCTGTGATTAATGTGTCTCATCAATGTCATTGGAATCATCACTATTCAACATTGTGTAATAATCAGAGTATTCGTTGATGTCAAATGAAACATATTCTTTCTCATCTTCTAAAATGCTGGTAAAAGTTTCTCGAAGAAATTCAAACGTTGGACGGTTTTTTGGTTCTTTCTCCCAACAACTCTTCATAATGTTGTATCTAATGGAAAATAATGTTTACTATTGTGAATAATTAATAGTTAATAGTAAATGCATTACAACGTTTTGAGATTTTAGGACAGCTTTATACCACCGCATAATCGCCGCGTCGAATTAAACTCTTTATTAAATGCGACGAAAATTCGACTGTATAAAGTGAAAAATTAATTAAGTGCGACATAATAAATTAAATTCAGCAGAGTTTGTCGAATAAAACGGCAATCTTCGACAAATTCGGCATCACTTTATACGGCCACATAATCGTCGCATTTAATAACAGCTTGATTGAACTTCGTGAAAAAAGTGCACGAAAGTAGTGACGTGTGTAAGAAACACACGATAAAAAATTCATTCGAAACTTATGCGGCTGTCTAAAGCCATGTCGAATTTGATATGCGGCAACAAAACCTGTATAAAGTGACTGTCGCATTTTTGTCGAAGTTTTACCCGAATAAAAGTAATTTATTTCGACGCGACGATTATGCCGCTGTATAAAGCTGTCCTTAGCTGAGTACATAAAAATTGAATTTTATATCAAAGTATCTCAACCACTTTGAGATAAAACACATATCTTTTAAAGTGCTTAAAGTTTGGTGTGGGAAATTCATATCTACATCTTGTTTACTTGTTGATATTTTTCACTTGAAAGTCAAAATTATTAAACATTTGTAATACTTACAAAGCCTCAGTACAGTTTTCTGGTTTTTCCAATCGATAGCCTCGTTTCAAAAGGTTAGGGAGTTCTTTGTTTTGAATACCAGGATATGGAGTCCCACCTAAACAAATTTTATCAAAATTTTTAAAGGACTCTTTTGTTGAGGATGTATTGTTTCATTTTTCAGAAATTAAGAAGTGGTTTACCTATCGTCAAGACTTCAAATAAGACCACGCCATATGCCCACCTAGCAAAAATAAAAAATATGAAATTTTCGCACTTTGAGTAATAATATCATGTAATTTATGTCTTTCTAGAAATCCCGTCGAAAGACTTCAAATTTCATATTCCATCCAAGGAATATGTGACCTATTGAATGAAATTTATAATTTATCATTCAAAACGTCATTTTTGATTTTTCAATCAATCATTGCTTGACGTGACCAATAAAACCTTTTACATGCTTAAAATAGAATTGGTGCTGACATGCGTTAGATCGACATACACATGCACGCTGTTAACAACACAGATACACGTCATTGACGACATACATAAGCGTCGATAATGAAATACATACACGTCACTGTAAGTTGTGAACTCTAAATCAAAGATGGATTCTATCGACATCCAACGAATTGGTAATTTTCGATTTTTGTGTCCTGTGTACATCAAACTCCCGTTAACAAATCTTGTTAATCCGAAATCCGAAATTTTGACATCCTTCATCGAACCAACCAAAATGTTTCGTGCAGCAAGATCTCGATGAACCAAATTCAGACTCGCTAGATATTCCTGTGTAGTGAAAGATGTTCATAGCATAGGTTTGCGGTGTTTGTTTTGGATAAACAATGTTGAGTTTGTTATTGAATACAATCGGATGTACATCAAACATGTTTAACGAATAATGTATCATAGCCAATGTTTATTTCGCAATACGTTATATGAATGATGTTATAACGTTAAAAAGCACAGGAGAAATTGTTAAAGACTTTATTAAAAAGAATAACGTTATACAACTAGAATTTTAGAGTTTGTTGTCAAAATTCCCTTACAATTCTTACCATTCCGTTGGCGATCTGTAATGCAAAACTTATCAAATCATGCGGAGTGAGTTTGCTCTCGTTCGTGGAGTCATGAAGTTTTGGGTTGAAATCTTCTTTGCCTTTACCTGTAACATCTGAAGTTGACTCCTAAAATGTAACAATACAAACAAACAGGAATGTGATATACTTCCATTTGAGAAGATTGGAAAATGACAGTTTTTACCTGGTCAGCAGGTTCAGTAACATATTTTGTTAAACTGCTTGAAGGTCTTTGTTCAGGCTTGTAACACAGCTAACAGGAAAGAAACGGGATCGATCAAAATGTTGATAAGTAAGATTGTGTAAAGATTCCTTTTCCCAAAAACAAAAATCAGAATTTCCTTGAACTGTCACTACCATGGACTTAAAAAGATCTTATTTGATCCTAAAATGCGAAGCAAATATATCAAACTTGTTCCACTACCTTTGTTCTGTGTTCTCTTAAATATTTCAGTAAATCTCCGCCAGCCATGTATTCAAGAATAATGCATCTTGGGTAATCCATAGTTGAACAGCCAATCATACTCAAGACATTTTTATGGTATCCGATCTTTTTCATCATGTTAATTTCTTCATCGAAATCGATGTGTTCGGTTTCGTTGGCGCCATCTAAAAAATTCATAACTTCCAGTCTATCATAGTGATTTTAAGTGAGTGTCTTAACGAGATCAATGATCGATCAAATTTGCAGAATAAAAAAGAACATAGCAGACATGAACATTATGAGAGTCGTTGAATAAGTACGTTTATCAAAAAAGCCTATCGAAAAAGCAACGAAAATTAAACGAAACGAAACGAAACGAAATATCTCCATAAAACCTTTCAGATATTTGACCGCATACAACTTGTGCTTTACATTCAAGCCGTTCTTCTGTGTATAGAAAGATGATTTAAACATTCTTTTATCTAAAGTTGCACTGTACACATTCCCAAAAGCTCCATCACCAATCTTCTTGATGCAAACAATTCCTTTCGTTTGTACCTCCCATTCATCTCCACTTTTTGTCTGCATGGATGAAAATAACACCCTAAAAGAAAATAATTTTTGTATTTCCGACATACTATTTACAACGGCTATGTTTTTGTGACATATCTTAAAATAAATGGTTGCATATGTGACTCAAACCAATCAAATGGTTGCAAATGTGACTCGAACCAATCAAATGGTTGCAAATGTGACTCGAAGCAATACACATGACTATGACTAATCTCTGCGCAGATTTATGCGTTTATAAGGAAACTGACTTAAACAGCAGTCAAGACCACGATGCTAAAACAGATACAATATATGGTCACACTCACCGTACTCCACTCATATAACTTTGATTCGATGCGTATCCTTTAAGCTGTCTGTTCTGTCTCCTGCGATAAAACCTGATGCATAAACATATTCCCAGTACCACTACTACGCATAATGAAATGGAAATGCCAACAATGATTGCTTGAGTACCATTGCCTACTTCTGAAGATATAGAAATTATGTCATCAATCAATCAATCAATCAATCCATTTTCTTCAGATTTTGTATGATGTCATGTTACCTCTCGATTGTTTTGAAAAATTCTATTAAACACCACAAGTTAAATTTTCACATACACATGTACTCTTTCATGTGAGATGACGACTCTGTACTCACCTTTGCAATGTATTGTTTTATTTTGCATATCTTCGCCTGCACAAAATCGTCCTGTATGTTTTGGTTTTGGGGCGGCACATTTTCTAGTCCTAATTAAAGTATTGGTATCATTTGCGCTAAAGGAACAGGGCTTTTTAGACGCCCATTGGCCCCATTCTGACCAGCTTCCATCTTCTCGTAAATCTAACACAGAATTGAAAACTAGTTTTAAAATTGAAATAAAAAATATAATTTAGACACATGTACTGCAACGTTGATATCCAAACATCTGCCGAAACGACCATGGATGTGGGATGAAGGGTCACACTCACCTGTTCTGCATACATAATAAGCAGCTGTGTTACAATCTTGATCATCCAGTTTTTTGCTTTGCTTTCCGATGATGACGCATTTGTCAGATAAATTTCTTGGTTCACTAGCCTCCCATTCACCAACGTAACCTCGTATTGGTTTTTCTCTTAAATTTCCCCAGTAAAGAAAGTTCATATTGTTAAATGGATCTGTCATACCAATCCAGTAGATTTTCTGGTCGACTTTGCTTTGTAAGTTCTTAAAGTCATCTTCGGAAGCAAATTCAGCTAATACTCTGTTCGGAATTTCTCGACATTTGTTATATGCCTGCTGCCATGTTAATTTTTCGATAGACGCAATATATTCAAAACGTTGATGATCAGGAAGGGCTATAAAATGCATTAATGCATTGACAGCCTCGCATTGATGAGGTTTCGCTAGATGACAGTCACACATGGTTAAATCATAATAGTTTACGAACCTGCACAAGGTGACGTCACACATGTCTCAAACGTTTCTTCTTCACTCTTTCCGACACACGGCTTTCCGTTCCGTTTCGGAATCGGATTATCACACAATCTGGTGCGAATCCTCCCTCTAAGTCCGTTTCCACCACATGTTGGAAAACAATCCGAACCAGGGGTCCAGTTTCCCCATTTCCCCCAACCCCCGTCAATGGGTAAATCTAATCGAGAAGAGAGAAATTTATGACCCGTGAGGAAGTGTGATTCTTTGACAGAAGTATTTAGAATGTTTAATTCTTCAAAAATCAATTATCTACCTATCTTCATAATCAAAAATTTATGTAGCTAACCAGAGGTGTAGCTAGAGCTCAGATAAAATTTGTGGAGGAGAGTTTAGTGATTTACAGTAGGAGAGCGTGCAAGTAACCTAATCTCCACTTAAGACTGAAAAGAAATATCGTAATGTTGGACTCCTCCACAATTTGTGACTGACCTTGAATACGCCTATGCTAACTCATGTTTATGAGTTGTACTTGGATAAGCACTTGTAATCTCATTTTGTGCTGAATTGTGTTTTATTGTACATGTTTCTTGCTAGTTTTCCGTGTACTGTTTCAGCAGCGGTCTAGAGGGTAGTCATAATTTGCCCAGCCTACACATTTAGAAAACAATCTCTGCGAAGGAGTGCATTTCTATAGAAATATACTCACAATAAAAATAATAATGCTCTTCGTCGCAGCCCCTTTTTTGACGATTTTGTACACTGGGTGCGGAGAAGCGCATTAACATAATCTTTATAATTGTTACCAATGGGATTATCTGAACGTTTATCTTTTATAGTGAAAGTGCAACACTCTCCTACACAAATTGGAACTACCTTCTACATGATTCTGTAAGATGTCATGCGATCAAAGTGAGGCCAGAAACAAAATCAACAAGAGTTTTGTTCTTAATATATTTTCGAAAACAATATTTAAAATTTTTTTAAATTTTACACGAAGCTTTTCGTTCTCTTGAACATCTTCAGGCGCATGTTACAATGGTTGTCCCAGTGGGCACAATCGTCAAAAAGTCAATGCGCTGGAGAGAGTTTTTATTGTAATACTAAATACATTAATATAGAAATGCACTCCTACACAGTGACTCAACAAATTTTACCACTGGAACAACTATCTTTTACCTTGTAGAATACAACTTGTGGTTCCATTCATACTGCTGTTATGTCCCTTCATTCCAATCTCACAAAAACATTTTCTGTCTTCAATCGAATACGAGACACCATTAATTGAACGGTTTTTAGTCAGCCACTCATTGAAACACAATGATATACAGTTTTCACTAGATGACGTGGTCACACCCGCCAGTGTTTTTTCACTCACACCTCTGCCTTGCTGAGAAATGCATCCTAAAAAAGATGGAAGTTTAAACATTTTCATTCTTCAAGTTGACTCTCAAACAAGCTACTTACTACTTTAAGATCAGTTATGATTTTGGCTATGTTATTGAATGTTTCCAAAAAGTATCGACCAGTAATTAGTCCGACATTGACCGGTAATTAGTCCGACATTGACCGGTAATTAGTCCGACATTGACCGGTAATTAGTCCGACATTGACCGGTAATTAGTCCGACATTGACCGGTAATTAGTCCGACATCGACCGGTAATTAGTCCGACATCGACCGGTAATTAGTCCGACATTGACCGGTAATTAGTCCGACAGCAAGGAGATACATAACACTTACTTATGCAGTATTTTCCATCACCATAGTAACCTTTCTTGCATATACAAATGTATGATGTTGTTTGAGATGAAGGAATAATATCAATACAGTCAGCGTTTTCGCTGCATGGATTACTTGCGCTGGTGCAGCGATTGTCATCTGAAAGAAAACATCTCTCCATGAGCATTCGTATGCCTGTTCTCTTAAATACCCGCACCAAAACAAACTTTATCGTCATTTGTTACTATAATGAAATCCAAAATCCTGTACATGGCTCTTCCCCTTATTCAGATAGTTATTCATTCGTCATGCAACTGTCTATGCAGATAATTCTATGCGATAACTGCTAATGAACAACAACAACAACAACAACAACACAACAACAAAGTCTGCAAAACAAACAAGATTGTTTTCCTCCACAAAAAGGAATGTAGAATTTTCAACACTAGTTTCCAAAATTTGCCCAATGATGCAACGATCTGTTAAGTTGTATGCAATTACTAGCAAGTAATACAAATTAAGATATATTTTCATTGCTAAGAATCAAATATTAATTGCTCATTATTTCTCACACCTCTACAGATGAAGGTATCGATCTTTGCATAGTTCCAAGAGCTTTCCAAGCGATATGATCCTTTGTTAAAATGAAAACAGTTGAATCCAAGCACACGCGCTGTTTGATTGACATCCCATGTAGCAGCTAAACAGGTTTTCTGTGACTTACAAATGGACGAGCAGATGGTGCTGTTTGGAGCAAATGTGACGTCATATGGTCCATAGCCACGCACATAGTTCAACTTGATACATTCTGTAAAATGAAGCAAGCTTGATGAATTTGGTAGTCAATATAGGTGCTTTGCCTAGTAAAAACCACTAAAATGGACTTCAGGCCTCTGATCTCAATCTGTTTTAATTTATGAGAAAATTTAGACTCCTGGTGTTTATAATTATTCCCCAAGAGTGATTTAGTTTGGATCTTTTTTCTCATCCCCTCTGTTTGAATTGTTGGTACTGGCCTGAATGATAACAGCATTTAAAGATTGCATCATTCAATAAGCCGACGACCAATAATAAAAGGAGGGTTGGGGATTAGGGTTGGTATTTTTAGGGTAAAGTTTGGGGGTTATCGTATCGCAGAACATGAGCTTACACGGCCAATAATAGGAGGAGCGTTGGGTTAAGGGTTAAGGCTGGGGTTAGAGGTAGGGTTGGGGGTTATTGGTCGTCGGAGAAATATCTGTTCGGGATATCGTCCCAGAATCACCCATGATCAGTTCAGGCAAGTTGTATTGCTTATATCAAATATTGGTTATAAATGCAATAAACCGTAACTTTTGATTGGCAGACGAAACGACAAGAGACCCTGGGTTCGAGGCTGGGTTCTCACTAAACACAAGCAAGCAGTGTAAAAGATAGACTTCAAGAATCAAAGGAATATCATCAGAGATCGCACATAGATGATGGCGTATACAATTTTGATATGTCTCAATGATTAGACATCGAAAATGTATTGTTCAGTTTTAATTGAGTCTATCGTCAAGACAAACCTGCCAGCTTCACGTTTATATACAACGCGCAAAAGTCATTCGTTCGTTTATATCAAAAGGTCAAAAGTCCACCAGGAATTGTCAGTTTCTATTGCATTAGCTTCTTTGAAAGTTTGCTGTTTCTATAGTTTACCCAATTTGTACACGTGTTTCTCAAAACTAATATGTGAAAGGTCAGATGTAAACATACCTCCTTTATCTAATTCTTTAAGCCCTCTACACACTGTTGTAATATGTTCGTGATTTGCAATGAAATGATGTTGCAATCTGTAGCTTTTTCCAAATAAATAACAATTATAGATCGATGCTGCAGAAATAAATGTGCTTCCATAGCAATCAGAATGAGAGATACATTTTTTGGTACATTGCTCGTTTGTTGAAGTTGTGAGAATTTGACGTTTTACTGCTGGGTTGTTCTCCACTGTGTTTTCAAATAACAGGCATCCTAGAGAGTAGTAGAGTAGTAGAGACTAATAATATTTCAGACAGTTATCGTGTTATCATTGGGATGAGGGCGGGAGAAGAAGGCTGGCAGTTAAAAAAAGGGTGGATTCTTAGAAGAGGAGGGCGGTTAGATTTATTGTATACGCTTTGTTACATTGGAATAATTAAACAGTTGAATAAGATGTTGAATTGATTAAAGAAGTAAAAAAGACCTACTTTGAACAGGTTCTAATGTTCCAAGCTGTCCAATAATAACTAACAAAAGTCCGACGGTGATTGGTCGAAACACTTCACAACACATAGCCATGCTTAAATGTATCTGGAAAAACATAAGAGCATCACACTTTCAGCTTATAAATATCTGCTTTCTTTTTGTAGTTAGAGATGACATGATATTTTGTAAGGACCAATAAAATCTCTTAATTTTCTCGCAATTCTTAGGGGCTGTTTACATGGATAAATTCGTACCGGTATGAGTTCATGTCGGTACGAAACTCGTACCTGTGTCTGGTCAAGCTTCTTGTCGTGTTTACATTATATCAGGCGAAATGAAACTCATGCCGGTCTGAATCTCATACCTGTCTGACAGACAGGTATGAGATTTCGTGCCAGTACGAGATTTCTATACTCTATGATATGCTCTATGATATATATTTCCATACCGATCATACCGGCACGAAACACTTCATGTAAACAGAAGCCATTTTCGTAACGGTATGAAATTTCATGCCGGTATGAGTTCATTTCGGGTTTCATGTAAACAGCCCCTTATATCAAAAGTGCTACATATAGTAATAACCTTTCAATTTCATTTTATTGGATAAAAACCATATTAATTTAAATTTCATTTACGGACATACGAACATCATCAGTGCAAAAGCATTTACAAAGTATCTACATAGTTAATACCAAACTTTCAATTTCTTTCCTTTCAAATTTTCTTTCGTGTTTCGTGTTTCGTGTACATACAGAAAGGTTTAGTTTTCAGTACGTGAGTGCAATTAATCACGTGATACTCTTGATGATACACCTGTTTGTAAATAATGCTGTTTATGAGAGCTGGGTGTATTATATCAAATTTAAGAGAATTGTTTTTCTTTTTCGCATAAGTTTCATAAACACAACAATTACGATTTTCTTATCAATCGTCCAATAACCAATAATGAAGTAATAATGATGTAATAATGATGCAATAAGCAATAATTTTATCAATGCACGTTAATGGTTTGGCACTCGCGCGTCAATTTCAGTACATTAACAGTTGAATAACACATTTAATGACGTAAGCAGCATGACAACAGCTATTTTTTTGAAGCTGTGTTATAAGGGGACTTATATAGATGAGTTTCTGATGTTAATTACCAGTTAAAGATCTGTTTAAACTAAAAATTTAATAAACTTCACAAAAATAGATTTCGAGTGCTAATGAGTATTATTTTTAATAATTTTTTTTGTCTTAAAAACGCCTCCTGAGAACCGGTTTAACCGACAGTGTGCAGAGAGCATCTAATTGCCAACCAAGATGCGTGCGCATATTGGTAGGAAATTGACTTGATCTATTAAGCATTTATGTTGAAACTCACAGCAATAATCGAGCAAAAAACACTAATGTTTATAATCATCATGTCACTTAGAAACTCATCTATTCGTTTGAGACAACAAGACAAAACATAGTTATACACCAATCAAACATAAGTATCTGCTCGATTTACCAAATTCACCCCTAGTTTGGGTCAAGATATCATCCGGTCATCGAAATCAAAGCAGCGAAGTATCGATGAAGAATAATTTTTCAGTGCATATTTGTTACTCAAACTTGAGTTCATCTATTCAACCATTTCAGGGAAAAACAGTGCTTGTAATTTTCTTCAAGAAAGAAAATCAAATATACCATCAAACTAAGTAAGTGTATTACCTCGATATCCTAAATCAAATATTAACGAAATGTTCTAAACATGGATATATTGGTTTTGTTCATTTTCCATCATGAGTAGGCAGTATCTTCAACCTTCAACTCAGCAAAGGATGCAACAGATTCATATAACTTCTACAAACGAAAAGATATTTCAAATGTTGTTGTCGAAACTTCCTGTTGCGTCTAAAATTATCTCTCGTTTTTAATCGATTCAAACCAAAATGAGGCTGACTGCTGTATTTAAGTATGTTTAATAACTTGTTAAATACCAATCATATCTAACAGAACGTAGATTATACCAGAGAACCTTTACTGTGTGAAATTCAATGGCCTGTATCTATGAACTTCTACTCATACCAGAGCAAAAGTTTTGCAAATACCTAATAGCAGGGCGATTTGATTTAGTCAGACAACACAAAAGATTGTGTTGTCATTCCTCTTTCTAAACGTCAAAAGGTAGGTGTTATATGACAGTCCGGTCGAAGATGAATGAATGAATGAATGAATAAACACAAGTTGTTTCATTACAATGGACATAAGATGCTTTATCTCCATCAGTTACAACCCACATTATTTAGATCATATCGAAGCGTTTTTCGTTGAGCTTATTTTGATTGATTGACGTTTATAACTTGTCAATCATTTTTTTATTGTGAATCTGTTTCCACCAATTCAGCTTCTTCATTATGTTCGAAGGGTTTTGTTTTGCTAGTTCCAATATGAACGACATAATATTGAACACCTGTTATGTTGATCTTATACAATCTATTTAAATTCCGCACTGACAAGAACACTTCATCAACTTCATCAAAAATATACATGATCTAAATGAAATAGCAGCCACGAGTTGATAACACGAGTTACTTGATGTTCTTTCATGTGCAGCGATGGTGTAGTGGTTAGTACCTTTGAGTGCGACCGCCGCGACCCGTGTTCGAGTCCAGTCATGTCGTATCTCCTCATTATACCACTCCAATGCTGTGGGAAAGATATTTAGAAGAAAGCTTTTGAAAATGTTCATTCAGTTGCTTATAGATTCGCTTCGCTTTTCATATATTTTCGATACATTAGGCAAAGTACTTACAGGTCTATAATTCGTTTTGTCATTTTTAGAGCCTTTCTTAAAAATAGGCGTCCGTTTTTTAAGCTTTCTGGAAATGTGGAGTTTTTAGATCTTCGCAAAAAGGTTTATGAACAACGCTTGCAAAGATGTCCTCATTAGCTTTATTTACTTTAGTGGGAAAATCTTTTTTGTTGTTGTGATTTTGAAGGTTCAGATCATGTGTATCCTTTAAATTTGTTTCAAGGTTAACATACTTGAAACTGAATCTCTTCATTTAATTCTTTAATTTTGACTTGATTTTCGTATTTCCGAATTAGATTATCAACCGACATATTTTCGATGGTGTTAGTTTCAGAAGACTTTTCTATGATATCTTCGAAGTTTTTGCTGAAGATTTCAACTGTCTCAGAGTCATCTGAGACCTCTCTTTCATCTGAGACCTCTCTTTCATCCTCAACTAATACAATTTTTTCATTTTGTTGTGTTTTGTCCAAAATTATTTGTTATCTGTAATTTGAGTTATGTCAGGTTATTGTAAAAATCACTTTTTACGTTTTCTTACGATTTTAACACAAAAGTTTTCTTCGTTTATTATAAGCTACTCTAAAACTTTCTGTGCGATATTGCGAATATCCGTTTTTAAGCCTCGATCTTGTCACGATGGCCTTTCTTATATCTTTATTTAAAAAGGCTGCTTGATTATGTCTAACATAAGCTGAGCAGATTTTACAGGAGCATGTTTGTTAAGATCCTCAATTATAGCAGACTTTAGGCAATCAAAGTTGTTACAAGATCCCTGGCCTATTATATTATACAGAAGTTTTTAAAGTCTCTGTAACTGATGACTTTCGGCCCAGTCTTCTAAAAGTATGGTCTGAACACAGTCACAGTTAAGGGATTGTTCACAAATGACGTCAACTGTTAAGGGGGGAGGGGGGGGGGGGGGGGGGGGGGGGGAGGTGTTATGCTGGAGTTGACGCTGGTTGACGGGGGAGGGGGTGGGGGTGACACTACTGTTGACGTCAACCTTCACACAATTTTCAAACCCTTGATCTTTCTAATTAAGCAAACGTTTCTCATGAAAATGTTTTTCGGTAGAGTATGAAAGTCCTTCGATGTTACTATTTCTGGCTTTTTCATTTGAAAGTATTTTCGCTCACGTGAAGACAATACATTGCACGAACGTAACACACTTCCCTGCCAGATTCCTTCCGCCTCCAGCCCTATTCAATCATCGCCAGAGCGGCTAGAGGTAAAGGAAGGAAAATCTGTTTCTCTGTTTCAAAACGGGGAGGGGGGTCTCTTTCCAAAAGATGACGTCAACTCAGGAGGAGGGGGTAACGCGAAGTTGACGCAGGTTGACAGAGGGGGGGAGGGGGTGGGGGTCAAAAATCTTGAAAAAATGGTTGACGTCATTTGTGAACAATCCCTAATTTATGACAATCGGAGAGACCAGCTTCAATAACAGACGATTGCTGAAAAGATCTTGGTCGGTTTGTTAAGATTTAGGTCTATGGACCAGAGATTTTCAATACATGCTGGCTTTCAAGAAGTTCCTTCATATGAAAGTTGCTGATGTCAGCGTTAAAATCACCAATAACAAGGAAATTGTCATAATTTGAAGAAAAGTAGTCACGTAACTTAAATGTTTGTTTATGTTAGACGGGTTCGGGTTGTATGAACACGATAAAAGCCATTTTTTTTCTCAAATTGAGTTCAATGAGGAAGTGTTGTGACTTTTATCTTTTCCGCACTTCTACAGGAGTTTTGAGGGGATATCTTCCCTCAGGTATAACAACATTCCCCCACCATATGCATTACGATCAAGCTTATAAGGTGTGCTGAACCCTTCAATGAGAAATTGGTTGCTTGGAAACGAACCATCTAGTTTCGTTTACGTCACTAAAAGGATGTTCAAGTTACCTCTCACCTGGTTACTTAGCAGAACAAATTTGTTTCTAACGGAGTTAATGTTAAATCAGGCGATTAGCATAACCTTCCATTTTATAGAAAAGCGTTCATCCTCGTCACTGTGACCTAATATTTCGTTTCCGGTGTAGCAGATTATTTTGACTTCCTGGAAAAAATGACTCCCCAAGTTAAAATTAACCCGAGAAAAGTAACTCCCCTAGAGTCATTATAAACTTGAAAGTGATGACTCCCCTTTATAATAACTCTCCGGTCTTTTAGCTATGCCCATCTCAGTCACTTTTTAACTCATTGACAAGAGTAAGTTCTTTTGCGGTATTGAATTCAATTCCACCCTGATTAGTTAGGATAACACTTTTGCCTGAGAATCAGGTTGATGGAAGTTATGCCGATTATTAATATTTAGTGAAATGATATAATTTTCTTATGATTATTAATGCACACTATAACTGATAAAATCACAACTTTGGGGAAATATATAATCGCATTTTTGCGAATCTTGTTAAAATTTTAATTGAGGTAATTTGCTACTAACTTACTTCTATTTGTTGCGTCTGTCCATGGATAGATTTGAAGTTTGAAATGATTTGACGTTTTTTCCCTGTTAGGCAACATTTCCGTGAAACAGTAGCCCACGTGATATAGAAAACGAGAAGATTAAGCTGCACACACAGAAACAATGATACAACAAAGAGATGTTCTGAAGTGTAAATAAATTTCCTCTTTTCCACAAAAATGTTTAACATTCTTTGCTCGCAACAAATTTTCTGAAGTGTAAATTCAGCTTACTTTAGTGCAATGCAGTCAGGTTAAGTCCGCATTATCTCATTCACTTTCTTACCCAACACTATATAATTTTGTTAAATCATGCTTTTCATTAAGTCACGTCGATCTCTTCTTCTGTCACAAGATACATTATTATTTTGCACGAACGGATCTGTCTCTTGATCTTGAATCTTTAGCAGCATGATCGATTTGAAAAAGGGAAAAACTGAATGAATGCTTTTTGGTACTGGCAAAACGATTAGCTACCTTATAAACGTCAGTACATCATATAAATATCTCGGAGTTGAATTAGATCCCACCCTCTCATTCAGCAGTCATCTGTACAGATCCTATAACGACATATTCCTTTGTTTAAGGATCTTCGCAAGTATCCGCTATCAAGCGATATCAGAAGGGGAGACTGCTATGTAAAACACCATAGTACAGCTACCGCAGCCTCGCCATCCCAACTCTGAATAAGAAGTTTAAACGTGTTGTTGGAAAGCCATCTAGTGAAAAACGTTTTCTCGTAAGTTTGCTTAAATGCCATCGTGGCTGTAAATTCGTTTAAGCAGTCACCTGGACCAGCACACCTGTGAGAACTTTCTTGAGTATTACACGTCAGTAAACACACTATCGGGACTTAAAATGTTGATGATTCACTGAAACTTCCAAACTCAAGGACTTAATTTGCAAGGAAGTCAGTTTTCTGGTTGGTTGAATGGCCACCAATCAATTCTAGGTAACACATTGCCTCGAGTTTCTCTTACTCGTTCCAACCATGAGTCATCTTTATCACTGTGTGTGTCCTACGATTTTTCTCACAAATCATAAAGTATTTCATTAAACGAACTTAACTTGGTCATTAACTCATTTTAATTCACACTTCTATTGCTGAATCGACAAAAGATCATGACGTTAACATGAGCGTTATTGTGCGCAAGCACTCACCCCTAGTTGCACTTTTGTTTTAATGTTATTTTCTCATGGCTAATTTCTATACCTTACGTCTATTTCATAGGTTGTCAGTATTTTTTGGTCTATGGGTGATTTGCTTTCCGCGCCTTAGCGAAGGAAATTGTTTGATTTAGACATTCTATCTATCTATCTATCTCTGTAACAGTTTTTTGCCGATTTCGGAAAGTCCGTTCGGATTTCGGATTGTTTGTTTATTCAGAATAGTTAATGACAGACCCTAAACTCTATGCAAGATGTAATACAAAAAGGCCACTTTCAATATTAATTCATAAAAAATAATAAGCTTTTTATACTTTTGAAATACTTTTAGAAGTTATTTTAGCCGTTTTGTATTTAAAACTTCCCAATTCAATTATCTTTAAAATTTCTTTAAAAAGTCAGTAAAATATGCACACCAAGCACGTGAATCGTTCTCGAACAGTTTGGTTTATGTCTTGAGGAAATTGTAGAATTAGAAGAAGCTTTGAAGAAGAATTTTAAGACTTTATCTACTATTGCAATCGAAATATAATCATAAGAACATTCCTTATGGAGGAAATATTGATGTTTAGCTGACTCTGGGAAAAATGCTTGAAAAAGAAGGTGAAGGTTTGATAGTAAACGAAACTTTGCTGTGAAAAAAACTTTCAATATCGCAGCAGAAATGTATTATAGTATCAAAACATTACTGGTGAATACGTCTTATCAATAAATGCATGAAACATGTTCATTTCATTTAATAAATATTACACCGAAAGTTGAAGATATTGACAAAAACAAACAAATGAAATTTGTCATAGCAGCACAAATCACTAGTGAATGAATTGTACCAAACATACATACATACTGAAAGTATAAACATGTGCAAGATATTGGTGAACGTTATGTCTTATAAAACTGTTTTTCTGGCTCCGAAACGTCATAGTGAATTGAAAAGCGGTAATGAATTAAAGAAAGGAGTAATTTGGGGAATTCTAGACTGTATCAAATTATTCATCACTGTACAATGCTCGGTCAAGTTATCACTTGTGTGGAACTGATTAGTTTTAAATTCACATTTAAAAGATTTTAAGATGACATTGTTCAAAATAAATCTGCAAACCGCTCAATGGAGGCACAATGATTTAGTTTGGATATATGTCAGAGGAAAACAAACTTTAGATGATGATTAGAATCCAACCAATTATATACATAAAATGAGATCACTAAAGCCTTGTAAAAAATTGGAGTGTAGTTCTAGGACACAATACCTTAAGGGGATTTTTTTTTTTTTGCGTGGATTAAGTTTTGCAACTTTTGCGAATTTTGGTCAAATTTGCAAAAATAAATCCACGCAAAACGTCAAGACATGAATGATTCGCGAAAATAAATTCACGCCAGAATTTATTTGCTCATTTTTTGACTCTGTGTACCTTTCATATAATGAAGAAATGAAAGAAAGGCTTCCTTATGACGCTGACCCATTAATATATATTGATCAGGTTTTTTTATTATTCGTAAGTTATCTTTGTCACTTTTCTTGCGAAATTTACAAAAAAACCACATCAGTACTTATTCTCAACGCAAACAGCACCACTCCAACGCAAACAGCACCACTCCAACGCAAGCTTCGACCACTTCTTCACAGGTTTCGACCACTTCCACAATTAATGCAAATTATACGCAATATAATCCTAACAACACATTGCTTAATTATTTGTAAGTCGGAAGATTAACGGGAAAATGTTGCTTCATAACTACAAGACTTGCTCCAACTTGTTCTTCATAACTACAAGACTTGCTCCAACTTGTTGTTCTTCTTCCTACCCTTAAATATTTTTGTTGCAATATCTCCTTTCCATCATAACTGCAAACTGTCCATCCTTTAAAAAGCCGATCGCAAGATTCATTTGATGGCTTACAATACATATAATTGAAGTAACCTTTATTAAGTTGCTATCTTTTTTTATAGCTACAGCAGTGATGAAAGCCGTTTTTCCAAAGACATCTTATGAGATTTAAACGTGACCAGTGTTTTTATATTTCATAACTCCCTCTCCAATCTCTTCCAGGTCGAACATCCATTCAGGATTCAGGATCATCAGTGTTTTCACAGTTTTTAGGTGTTTGCTCATCAGCTTGATCACATGAACAACCTAACCAAACACTGTCATTGGAATCATCACTATTCAACATTGTGTAATAATCAGAGTATTCGTTGATGTCAAACGAAACATATTCTTTCTCATCTTCTAAAATGCTGGTGAAAGTTTCTCGAAGAAATTCAAACGTTGGACGGTTTTTTGGTTCTTTCTCCCAACAACTCTTCATAATGTTGTATCTAAGAATAATACACATTAAAAAGATGAGCTTTTTCTTAATAATTAGATTATTTACATTCCATGTTCTCGGGGAGAAATTTAACTCACAAGATTTTGAAAATTTAGGAGTTTTTCCACGATAGTGGGCTCCACCCCCTCCACCCCCTGCCAACTATGAAAACCATCTTTTTGGTTTTATTTTTGTTCGTTTTACGATACTTACAAAGCGTCAGTACAGTTTTCTGGTTTTTCCAATCGATAGCCTCGCTTCAAAAGGTTAGGGAGTTCTTTGTTTTGAATACCAGGATACGGAGTTCCACCTAAACAAATTTTCAATAAAGATATAATATTGAATGTCATTTTCTTTCCACAGGAATGGTAGTGTTGTCAAGATTATTTACCTATCGTCAAGACTTCAAATAAGACCACACCATACGCCCACCTATCAGTAATAACAGAAATTATTAAATAATTAAGCAATTAAGTTTATTTTAAAGTCAATTTTAATGATAACGATACACGACGCTACTGACGTCACACACATACTTCATCGACGTCATACATAAACGTCACTAATGAAATACATACACGTCACTGTAAGTTGTGAACTCTAAATCATAGATGGATTCTATCGACATCCAACGAATTGGTAATTTTCGATTTTTGTGTCCTGTGTACATCAAATTTCCGTTAACGAATCTTGTTAATCCGAAATCCGATATTTTGACATCCTTCATTGAACCAACCAAAACGTTTCGTGCAGCAAGATCTCGATGAACCAAATTCAGACTCGCTAAATATTCCTGTGTAATAATAGCCGAAAGGTTCTTTAAAACAATGAAAAGCAGACAATTGTTTGTTTCTTTTCAAAAACACATCGCATTGATAGCCTTTTAGCAAAAAGGGCTCAAACGAAGCATTTAAATTGTTCGCTAAACAAACTCCAAAAAAGTTTGACACTAAAATCTTACCATTCCGTTGGCGATTTGCAACGCAAAACTTATCAAATCATGCGGAGTCAGTTTGCTCTCATCCGCGGAACCATGAAGTGTTGCTTGAAAATCTTCTTTGCTTGAATCCTAAAAGTAAACAGCAAAAGGGATTGATTGATTGATTGATTGATTGATTGATTGATTGATATACTTTTTACATAAAGTACTAGAGAATAGAAAAATTGTATACTTGTCCAGTAGGATCGATCACATATCTTGCCAACCCAGTGGAACATTTTCTTTCAAAGTTGTAACACAGCTACAGAATGAATAAGATGGATGTTGATAAAATTTCATGCTAATATGACGGCTACGAAGACACTTGCGCTTCTCTCACAATTGCGAAACTGTATGAAAGCTTCCAAACAGTTTTATGATCATCTATAAGTTTTTACAACGTCAAAGCAATAAGTGAAACTTGCTCCACTACCTTTGTTCTGCGCTCTCTCAAATACTGTAGTAAGTCTCCACCAGCCATGTATTCAAGAATAATGCATCTTGGGTAATCCATAGTTGAACAGCCAATCATATTCAAGACATTTTTATGGTACCCAATCTTTTTCATCATGTTTATTTCTTCATTGAAATCGGTGTGCTCCGATTCGTTGGCACCATCTGAAAAATACATATTCATTCCTGAACAAGCTCAAAGAACGTATTGACTCAGGAAGGAAGGAAAGAGTGATATTTCAAAGAAGTTGCTGACACTTTTGATATAGTTAAGATTTATCAAAATCAAGTCAAAAGAAATTAATATTCCCAAGGAACCTTTTAGATATTTGACAGCATACAACTTGCGCTTTACATTTGGGCTTGTCCCGTTCTTCTGCGCATAGAAAGATGGTGCAAACATTCTTTTATCTAAAGTTGCACTGTACACATTCCCAAAAGCTCCATCACCAATCTTCTTGATGCAAACAATTCCTTTGCATTTCCCATTCATCTCCAAGTTTTTTGTGTTTGTTCGAAAAGAAAACCCTGAAAAGAAAAAGATCTTTCTCAAACAAATTTGATGACGCTTTGAATAACAAAATCTTGACTTTGAGAAGATTTGAAGTTTGTTTACACATGGTTACACTTACCGTAATCCACTGATATAACTCTTAGTTGATGTTTTCCTTTTGAGCTGTCTGTTCTGTCTCCTGCGACAAACCACAACACACAAGCATATTCCAAGTAATGATACTATGCATAATGTAACGGAAACACTGATGACTGTTGTTTCGGTACCGGTTGATTTTCCTACAGAAATGGCAATAATGCCAAAGTTCTTTTCTAATGATCAATAAAATAAGTTGATGAGAATTTGAAACATCCAAAATTACAAAAAAATTCTTAAAGACAACAACTTTGTTATAGCTCGTAATCTTCAGTAATCTACAATCACTTGTACCAGAAGCAAAACCTTTAACAAATGTTTACAAACATTCACCTTTGCAAATATGAAACGGGCATGCACTTGTTTTATTCTGCAAATGTTCACCAACACAAAAACGTCCTGTGTGCTTTGGTGCAGGGGCGGTACAATTTCTGGTTCTGAGGAAAATTTGCGTATCATTTATGCCACATGTACTTGAACAGGATGTATTAGGCGCCCATTTCGACCATTGCGCCCAACCACCATCCACCCGCAAATCTAAAGTGAATACCGGGTGTTTCAGAAAGAAGTTACGCTCTTTGGGCTGATATTTTGAGAAAACCAGTAAAGATATTTCAAAAAAATTTTTTTAATCGTTTAGAGGAAAAGCTAACTTAAATGTTGGTGTATCATACTTTACTTTTCATGCACTAGATCAAAAGTTATGCTCGTTTAGGGAAAAAAGTAATTTCTACAAAATCACAAAAAATAGACAAAAAAGGCTAACAAAAGAATTGTCAAACAAATGGATAAATTATAACTCGTATATTACTTTATTCATTAGAAAATGTATTTCCATTAATTTGTATACACTTATTTATCCTATGTACCATTCCTTGAAAGGCTTGGCGTATCATGACTGGATCTAAATTAACAGCAGCTTGTTGTATTGCATTTTTCAGTTGTCTCAGATTTTGTGGAAGATGATTTTGAGGTTGTGTCCAAATCTTCTGTTTTAGATAACCCCACAAAAAAAAGTCACAAACTGTGAGATCTGGAGAGCGTGGGGGCCATGTGATATCCCCACGAGTACTAACAACTTTACCGGGGAACTGACCGCGGAGATACCTTAATGAAGCATTGCTGGTATGCTCTGTTGATTTGAAGACGCCTCATATCTCCTTGTACAACGTGATATCTAATTATCCTTAGATATTCCCGAGTATCCAATCTTCCTTGAACAAAATGGGGACCGAGCACTTCTCCACGACCAGTTACACCCATCCAAACCATAACTTGGTCAGCACCTTGCTCGAATTCGATGTAATGATCATTTGGGTGACCATCACCAAGCTGTGAATAATGTATGACATTTCTTGAATTAACATCAGAATTCATACTGAAGATGGCTTCATCAGAAATGATTAAATTTTCTAAAAAGATTGCATTGTTCATACGAATAAACCAGTTACAAAACGCAAGTCTTTGGGCTGGATCTTGGGGTTTTAATTTTTGTCTTTTAACCAATACATAAGGGTGGTATTTTATTTCTTTTACAATTCTATTAAACGAAGATGCAGAGAGATTTAAACCATTTCGACGGCAAGATCGAATTCCATTTTGCTGAAGTGAATTTCTTACTGCATCAATATTTTGCGGGGATCTTGCTGTTTGTGTTCTACCTGAACGTCCCTTACATAGATTGTGGCACGTGCCTTCTTGCTCAAATTTTCGAAATGCTTTTGTGATGGTAACTCTACTTGGAGGTGGATCATTTGGCCAATGGTTTGGCCAGTGACGCTGAATTTCAGTTGCATTGTCAACTCTTGCATATTCGATGCAAACCCAGATTCGTTGGTCCACTGTTAGACGAGGCATGTTTGTGAGTATAAAATATAAATACATCCACAAAGCCCTTTTATTTTAGCAGAAAAAAAAAATCCAATTTTCTATCATGAATATTTTTTGCTTAAAAATGCCTTTGGGAATTGGTTTTTATTGCTAAAAAAACTATTATTTTTTATGACATCTTTAAATATTATCAAAAGAAATTTCTTAAAGTTCAAAATAACTTTTGTTAGCCTTTTTTGTCTATTTTTTGTGATTTTGTAGAAATTACTTTTTTCCCTAAACGAGCATAACTTTTGATCTAGTGCATGAAAAGTAAAGTATGATACACCAACATTTAAGTTAGCTTTTCCTCTAAACGATTAAAAAAATTTTTTTGAAATATCTTTACTGGTTTTCTCAAAATATCAGCCCAAAGAGCGTAACTTCTTTCTGAAACACCCGGTAGAGAAAATTTGGAAACGATGTAAGTGGCATATATGGGATATAGTATCACCTATATAGAATATATAGGAGAACGTATGTAAAATATAGTAAGATCTATATAGGCGTAGTATGACCTATATGGAATTTAAAGTGATTTATATAGATTTATATAGTATGACCTGTTCTACATATATAATACGCCACTGCGCCACAATTTTCATCATGAAGTTTTTTATTCTGTTTTCCAATAAATACACATTGTTCTGATGTGCTGCTTGGTTCGTTAGCCTCCCATTCACCAATGTAGCCTCGTATTGGTACTATTGGCGTCCATACCGGTCTTTCACTCTCCCAGTAAAGAAAGTCTTTGCGGTTATATAGATCTTTCATGCCAATCCAGTATCGCTTTTGATCGATCTTGCTTTTCAAGATCTTAAAGTCATCTTTTGTAGTGAACCTCGCTAAGACTGTATTGGGAAATACGCGGCACTTGTCGTAAGCTTGTTGCCAGGTTAACTGTTCTGTTGAAGGCACATATTCGAAACGTTGGTGGTCAGGGACAGCTATGAAGAAATAACAGAAGTTGCTGGACTTATTATATTGGACTTGAAATAACTTTCATATCAAGTGAAAGATGATGAAGTTGATGAAATTTTAACACATGAAAATTTCAGTGAATTTACGAACCTGCACAAGGTGACGTCATACATGTCTCAAACTGTTCTTCTTTACTCTTTCCGACACACGGCCTTCCGTTCCGTTTGGGAATCGGATTATCACACAACCTGGTGCGAGTCTTCCCGCTTAGTCCGTTTCCGCCGCATGGTGGAAAGCAATCCGAACCAGGGGTCCAGTTTCCCCATTTTCCCCAACCCCGTCTATGGGTAAATCTAAAGAAGAAGAGGGAAAGTTATGACGTGTGAGGAACTGTTAAAAAGTAACGTTATATAACTATATAACGTCTTATGGTTTGTTATCAAAATCCCCTGGAGCATCACTCTTTGAAGAAAAATGTTTAAAATATCTGCTTATTATATCTACCAGTCATTTCCTTATGCTCAAGTCAGAACGGGATACTTTTTCTATTATTAAAAAATCTCACCACAAACTTTCAACGGAACAACTATCTTTTACCTTGTAGAATACAACTTGTGGTTCCATTCATACTGCTGTTATGTCCCTTCATTCCAATCTCACAAAAACATTTTCTGTCTTCAATCGAATACGAGACACCATTAATTGAACGGTTTTTAGTCAGCCACTCATTGAAACACAATGATATACAGTCTTCACTAGATGACGTGGTCACACCCACTAATGTTTTTTCACTCACACTTCCACCTTCTCGAGCAATGCATCCTAAAAAAATGGAAATATATCTGAAAGCAGTACTTATAAGGAACACCTGTTCATCAAGACTTGTGAACTTCAATAAACTCGATGATATGTAAATGCGCGGGCGATCGCGGGTAACTAATTTTTCTGCATTATGATTTTCTTTAAACTTACTGGTGCAATATTTTCCATCACCATAGTAACCTTTCTTGCATATACAGACGTATGGTGTTGCTTGAGATGAAGGAATCATATTAACACAGTCAGCGTTTTCGCTGCATGGATAATTTCTACTTGTGCAGCGATTGTCGTCTGAAAAGAATAACATTAATCACAATCAACTTTTTTTCATGTACCATAATTTATTCTTAACAAAGTACGCATTGAATGATGGGAAGTGTGCATTGAACGATGGGAAGTTTTGAACTCAAGTTACAAGGGGAATTTTGAAACTTTGCTCACCTCTGCAGATGAAAGTATCGAATTTTGCATAATTCCAAGAACTTTCCAAGTAATAAGATCCTTTAGTGAACAAAAAGCAATTAAGTCCTTGCAAACCGGCTGCGTAGTTCACGTCCCAAGTTGCGGCTAAGCAGCTTTTTTCTGACTTACAAAATGCTGAGCAAAGGCTGCTGTTTTGTGCGCGTACCGGATCTGCCCCTCCAAAACCTCGGCCGTCGGTTATTTTGACACAATCTAGGGAGTGATGTATTTCATGGTGTTCAAGAGATAAATTGTCTCGAAGTTGTAGCATTCGTCATCAAAACATAGCTAGAATCTTCTTTGGTGATGATTCTGCTAATTCTCCTAAACCTTGTAAGATGAAAGCAACATCTGAACATACCTTTATTGAATTCTTTAAGCCCCTTACACACGGTCGAGATGCGCTGTTCGTTTTTAGTAAAGTGATGTCGCAATCTGTAGTTTTTACCATACAAATAACAATTAAAACTCCTTTGAGAGGTAAACGTGCTTCCATAGCAACCAGGTAACGCCAGACATTCTTTAACACATTCATTGTTCGTTAATGCTCGAAGAATTTTAAGCTTTGGCCCAGAGCTGATTTCCACGGTGTTTTCAAATAGGAGACATCCTGATCATTAAAAAGTAAAAAATTTTCTCCTAGAAGCTCTATACAACTCCCACAATGCAATTCTTTAGATTACATGCTTTCTTTCATTATCACATGGAGTCATTTTTAATGATTTTCTCGCATTGCATTGTGGTAGTTGTATTAAGGAGATAATAGCATTCCGTACCAACATATGTGAAAGAGTCATACAGATTACGTAAACGGTTTCTTTATAAGAAATTTAGTAATCAGATCTCTAATAGTTTAAAAAAGGTTTGCTAGTGCTGTTCATCACTACTTTTTTTCAGCAGCTTTACCATTATGACGTCATCATAGTGACAAAACCACTTATTCAACACGAGTGTTTTAGTTTCCATTTCATTTTACATTTCCCACCACCTCCCATACCGAAAGCGGTGGGGACGAAGTTTGTTCCGAGACATGATCGAGAGATGAGTCAACCTCGTACCCTAGGTTCGAGTTTGAGGATGACTTTTATTTCATCTCCAATAAACTTTTAGGATAACCCCAAATTATTCATCGGCCTAAACTTCATTTATTGACTTCAAGTTTTCTTCGTACCAAATTCTTTCGTGCAACGTCATTTTTGAGTTTTCTTAATCGTTGTTTTGACGTCAAAATCCGACGTTGTTTTGTTGTTTCCATTTCGACCATTAAACAACCGTCATGCGACGATGGAATACGACGTCGAAACAACGTTGAAACAACGTCTTTTTTGTGCTTACAGGGCTAACAAAGAAATAAAAAAAGAACAGCGGGAAAAATAGCTGAAATTAGATTGTTAATTTCCTTCGCAGCTTTGCGTAATATTTTTTTGATTATAATGAATGTAAATGACGTTGTATGGACGTCGAAGAAACGGTTGTTACGACGTCTCCCCAACGTTTTTAAAAATCATACTTATTTAGTTTGGGTTTAGTTTTAAGGAATTAAATTCTATTTGTGCCTTGGGCAGCGCTTTTATTCCATTATCGCTTCTTTGGCTTTTCATGCATGTTATGTTTTTATGTGATCAAACTCCTAATAAAAGAGCGACGTCATATCGATGTTTTAATGACCGTTGTTTGAACGTGAACATGACGTCATCGATTCATTTACCGTTATTGGAGTGGGAAACATATTTTTGTGCAATTATAAGAGAACGAAATGTAGATATAGCAACAAAAGTTGCTTTTCGTTCATTGTTATGATTTATACATCTTCGTCATATGATCGTCATATATGGTCACGACTAACTATGACCATAACACGACGTCGAAAAAACGTTAGCTTTAGTCAAATTTGGTCGCGACGTTAATGTGACCAAATCCTGACCGTCATTTAAACGTCGGATGCTTACTGGGACATACAAACTCAACATCTAGTATTTTGATGGGCATTCGATCTTGAGAAACCTCATAAGAAAAGTTTATGTTATTCATCATGAAAGAAAATCAAGCCTTCAAGTACCTTTTCTTCTTACAAAAAGTTTATATAAAATTTGGAGATTTATAAGATTTGCTTGTTAAGAGGAAACGTTAAGAAAATAGGATGTGAAGAGTAGTGAAAAGAATTTAAACATACTTTGAATAATTGGTGTCCGACTTTGTCCAGAGGTTTCTATGGCAACCAACAACAACCAAGTTGCGATTGTTCCAATGTTATTATAACTGGCAGCCATCTTGACTTCTTTTATGGTGATAAATATTTTCCTCGCAAATGAGTTCCACGAAAATCAGGCTGAGATGAAAATTGGTAAGCAACCTACCTATTAAAAAATTTTTTAAAAAACTCAACATTAAACTTATTTTCCTTTCCCACAATGCTCTTTTTTCTTTTTTCTTTATTTGACTTTTTTTCTTATTCGGTCTGAAATTTCAAAACTATTCAAGATTAATGTAAGCAACCGCTTAGCAACCGCTTAGCAACTTTTCTTTGATTTTATACGAATTTCCTAGGAGGCAAAAATACGTGTAATTATGTCAAAAGGAGGAAAAAACGTAAATTATTAATTCTAATCCCAATGAAACGCAACACCGTTTAAAGTGCGGCACAAATATTCATTCCCATGACTTAAATGAATTCTATTCCGTTTTACTGACCTTTTCTCGAAATAGAATATGTTGCACCAAACCGTTCAAAAATTCTTCTCTTTCACAACAAACCCTGTGATTCTCATGTGTGTTTTTATCCAAATATTCGTTTATGCATAATTTCAAGAAAAACATTATCGAACGAATGAGATCCAATTAAGTATAATTATGTATTTTTAGAGTTTCCATAGCAACTTACGTAATCGATATGCAATTAATGAGATCAAGCTGTTTTAAAGAGCATCATTTTTTGATGATGTCAGCATCTTGCAATTACTAGACAGATTTCGAAAGAAACAAACCTTCCTGAAGCGAAGGATGCAATTATTAATTTCTTAACTTAAACGGCCAAATTTCATGCCTTGACCAAACATTTTGGGCCATAATTGGACTAAATTGTGAAAGTACTTTCCGCCTTGTGAAACTTTCTGGTGGTACACTTGTATAAATCTATTCATCAGAGCTGACATTGGTTTAAAAAAAGAATTGTATTCTAAATACCACACATTTATGTACAATATTATTTTATGAAAAACCTCATTAAAAATAAATATATTCTTCATAATTGTTCAATTTGTAGTATGCCTTCAAGAACTCCCTGTATACTTGACGAAGATTTGCGATTTGCGAATGACTTGGAGTTAACGTTACGCGTTAAACTTTAACATTTTCCGTAACATCCCGTAACATGTTCGTAACATTTCCGTAACATTTCGTAACAATGCACAAATCTTCCGAAACTGCGTAATGAAGTAGAGGCCTCAACGTTACAATCTTTAATAAATTGATGCGATATATTTCTTTTATATGTGGACTTTCATCTGTTGGATTTCAAGCTTCCATGGAACAGAAGCAACAGCCAGGAAAAAGAAAGGTTTCGCATGTCTAAATATGCGACAATCCAAGAAAAAAAGTTGCAGGAAAATATTTCTATGAGTTAACGCAAGCACTTAATTTTCAGTAACATAGCTTAAAACACTGACCAGATCAGTAGGAGAAGTACTAATGTACTGGATTGATAGCAAGGATTACATCGATCTTAGATAGCAAGGATGCCATCGATCTTAGATGAATATTGTAGCAAAGAAGTATCTTTATCAAAAATCGACTTGTGGGCAAATGTTGAAATAAATAAATAAATGGTAACAATGCAATCATATTTTGATTTGACACATCATTTTCGAAGTTTGTCATAACAGTGAAAAGTAGCTTTTCACGTGCGTTTACTGGTCCGTAAATTATTGAAATTCTTTGATGTTGTTTTACTTAACTGATTCTCTGTAAACTTCAGTCGAGCTTTTGTATATAATCATCACTCTGAGTTATTTTTTACACATACACAGATTGTAAACAAATAATTCTGATGAACATGGTAGATGTAATCATTTGGAATGTATTTTGGCTTTCTCTGAAGTGAAGCAAATTCTTTAAAACAAAATATGCCGGCTTAGAACGCAAAACGCCTACACAGTGTCTTGAAATAAAATACAGACCAAATGCTTTTTTTGGTCCCTTGTGGGTATTCGAATTAGAAAATTTAAAATCTTAGAATTTTTCCCACTTTGTGAAATGAAAGAAGTAGGAAGGAAATCTAACGTGTAATTGAGCCCTCTTTATGCCTGGTTGTACGATTAGGCTCTTGTTACACTTGTAAGTCTTTTTTTTTCTAGGAGCATGCATGTGTGATCACTGAAGAGAAATCAATTTGCTGAAGTAATCGTTCACACCACGCTTCGTTGCTTTTTTCTGACATCGATAATTAAAAAGTATACGGCACATGCGCTATGAAAGTAAATAACAGTGTATTATGTACAAGATGGCTGCCACAAACTGCAGGAGGTGGCGGAAAAAAAATAATGATTAATAAATAATGGTTTTGATAATCTGATTCGACAATAGCCCGTGATACAATCATGACGTCATCATTACATTGGAGAATGATTTTAATGTTTATTTTGTGTTTTAACGAACAGCTCGTTAGCGCAGGCGCGTTAGGTTCGAAAACAATGAGCCAGCATGTCAAGCAAAACAAAGACGGTTCAAAAACGGGATCCAAACGGGGAAATTTGGATTCCCTTCGTTCAAAAACATTGACGAAAAAAGAAGAGGAGATCTTACAGCGAACTGAACAGGTACAGGAGAAGCACACTGCTGAATCCATGTCAAAATTGCACGAAATCAAAAAGCAGTTGCATCAGGAGATTTCTTACATTGCCAATGATCATGAACAGAAAGAGATACTTGCCAAGTTGAACAACGAACGCAAACACGAGCTTGACATGAAGAGGGAAACGAAAAACGCAGATAGTAGAGAGCTGGATGAAAACGATAAAGCTGAGCTGAAAATAATTGATGAATCAACAGATAAAAGTGAGGAGAAAACCAATCATACAAACAGCATTTCACAGCAGAAAAACGAAATTTCACCACAGAAAAGCGAATTAATGAAATTGAAGAAGGAACGTTCTTCATCGAAGTGGAAATCTTTAAACTTGGCGACATTAGAAGCTCGAAGCAAAACAAGAGACCAACCAAATACGACGAAACAGCAATCAATTTTAACGTCATCTGACGCAGTTTATCCGATGACGGCACAACGACGTGGACGTTTGTTGCAATACAAATCATCATCGCCGATAATTTCTGAGGATGTCGATATGGATAAATTCGAGAATCATTTCAACGTCAATAAAGGACCGACAGTATTTACGTCAGTAGACACCGACAGTTTAGGATTTAAGCGATCTGGACGCTTGCAAAGCGAAACAGACATCAACCGAAAAAAATTAAGTGATGTCATGCAGTTTTACAAAAACACACGAAAATACTTGAACTACAGAAGCTATATCCCGAAACACCGCTCTAAAAGTCATATTCCCAGACGACTTTGGAGTAGATCAATAAAATTGGGAAATAATAAAGACCAGAAGAGAAAATTGAAAAGAAAACGACATCATGCTGAAAAAGCTCTCGGTAGGAGATCATTCAAGTAGTTTTCGACTCAAAACATCTGCGTAGGAGGTCAAAGTTTTCTACTGACAAACCTTTAACAGCCACTCAACACAGACTATGGGAAGACAGACTATGTTAACAGACAGACATGAAAAAATGAACCCAAATGTTAACCAATGACAATTAACTGACAGCAACTTAACCAATAACATTTAAGTTTACGTCATGCTTTGAACAAAGAGGTTTTTATACTTCTAAGCGTTTACAAAGACTATAGAAATTTTAACCGATGTTTTCAAACGATTGCTTTCAATACAACAGAGTAGATTTTATATACCTCAGTACATCCTATCGGTTCTGCTATGTTGATCACTGTCCACAAACCTTCGATGTATGTATTTGACAAGAATTCAACCCCATTCAATTTTATAAGGCTTCAAATGTCATCTGGCTCAACTTTTCGTGATTCTGTTACACGTCGACTGTTTCAGGCATTTTACAATGTACATCTCGTGTAAGGCTACCAGACAACCGTTCTTGTTATTATTTATTTGCACTATGAGCTATGACATTATTCGGTTTAGGACTGGTGTCTACTGTAGCCTTTTTAGAGTTTTTTTGGTTTACAAAAGTGCTCAGAATCCTCTATACAGGAACCTTCATGTTGTTTTAATAATTTTCTGATCCTTTAATAAATAAAACATTTTACAGGCAATAATTATGATACAGTTCATCTGCTTTTCTAACCAGGACACTTTGCGGTGTAAACCTTATTGATTTTGTTTGGGTTAGTGCGGGTAAGGCACAGTTAATGCCTCGATTTTTCATACGGCTATAAGAACAAGCAAGAACGCCATGTAAGAAACACAAAACCGGCAGAAAAAATATGAAAAGGTTTGGTGAAAAGAAAATGTTCATTAGAAGACAGCCAGCTGGCTGAACCAAATTTACAATCTGAATTACAAAAGCTTTTTAAGTTTTTTAAGTCGACGACATTAGACCCGACATTCAATCAATTGACGCTTGGACTGTAAGTAATTTGTGTTTAAAATAGTCATTTTAGTGTGGCTAATTCAAATTCATCAGGGGGTTGTGTCTCTGTTTCTCATTTACTAAGTAAATATTGCCTTTATTACTCATCCGTGACACGTGACAGGGAGAGCAGTGCAAATACTTGTAATTGATTGGTTGAAATCATATTCGATTGTTATTTCTTTTTCTTTTTCTGTGTGAAACAAACTGACAAAACAATTGTTTAAGTAGAAATACGCCATCAAACACCCACTCCATTCTTACATCATATCAGGACGTTATTTTCTCTATAGTTCGCCAAATTATTCAAGATCAAAACCAGCCGACGACTATAGGGACAAATCCAGAAGGCGATGAACGTAACATTGACATCAACTTGGTGTTGCCAAAGCAACAACAAGCACTATCCCAGAACCAACTCAAAGATGGTATGTTTCAGCCTCAGTTAACTCCGACATTCTTCCAACAACTGGCCGGCCAGCAACAGCAAACCACTAACAACCAACCACTGGCGGCACCAGTCAACCAGCCACTGGCGGCACCAGTCAACCAATTGCAACCAAGCCTTCTTCAACAACCACAGATTCCGGCTTTATCGTTTCCATCGATACAAAGCTATCCAGTCGCCACGTCAAATGACGGTCCCGTCACACATATGGTGTCAGATTTAACACGTGCTTTGGACCGACAACAAATGTCAAGTGAAATCCAACAGATGACGAACACACTTGCCCAAACAATGCTCAACACGCTGATTTTGACGGGTCATCATGGCGAACATCATGACGGGAATTTTTTAACGACGGACCGTTTCCAACAAGGTGCCGTCTTTCCGTCAAATTCAGGCAACAGAATTGATTTGCCGTCAAATGTTTTGGTTGACATGAAGAACGGAAACACAAACGCTTACAATCAAATTATTGAAGACGCTGCAAAAGTGTTTGTCAAAGAAATGAAAGGAAAGGAGGGTTACAAAAACAACAGTGAGGAGGAGAGTGTATTGCAACAAATATTGAAAGAGTTGAGAAAGAAAGAGCCAGAACCAACAGCTGCAGCTTCCGTGGTGATCGAAAAAGACGAGAGTCCGACAAGCGCACCAGTGGTGATCGTTCAACCTTCAGCCGCTCCTGAAGTTCCCGCCACAATTATAAGTGAACCAAGTGTTGTTGCACCACCAGTGGTAGCTGCACCTCCGCCTGCAGTCGTAGCCCCTCAACCAGCTGCAGCACCTCCTGTTATAGCACCAGCAGCCGCACCTCCACCATTAGCAGCAGCACCACCAGCAGCCCCCCAAGTTGTGGCCCCACCAGCTGTTGCAGCACCTGTAGTTCCACCACCAGTTGCTGCGGCTCCCCCTGCTTTGGCGGCTCCTGCAGCAGCTCCGCCAGGGGTTGCACCTCCACCAGGGGTTGCGCCTCCACCAGGGGTTGCGCCTCCACCAGCTGCACAACCAGGAACACCTCCTGGAACCAACCCTCCTTTACCACCACCACCTGGTGGTGTACCGCCTGGTCAGCCTTTCCCACCGCCAGTTCAGCCACCGCCACAAAATCATCGAAAAAAGAGGAAAAAACGGAGGCGTAAGCCAACACCAAGCCCAGTCACAAACGCACCACAGCCACCAGAACCACTTACTGTACCGCCGCCAACCGCAAGTCTTTCTACGGCTGGAGTACCCAATCGACCGCCTGGATGGCCAACCGCAGGCCCTTCTACGGCGGGAGTACCCAATCGACCGCCTGGATGGCCAATAGATAAGAAGGAGTTCACTTCCGCAGAAACGGGTAATCGAGAAAAACGAGGCAAAAACGAGCAACACATTGATGGTGTTTCAAATGACGTCATCAAACACATCGTTGATAAAGCACTCCACAAAGCAGCTCAAAAGTTGGGCATGATACGTCATCTGACGCGTCGTCACAGAAAACATAGACGCGTCAAAAGGTGCTGCACCAGTACTGTATATGAAACAGTGCGCTGTACATTCTTGAAATTATGTAATGCAGCTCGTAGCTCTTAGGAAGGATACTGATCATATTTACAAAAGACTGAAGGACATGTTCGATTAAACGAGTTTCCTTTGAGATAGATCGCATGAGCGCGAGTAATATTTTCGAGTTATTCGAGTTAAAAGAGGAATCTGAATCACTTGTAACACTCGATGACTCGAATTTTAGCGATCTCTTCGAACTTCTATTCTCTCGCGTACGAATTCATTTTATTATGGAACCGAACCAAAATCAGACAATTTGTAGGAATTTTTTGAATCGAGGCTCAATATACGTAATTCAGTTGCTCGTAATTGTGTTCTTCTCCACAGTGATCTCATAAAACAGGAAAGGTGTAGCGCGATTGAAACTTGATAATTGAATTTGTTTTTCTTTATATTCATATGAAAAAAAAGAAGGTTTACACATTACAAGTCGAGTGGTAAAGACTTGCGAGACAAACTTTGACTTTGTAAGATGTGATGTTAGGAAGGAAATTCGATTGTAAATTAAGTTTTGCCATTTCATGAGAATATTTCATATTCGAAGATTGTCTTCTGGTCACAACATCATTCACCAGTAATACATGCTGAAGTTTGGGTCAGCGAGGTTAGGGCTACAGTCGATAACTTGCTCACACGATTTTCTAAAACTTTTGAGTTTCCTTGGGAACCATCTGACGAAAACCATTTTTTTTACTAGTATGGTATTACAACAACACGAAAAGACAATATAATTTAAAGAAATATTTTTCGATCTGAAAAAATTAACTCTGTCAGCTATCCGAACTTTTTACACGGAGGACGACAGGTACGGACGTACAAGGAATCATCCCTATATCTGTTACCACCATGTCTACGAGGCTAGCAGGCGTGACGTCATAGACTAAATTTAATAAATATAATGAGTTCATGGTTCTCCATCCGGTGAGTATATCCTCCTTGTTCGGTTGGTTCAGGTGGACTAAAGCATCTGGATCACCTAAGAAGGAAAGCGGAAAAGACTTAAGTGTGCATGTAACATAATACAGGCAATATATCTCTTCCCAAAACTATTTTATTCATTAATTTACTAAAGGACTGATTGAAGGAATTTACCTAGCTCGTTAAACACAAACGAATCTGTTTGAACTCTCTCGCAGAACTTATAAGTCTCGCAGCACACCAAAACAGGCACGTTGTTGGATTTTGCAACCATGGCAACCATTGCCGTACCAGCACGTGACATGACATTTCCATTAGCTAACAACGCATGCGCACCAAGAAGGATTGTAGTGACCTATGAAAGAAATCTCGTCCAAATAAAAACTCGAAAAATTGGACGTATCCAGCCACTTACGAGTCCTCCGATCTGTCTCTCTTCTTAAAACCATCCACCCCTAATATTCCTGCACATATCATTATATAAATCCCTGCACATAAGCCTTCGTATCTTACAATCAATCCATTTCATGAGACAAATACTGTGCTTTCAAAGAACTCGTTTAACTTGAGTGGATATGTAGTTTTTGTTTCATGACTTTATTGAACAAACGAGACAAATATACGTACATCTTTCATAATGTACGACAAAGCGTTGATCAAGCAGTATGTGCATTTTATGTCGCTGTTAACTAGTCTAGTTACAGTTTCTTTTCCTAAAATAGAAACACGTCCGGTCTAGTCTTTATGTACCATAGAAACATACCATGGAAACAAGCCATGGAAACGAACCATGAAAACATTGACAAACACTAAGAGAGGACAGCTTTATACAGCCGCATAATCGCCGTGTCGAATTAAATTACTTTAATTCGGGTAAAATTCGACAAAAATGCGACAGTCACTTTATACAGGTTTTGTTGCCGCATATAAAATTCGACATGACTTTAGACAGCCGCATAAATGTCGAATAAATTTATCATCGTGTGTTTCTTACACGCTGTCCACTACTTTCATGCACTTTTTTCACAAAGTTCAATCAAGCTGTTATTAAATTCGACGATTATGCGGCTGTATAAAGTGATGCCGAATTTATGTCGAAGATTGCCGTTTTATTCGACAAACTCTGCTGAACTTAATTCATTATGTCGCACTTAATTAAATTTTCACTTTATACAGTCGAATTTACGTCGCATTTAATAAAGAGTTTAATTCGACGCGGCGATTATGCGGCTGTATAAAGCTGTCCAGAAACGTATAGACCTTCACGTCATTACAAGCATCGCCTCGTTTTCAAGTTTATGAATAATTACGTGTTTAACCTTAATAAAAGAATTTCGTGAAAAATGTTTCCCTAATGTGTCATTTCTCTTTGTAAACGGCGCAAACATCATTAAGATCTAGTTTGAAAACGAGACGTTGCTTGTAGTGACGTAATTCATGAAAAGGTCTATTGGTTCCAGTGATCTAATGTACTAATGTACTAGGTTTTCCGCTTTTATTCTAAACATTGCTTTTGTGTATTTGGCTTTAGATGACGTAACTGCTAATAATCACAGTCAAGTTTGTTTAAGAGAATTTGCAAATAACTCATTCCAAGTAGATTTCTTTTGTTTAAAAATATTTGAAAATCGCTCGTTTAGAGAGTATATAAGAAGAGACGGTTCATGGTGAACCAGAAAAGAAAGTTATTCTAATGAAGGATTACCAGTCAAGTGCTTAAGAAACTTCCCAGATAATATTCTGATTTGGTAAAATTACGTGATGTTCGCTTACGTAACACTAACAATTTGATGCAGTAAAAACTGATTTCTGAGAAATCCATATTGGAAAACAAGGACGATATTTGGATAACAAATCCGATAATCCGATAATCCGGTATAAAACTGAACAGTAAACATAAAAGTTCAATTCCATCGTTAAAAAAAATAACCCAGGGTAATTTCAAGATTCAGATATTAACCTGTTTATACGTAATAACCTCTTTTCCATATCTATTCCGGTTCGGTAAAATACACAATTCATATTTCTTAAAATCATGAAAACGAGGCTTATTATGAACTTTTTATTTTTCATAGCGTTGTGTTAGTTCATTATTTACTGATACTTACTTAACTCTGCCATTTTAATGTCATAAATATTTAAATCATGGATGAAAAAGGAATGATAGAGACAAGTAGTAGTAAGGATGTAGCATAAAAGGAGAAAATATTTCCGTGGATTAGAGTGTGGAGCCTTTTTTGGATGTAATACATGATACAACTTTGAAGATGATTTTACATGCAATATAGAAGTTTGATGCTGCTATTTTGAATTTTCGTAGTTTCGTAGTGGTCAGATGCACTTTGACCCCTTGTATAACGTTGTGTATTGCTGATTCGGAAATAGAAAGGGGCGAATTTTACTTTGATATCGTATTGAAGGGACATGATGAGTGACGAGTTATGTGCAGGTTCAGCTGTAGCGATAATGTTGTCTTCTAAAAGTTCCATTTGTATGTCTTGTTCAACTCCCTGAAGTGTTCTGACCTAAACACTCAGAAAGATCAATTTTCAGTTCATTCAAGCTGGTAATGTCAACTGGTCGATCCTCCATATAGCACATGGGTCATACTTCAAATGTTTGGGTGGCTTGCTACCAAATTTGACTTGGCTTACAATATATCTTTGGGGCAGCCTTACATGTCGAATACATTCCAAGATGGTAGTCTTGACGTACAAGAAGTAGATGCTATCTCCCTCAAGCCTTTATGGTTATAATTTTCCATTGCAAACAATACACCACTGGTAAAAACCACTAAGTGTAGTGCCTGCTGGACATGCAGCAACAACGTCACCAGATGCACAACACAATTTGACTAATACTTTGTACAACTTGTTTTTCATTAAAGCTTTCACACGACCATCAAGAAAACAATATTTATTATTGGATGCTGTTTCGCTTTCCTTAATGAAGCCTTCGTGAAAAAAAACTGAAAGGATTTGAATTTTTTATATTGTGTACTTTTCAATAAAATGTGTTTGTATTTTACAGTGCTGATGAGTAGATAATTGTATAACTGAATGAACGAAAATGGTAGTGTTGTACTTAGGACAGTGCTGCAGTTAAGCACTCTCCCTGTAGGTGTTTATGTCTTCTTCAGAACTGGAATTATGTTTGATTTGTAGTGTTAGCACTTGCAATACGATAGAAGATAGCATAAACGCGTAGAATAAGGTCTGCCTTTGTATCTGACATTTTCTCTTAATATAGAGAGAGTATTGAGAGTATGCTATTAATTTTACTGTAATGTGCTATTGTATTTTCTTTTACATTACTTAATATATTTTCATTTTCTTCAGGGCTGCCCTTGTAAAATCCAAGTCTTTCCAACGATTTCATGTTTTTTCCTTCAGACAGTGATGCTCGAAACTGCTTTATTTTTTCGTTAAAACAAACATTAACAAGACTTTAAGTATTAAAAATTTGAAATTGTTCATATTAAACCTCGTTTTCATGTTTTTACGAAACATGGATTGTGTATTTTACCGAACCGGAACAGATATGGAAAAGAGCTTATTGTTAAAACAGTTTTAAAACAGCGTGTGAAGATTTTGAGAAAACTATAACCATACAAGTTATGGTTGTGAAATGAAGTGCTAATCACATGACCAGTTAGCAGAAAGCAGTTATATGTAATACTAAACAGTCTATATATTTGAATATGAAACTGCCTGTTTGAAAACCATATATGGATGTTTGAAAACCATATATGGATGTTATAGTCATATGGATGATATAGTCAGTCACAATCAAGCTTTCAGATACTTCTATCCATAAATTCACAAATTATCTCTCATTGCAACGTTCGTCTCGTTTAAAATTTTTATATTTATGACGTAATTCACCATAATAAAAGAACATCTCAAAACAATAATAAACTTTCAGATTCATCTCTTAAAAGTTTCTGCAATGGAACATCTCTGATGCATTGCAGCCCCCTGCCCGGTCAAGTATTTACGATCAACCAATCAATCAATCAATCAAAGAACTTACCTGGAAAATCTGGTCTGGTGTCAACCACAACAACATGGAAGGTTTTACCTTCTTTCTTGGCATTTTGTAGAATTTTGATGATCAGTGATGAACTGAAAAAGAAAAAAAACCATTTAAAAGATCATTTTGTCATCAGTTCTCGACGTTCTCGACCATCAACGCTTCTGCAAAACTCTCATAAGAGATTTGGCGGAAAGACGAATGAAAGGGCGTTTCTTGGAGAGGGAAGGCGTTACGACTATCAGTACTTGACCATCAGCACAGTTCTAGTATTCATACCTTACATTATTTCATGGTATAAACTCATTATACATACATAAATACGCCCCTTCTTTCATCAATCCTTACTCTAGCCTCTTTTTCACGCCCGCCTCTATCTACTTACAACCCGTATGTCAGAATTTTATCGCCATCTTGAATTTTGTCGAATGCAAAGTTCGATATTGCTTTGTCAGCTAAAATAATTCTTTCATTGATGAAATCATCAATTGCTTGGAGCAATTGAGATTTAGCCTGTAAACAACAAAAGTACTTAGCCTGTAAACAACAAAAGTACTGTGGTTACGTGAGAAACACTAAAGGTCATAATTTAAAAGGATGTTTATCATTGAAATGAGATCAAAACTTTTTTTGTTGAAAAGTCTTACAAATGCGTTTGAAATAACGAGTCAACAGTTTGCCAAATTATCCAAACGAAATATCCAAGGTATACACCATAAAGTGTTGAGGATACAGTGCAGGAATATTTTATACCTCTCCTTCGGGCATTTCTGGAGGAATCTGGGTGATCTGAAGCTTCAAATACTTGATGGCATTTCCCATGCTCACTGATAAGTGACGACATTGAGACAGAAAACTGGAAAAATAAACACAACGGAACTCATGGTTCGTGTAAGGGTTGAAGAGGGTAAATTTGTCATGGGAAAAGGTATCTATATGATTCATAGTATATGATGTTTTGACTAAAATCAAGATTTTGTTTATCCACCAAAAACATGGAAACAGCTTAGATGAGAATATCACAATAATTTTGTTTCTTCTGAAAACTCAACAAGCGACTCATAACAACAAGCCACTCATAACAACAAGCGACTCATAACAACAAGCCACTCATAATTTCAAGTCAACTCACTTGTCTGTAATACTTTTTGTCAAACTTTCTTGTTAAAAAAAGCCGTCAAACATACAATACCTTATGCATGGTTTGATTTTAGATTCCAGATCTCTAGAGAGCTCTTTCGATTCTGGTGTTACATAATCGGTTATAACCTAAATCAAAGAAAGTAAAAACTCCACAGTTTGTTTTTATGCACTTTATAAATTTTTTTATTGATCTTTGTTTAACTGAAAAAGAATTTATTTATCAGGAAAGTTTCAAAAGAAAATAGCAATGATGATGTAGTGAAATTTTTAAAAATACTATTAACTTGTCAAAAAGGAAAAATTTGGCAAAAAAATGAAATAAAATGCTGAGAGTTATCTTTAACATTCTTGTACCATACCTCTTTCAAAGCATACAACAAAGATATACATCTGGCATTTGAGCCTGAAATAACACCATCAGCATATTGAAGACCCAGTTTTATGATAGCAGGATGAATTTGATCTGACGAAAAACTAAAAAACAAAACACAAAAACAAAGTCAGTTTGCCATCTTGTAACACTTTTTGATATTCCCAGCAAGAGAGACATTCTTTCCACTGAGCATGCAACAGGAACAATTAGTCATGATGGAACAAAACAAAACAAAACAGTGACGAAGCTCAATACCTGATATCTTTAGTTAGTGAGGGATCTTTTTCATATTGATGAAGGTGTGAGAACAGATCAACTTTCTTTTGTTTTACACTACGCTGAGGTACTTGCTGTTTAGCTAATTTTTTGGATATCTTCTTCTGAACTTTCTCGTCATCCATTTGCACATTGTAAGCCACACGTATAGTGGAAGCTATAATGAAATTAATGAAATGTTAGCATGGTTACAGTCTTGATATAATTCATTGCAGCCATTCAGATACAATGATCGAAATGTAAATCTTATAAGTTCGAACACTTTATTTTCGAAAGGCTTCTGTTCAACCTCCACCATGAATGTTGAAGATTTGTTCAGAAACTTCAAACTGAGACTCCCATCACCAGAAAACAATGCTTACCAACTTCAAACTGAGACTCCCACCAAGAAGAAAACAATGCTTACCTTCTTTGGCTGCTTGCTTGGGTTTACTGATTGTCGGTTTGCTTTCACCCTTTTTGGTTGCAACTCCACTATTTTGCCCAGATGTATTTTTTCCTGGTCCATGTGGTTGTTTTTGTTTATTCGCAGCTTTTGCAGCTCTTTGTGCTTCCTAATACCAAAAATATTTAAGCATTAAATTCGTTATTATGAAGTGTTTTATAATAAAAGGAGTGCAACAAAAATCAACAAAAATGTCCCCAACTTTCTTATCACAGTAAAACATTTTAATAGTGAACAGTTAAGAGACGTTTTTAACCTTACATGTAAACATCAGTGAAAAGACATCAACAGGTTGTTATAAACCATGATTCAATCATGTAAACAAACACCAAATAATTTGCATGCTTTCCTAGTGTGAGTTTTTCTCTTGTCTTAACAAAGGTTTTTTTTTTTGCTGTCACGAAACATACATTACAAAAAATACACTACCTGTAAAGCTCTTCTTTCAGCTCTCAATTCAGCTTTACTTTTAACTGGTGCATCATCTGATTGTTCATTTGGTTTATTTGGAATCTTATTTGGAGCTTTCCCTTTAGCTGGTTTTCCTTTCCCTTTGTCTTTCTGGTTTGATGACGAGTGGATTCGTGATTGGCCTGCATCACCAGTTTCAACTGCCTTCTCCTAATCAAAACAACCAATACTGTCTACTACATTTTGTGTAATATTTCAAAACTCTTGTTACTTTTATCAAAATTTAAGATGGTAGAGTGTTGACAGGATAAATGCGGTGGGGTATAATGTCTGAAGAACAGCCATTACTTAAAGCAGTGTTGCCACTGTTGTTTTCTTATCTGGCCGGAAGTAATTTGCTTAGTTTAGTGGGTTTGGATTTTAGGGTCTCCATATCACTGGAAAACGCTATCTTGGACACCTCTTCTTCTTTTAGAGGTGATCCATTGAAAGTTTCATTTATTTTTGAACTAAAACAAACAAATTATGCTTTCAGGAGCTGCCACGGAGACGTGTTCTGTAAATATGTGTTCGACAATCTTTTAAGAAATGTGTTCTGAGAAAATTAAATTCCTAGAAAACCATCTGTGGAAGGGAGCATTGCAACAATACAAGCTTGCAACGATTCCCGAAAATGGTTTCCTCCACAGGTTTTTTGGGACTTAATCCTGTGCTCCGGTCTACATAAAAAATTATCAGAAATTCCTTCCGGCCGGAAGGAATAAACTAAAATTCCCCAGCGGCCAGGGTTTTCCGGCCAGGGCCGGAAAAGTGGCAACACTGTTAAGGAAATAGCAAGAACTGAATGTTAGAACCGAAAACTGATAAGATCATGAATAGGAGTGCCAAGACAAAGAAACAAATCATATTCAATAGAAAAAACAAATTCAGGAAATTAAAGATACTAGCCGCCAAGGCGGCGGCGCTCGCCGCCCATGTTCAGCTTGCGTTGTATCACCCCCTGCTCCAAATTATTGCACTTAAAACCAGCGATAAGACTTCCTTTGCTCCTGGCTTTATCGCTTAATAAAGCTCATTTGCACGTGAAGAGAAATACGTTCCTGGTGTTTCAAATCTTGCATGTTCTTAACTCAGCCGTTCATTGTCGCGGTCGCATTTAAAATGTTAGTAGACTTTCTTGCTTTACACAATGCATTCCGAACGTGAACTTCACGTGGTTTTTATTTACGATTTTAAACCAATCAAATATCAGTTTAACAATACACTCAAAACGCAGAGAGAAAAAACTTTTCAACTTATTATTAGCTTTTGTTTTACGCGCTCTAACATGGGTGCTGTCAGAAGTAGGTGAAAAAATGGTTTTTCTTCTTAAAAAGATCACACGGGAGGAGAAAAAAATGCATGTGCTAAATGAATGAATTGAATAGAAAACGTTTGATCAGATTAAAATAGATTAAAAGAAATCGATTAAAAGAAATTAAGACAACTATTAAGACAAAAGCAAACAAAAAATATTTTGTTTCATGATACTCTTTTCTTATCGGTTTTTAAATATTTTGATTGCTCGAAAAAAAGTTCACCCGTCTCAGACAGTCACGAAAGCGTTCTGCCACTGCTGCTTTTTGTCCAAAATGTTTAATCAGTTAGTTTATTTGTATTTAGTTGATGTATTGTTTTCAAAGCCAAGTCAACGGTGGTCCTTGGAATATAAAACTAACAATAATAATAAAAACAAAACGTTATCTCTATTGGTTCACCAGCCAAAAAAAGTCACGTTCGATTGGGGTTGCAATGTATTTGTTTCGAATTCACGTCGCACACAAAAAAAGAAATAATTTCGCTCACAACTCAATCTACCATTTTGTGTGACTTACAAACAAACAGACAGACAGACAGACAGACAGACAGACAGAGAATCGGCTATTAATATATAGATTCTAGTGTTGAAATAAATGGTTGAGAATATATACACAAAAGCCAAAAAAAGAAGAAAAATTGGAGATTAGCCTTCTCTTAGGTACACTATTTTTAATGGAGATAACAGATAGACATCAAGAACCAGGAGTTTGAAAGTTCATTGATACCATATCCAACTTCTCAAAAGATCAACAGTATCAAAATCTTCAAAGATACCACATGAATCAGTTATGCTGATTAAGAGTTTTCTTTATTATTGACAATAGACAATGGATGATACCAGTGTCGCATCAAGAACATTTATGGGGACATCGATTTTCAGCAGGGGGTTTCGGGGCAGCTATGATGCTCCCGGAAGCTCCGACATTTTAGTACTTTCAAAGAGCCGAAAAATCACTTAATTGCATGTTTTATGAAGTATACTTCGAATTTGGTTACCGATTGCATAATTTAGAACTGCACCAGAGAGCTCAGAAACAGATGGGACAAATTTAAACAATGCGAACCGCCTTTATGTTATGTTTAAACTAATTTTGTATTGTTCTAAATTAGTTTTGTTTAACTTGTTCACGAATTTAACATTCAGATTTTTTCTTTTGGTTATTTTTTGGGGACATTTTTTGGGCGCCCATAACGTTTCAACATCATCATTTTCAATCTGGATGCGACACTGGATACATTATTTTTAAAATTCGTTAGGGCTTGACCTACTTGAATTGAACAGTTTGGATGGGTTTTACATTTACTAAAGCCAAGTAATTTAGCTGGATGGCTTAGTTGGAAGGCTCTTCTTTGTAGTGAAAGAGAGTAAAATTCCAATCCTATCTGTCACAAGATTCAGGAATAATTAATCATTTGCAACTCCTCTTTTGAATAAAAATTTTTTAAATTCATCAAGTAGCACGTGATGTCTAATCAGGGTACATTTTTCATACATTTTGGAAAGTTTCAATGTTATTTCATGACTTTTAAGATTTATGAAAAAAAAATTATTGACTTCTGTTCTCCTTTAGGTTAGTTAAAACATTAAATCATGCTGGATTACTTGAGTTTCATCTTAAATAAAAAGAACCTCTTAAAAAATTCAAGCTCCTTTCCACAGCAAGGCAATGGTATTGATTTTTATTAGAAAAGGAAGAAATCTCTATACCTTTTGTGACATTTACCTCTTGTGATATTTCTAGTTTTTGCTTGTTTCTAAAAAAATATAGAATGACAATAATGAATAAACCGTGGTAAATAAGAAATACTTAAGAATATTAAACAGTCCACTGAATTTAGGTTTGCACTCAACTACTATCAAAGGTCAGCTTCACTTTGCTGAACTTCCAATCCACCCACATTGGCATGCTGACCTTAAATCATAAATAGGTTTTTTTTGCCGGCCTTCCTTTTCGTTGTCCAAAACACACAAACCACTTCTCAATGGTGCTTACTTTCATTCATTCTCAAAAAAGAAGTTTTCATTTACGTCATGCACACTTTTTTTATAAGAGCAAGTTTGAAGTTTTTATATTGTATCTATTACCCCATTGCTTTAAAAGCCTAGCCTGGTCTTGTCAATTTCTACTAAAAAATTTGAAACTGTCAGAAATGGTGCTGTTATGAAACTGTTAAAGAATTAAAAACATATTTCAAGAACATGATAGGTATAAAAGATATAAAAGGTAATTAAAAAGGTCAGGAACTTCAAAACAAAATTCTGTGTATGTAATCACCAAAATGCATATGACACACACTCAAAGCGTATCTGTTGACATACCTTAAAGTCACAAAAAGTTGCGAGCACAAATTGCTGTGCACAAATTTTCACGACTTTAGTGACATTTTTTGTACACATTTTTTCGGTTTTAGGATTCAAGACTTTTTGTGCTCGCAACTATTAAATATTTTCACAAAAAATATTTCCTTGTTTCCAGAAAAGTGCCCCCTAGAATTGCTAGATCTTCTGGTATTCTATTGTTTCCTTCCTTTTGTTTCAGCCCATAAATGGTTGAGAAAAGACAGTGAACTTTTATCAGTTTAGGCTGCTTGCGACAATAAAAGCTAGCAATCTTATTGTAAAATTCAAGAAAAAGTTTTTGCGACTTTCGTGACTTTTTGTGCTAGTGGCTTTTTGTGACTTGAAGGTATTTGCCAAGGGAAATTTCCATTTTTCAGGGAATCAGAGCTATAGAGAGCGACTAGCAGCAACATGTGAAGAACGGACTATGAAGAATAATAAAGGCCTATTTGTCCTCTTCCACTGTGATCAATGTATAAAAACTTTTTTTTGACTTATGTGCTTTCTAAAAGCATGTTCTGAATTGATTTTTATTCATCAACATAAATTTTCAAGCATTGAAATAAATTTACCTATTTCTGATTTGTGTCCCGAATTAGGAAGGCAGTCTGGAATTAGGAACATTTGTAGTAAGATAAAACGGAGGTGACTTCAATCAGTAAACATAAGCTGTTAAAACTTTGAAATTAAAGTGCATTTTTCACATTTTAAATAATTCAATTTCCGCGCATATAGCGTACGAAATTGTTTGGTTTACACATTCTATCTATTTATCTCTGTCACAGTTTTTCGTCGTTTTCGGAAAGTCCGTTTGGATTTTGGATTGTTTGCTTATTCAGAATAGTTAATGACTGACCCGAAACTCTATGCTAAATGTTATACAAAAGGACTTTAGGGCACTTGGTGGAGTTTTAGTCAAACCTGTTAATTATGTTGACAGGTTTGACTAAAATTGGGCAATTTAGGCCAAATTTGCACCAAATTTGCAAAGTCCTTCAATTTTCATGAAATTTTGAACGAAGCACATTCGAAAGGTGCTGATTTCAAATTTGACAGTCATTATGTCAGACTTGACTAAAATTGGAAAATTTGGAAAGTTCTTCAAATTTCATGAATAAACATCATGCGCAAGATATTGGTGAACTGTTTTTCTGGCTCCGAAACATCATAAGTGAATTGCAAAGTGGTCAAGATTAAGTTAAATAAATTAATTAAAGAAGGGAGTAATTTGAAGAATTCCAGACTGTATCAAATTATTAGTCACAGTGTTTAATGACTTGTACACAGTCATTCAGATATCTTGAAAATTAGCCTAAAGCAATTTTCTCAAGGGCTGGTGTGGAAATTGCTCAAGCCTTATGGCTTCTAGTTTCCTTTAGATTCCTATTAGAAATATCAATCATCAGAATCATGTTCAAGTAAAAACAATCAATCAGGAAATTTTAATTAGTGTGGTTTTTTTATGATCTCAAAAGTATTGCCAATTATGTGCAAGAAAGAGCAAACCTTAAAACGTGCAATGCATCGATAAATGCTTCATTCTACCATAGCAAAGTAAATCTATAACAAGCGATTGTGTATAAATTGAACTTTTGTTATTATTACAGATGTCTTCATTTGTTAAATTTGTCAATGTGAATTTTGTTTTTATTTACGAGGTTCCCACATGTGATCCTTCATATCATTTGTTCTACTAATATTCGCTGATCTTACAGACCACACCTTAAATGCAGATGAGAAATGATGGTCTGCTAAGTAATATCATCGTAGTAGTATACGGAACAGGAGGGTTTTGACTAGTCGAAAATTTATATGTTTAAAAATTATTGAGGAATGCAAATGAATTCAGAACATCAGTTAGGACCACTCGGCCAAAACTTGCGATAAAAAGTGTTTCATTCTATTTTATGACAGCCACACGACAAAGTGCATTCACAATGTTTTCTTCTGATTTGAGAATACAAGATTATTGTAAAATCGTGAAAGAAGTTAATTATCAATCTGATTTAATTTGTAACTTAGGACTCTTTACTTTGTACATTCACGTTGATATAAATATATTGCAGGCCTCGAAATCCAACGCGAGTATGCAAGTATTGCTCGCGCTGGTACTCGCGTAACTGTAACTATCGCGAGTACTTTTTTAGTCGCGAGTAACATGTAGCAAATATATTTTTTAAACAGACTACTTTCTCTGGGAAGAAGTGTTATGAATGGAAAACAAATTCAGACGAAAAAGTTCTTAGACAAACTCTCCATTTGTGCAGTTTTATATAAATCTTCTATTAAATAGAATGATTAATAGGACTCTGTGTTGGAGAGCGAGTTCCACAACAATTGATTACGTTAACAAGAAAAAAGATTGAACCTCTTTTGCGAATGTATCGTGACAAAATGTGACAAAAGATTGTCACCACTAGACATCTGAAAACGTTAAAATCAATTGTAATTGTAATAAATAACAACGATTTAAAATTCTATATTTATTTATTTAGCATAAGCTTTTCGGACTACGTCCATCATCAGTGCATAAAAATACTATATCGATATAATGAGACATGGCAAATTTATTACAATCAATTGTAATTGTAATTCATTGTAATAAATGAATGTTCCAGTTTCTTTCCTCTGGGATGTAGTAATTTTCGAAACAGATTCTCTATCAACATGAAAACGAAAGCAATTAATTTTTTACTTCCATTAAAAATATATTTCCGGAGAGCCTTTGAGCATAATATTCAAGCACGCAAAAGAGTAGCATAGACTTTATATGTATGCGAAGGTGTGCACAACAGAATTGTTAATGAATAAATGTCAAAGTTAAGATATTTCTTTCTTCCTTTTCGTAGTGCTGTAGACATGATATTTCATTAATTTCAATAATTCTATTGCGTAACACTGAAAAAATGTGCCGCAAAGGAGTGTCTCCTCCATCCTAAATATGAAAGAATTGTATATGCTGCAACATTTGTTGCAGCATATACGTGAAAGAAGATTACGCGAGTATTTCCCTACACAGTGTACTCGCGATGAATTTACGACAGGAGTAAAATTACACTTGCGCAAAATTCAACGGATTTCGAGGCCTGTATTGTCCAGAACAAATTATTTGTGTTTTTTCTATGAAGCCCGAGAATATGTGAATAGAATTCGTTGAGATACAGACGAAGTTCATCGTAGTATTAAAGGCACAAAAGATCGGGAACACAAAAATTCTTGCGACTTTCGCGACATTTTGCTTTTTTAGGATTCACGACTTTATATGCTGGCGACTTTTAAATGTTTTCACAAAGAACATTTCACGGATTTGCAGCCATTTCTTTGAAGGGTGAAGGGTGCTCGTGACTTTTTGTGTTATTTTCGTATAACTTCGTTTCCAAATCCCCAAAATAAGTAGGCAGTGGCTTTGGTTGCTTTGGGTTGCTTCGATCGCACCACCCTCGGATTTAGCTGACCTTCTTTTTTTACCAAGCAATTTTTCAAGCGATGTACTACCAAACATTTCTAGAACACTAAGTTTAAGCTAAGGGGGGAATGCGCGTATAATTACGAAATATATATGTTCTCATACATTCCAACCCTCCCGATATGACCAGGAGACTCCCGATCTCAAGATGACAATCCCGATCTCCCGATGAGCCAGATGATCTCCTGATATCAGGATATGAAAAGGCCACATTTTTTCAAAATGTGCTAATTTTAATGGCAAGCTCACAGTTCAACATATATCACTCCACAAAGCGGCAAGCAAGCGCCGCCTGTGTACAGATTGCCGGTTGTAGCTAGTCGGTGCCGGCATTATGATAAAAAATAGCATATGTAAATTAACCTCTTTTCTAGGGCCCTTTAATGTTTTTCAACACAAAATGATAAAAATAATAAATAAAAAAGCATACAAAAGCAAAATTGAAAGGCAAATTTTGGAGAATTTCGTATATTTTCAAATGTTTGAAAAGATTCAAAACACTGTTCCGCTTTGCATTGAAAATGAGTATAAATTTTCAGGTTTGCCCGTGGGTACCCTGAGTAGAAGTTCAATGAAATAGTTCATGGCGACAGTCCTCATCACTGACTAGTTTGAATCTCAAAATTATTCTTCAAGATGGCGCTTTCCGGCGTTCTAGACAAAGATAAAACCCAAAATTCCCACCTCGGCCCCAACCATGGTTCACCCTCAGCAAAACTCCCGATATCAGATTCTCTAGGGTTGGAATGTCTGTGTTCTGGTGAAGCATGTAATAACCATTCGTTTGTTTGAATTATTCATTCCGAATGCTTCCCGATAATTTATTATTGCAATGTTTGGTATTGTTATCTTAAGGATAGTCCATACCCTCCAAGGTGAATTTTTTTGAAAAAAATTTTTTTTCAATATTTCCTTTCAATTTTTTATTTAAAAACAGATTCTGCAATCAGAATTTTAAAATTCCAAATAATTATGGAGTTATTAGCAAAAACCAAAAGGCAAAAAAATCTTTGTTTACACAAGTAATTAATCTTTCGGTGAAATAAAAGAGATTTCTCTCAATATACGCACATGCATGACGCCATACATACTTTTTCGGCTTTGTTTCCTTTTCGTATTCAATATTATGCTTTATTATCGTTAAAAATAAAACCAGGTGGTTTTCTTTATAATTATACACACTATCATTATTCAATGAGATAGCTTTCTACCTTTTTAACTTTTCATACATTCCAACATCTCACATTCACAATAGAATTTGATCGCTATTCAATTTTGTTTACACAAGCGATGGAAGAAGAAAAAATCTTTAAATGTGATTTTCTCTGAAAGTAATTTTAGCTTGATGACCAACATTTAAAGAGTTCCAACTCCCCTTGTGAACGAGATATAACCATGCGGGTTTTTTCATTTTGTTCAGTTGGCCTTTGCGCAAAAAAGTTTGCCACATATTTTGAAAAGAATCAAAATTCGCCCCGTGAGGGAGAGTTGAAGTTAAAGAATCAACGTTTTAATAGGGTTGTGAACAAAAAGCTTTATATTTTTGGAAGTAATGAGTTTTAAAAAAAACTGTGGCAAACTTTTTTCGACAAATGATCATGGATTTCAAAAGTGCAATTTGTTTGAAAAAAAAGTGTAAATTTTACTTTTTTTCTTCTAATTCCTGTCCTTTTCATTTTTAATAAACAAAATATGGCTCATTAGACAGATAATTAAATAAGAATTCAGAAAATATATACTTTTGATAAGAAAAAATCAACACATTTCAAATTATCAGGGAAAAACTGAAATCATGCTTAGGAGGGTATGGACTATCCTTAATGATTTTCTTAATCGTTTTGTCGATACGCCACACAATAGTGCAAATTTAATTTTACGACCATTATTGAAACTTATGCTAATATATTGCTAGAAAAGCGGTACTCCTCCAAAGATGTAAAAATTGTTCGTTTTCTTCTTTCTTCATTTTCTGAAGAACTAAGCCGAAAGGGTAAATTTGACCCGGTAAAAAGTTTTGTTTTTTGCATAAAGTTTCGTCACCCCAAAAATAAAACCGTGTCGAATTTTCCCTAAAGCTATGTTCTATGCGGTTGCTATGCTAGATCATCATCATTCAATCGGATGTATTCAAATAGGAGAGTAAAATAAAATTATCGAGGCATTATTTTAGCGACTAATTCTGGTCGAGTGGTCCTATAAGGCCACAATCACAAATAATATTCCTTCGCGTCAGCCGACCGAACAACAATCTATGCCAAAATTCCGACAAATTTGAGTCGGTGAGTCGGTAAAAATGTCGGAAAAATGTCAAAAATGATTTGGTCTTAAATATTGTTTCTTTTTGTGTGATATCAAAAATATTACTTTTTGACCGGTAAATCTTCCAAAATCAACGTTTCCTCTACTACTCCGCCGCCATTTATAAATGCTGATGCCGTAAGCTGGATAGCCGTTTCCCGCTGGCGCCTTCTTTAAAAATGGCTGAAGTTGGTGGATCAGGCGAAACTTTTAACAACAAATTCCCGACGATTTTATGGACCGACCGACCGACCGACCTGATTTTTTAAGTGATTTTGACGCGAAGGTAAAGTATTTGTGATTGTGGCCTAACTGAACATCAGCGTTGAATTAGCAGATCGCGAATCGCGATTGAATTTAAAATATTAGCGATGCAAAATTATCACGAAATGCTTAATGCTTAGTATCATTAGTGAACTTGGTAAGAATGAACATATATTTTCGTGGCCTGAATCTTTGTTTACTTTTTGCGTCCCCCGTAAATTGAAGGAGGGGAGTCTTCCGCCGTACCTGAAATATTGACGGTAACCTATAAATCACCTGAATTTCATTTCATAGCATTCCTAACAATACCTTGGCAATACTTTTCTTTTTCACTCGACCAACATCAAAAAGCGAAAATGATAAAACATGCTGATTTTAAAAATCAAATCAAAACAAATGACCCCACTACACACGGGGCACACAGCTTCAGCTAGCATATTGAATATAATCCGATTGATAAATAAATAAAGTAAGAAATCCGAAAATCCGATATTTTTAAAGGTACACGGAGGAGAGCCAAAGAAGTTATGTGGCGCGTTGTGAAATTAAAATTGATTGGTTCATTCATCAATCTTAAATGTTGATTGGTTCTTTTCATAAATAAAAAAAGTTATCGCGTTTCCAGTGTTCATTGAAAATTCTTTTGGCGCCGGCATTGAGTACGTAAACACAAAAAATTCAAATTTGCAGTGACAAAACTTAATCTAGCAATGGTGAGTTTACTTTCATTGCCCTTTCAGTTACTCATTACATTTTTCTTTATTTTCTCTATGGGTTGCTTTTAAGGCTGGTGGAAAAGCTGGTAAAGATTCTAAACCAAAGACGAAATCTACTTCAAGATCTGCCAGAGCAGGACTTCAGGTATTTAACAACTTACCTAAATTATATTAGACATTTCTTTATTGTGATTTCTTGAAAATTGAGTATTAATTGTTCCTTTTTACGTTGGTGTTATGTATTTTGTTTATTTCATCTTGTGACTTAAAATTCTCTATATGATAAGAGAAACCTATATTTATTTAGACCAATTAATTTCCGTGGTTAAGAAAGAATAGTTTTTTTACTTTCACGCATTTCAAAATTTTTGCTTTTGATGTCACCCTAACAACTGTAAGCACACTATTTTATTCTCAATTACAGTTTCCAGTTGGTCGTATTCACAGATACTTGAAGTCTCGCTCTACAAACAAAGGCAGAGTAGGTGCTACAGCCGCTGTGTATAGTGCTGCTATTTTAGAATATCTAACTGCTGAAGTTCTTGAGTTGGCTGGTAATGCATCTAAAGATTTAAAAGTAAAACGTATCTCACCCAGGCATTTGCAGTTAGCTATCAGAGGAGATGAGGAATTAGATTTATTAATAAAGGCCACTATAGCTGGCGGAGGTAAGTAAATGAAAATTATGATTTTGTAAGCTATTTCTCTGGTATACTGCTAAGTTTGATTTGTATTTTTTTTGTTTAGGTGTCATTCCACACATTCACAAGAGTTTAATCGGCAAAAAAGGATCAAAGCCAACATAACATCATTGGAAAATTAGTTCTAATTGTAGAATCATATTTATTTTGTATATTTCTAAAGGACTGTTTCCTTTCACTCTGTACATAACGTTTTTAAACTCTGCCATTGCTTCATCAATTATCCTTCAAATTCTTTTCCTTTCTCTCCTTTTTAATTTTACCTTCAGTCATCCTATTGGAAGCTTTTATGGTTTAACATAACTAATCCTTTATGTTTATATAAAAGTTTTAATTTTCGCAAAATAATTTATCCTATAGGAAAGTGTAAATAGTATGGTCCAAGAATATTTGTAAAACTTAAAATTGTCTTGCAATTTTTATTTCTTTTGTCCCTGTGTTGTGATACTGTTGGTACTTAAGAATTGTTTGTCTTAGCCAGGATTAAAAATTGGTTTGAATAAGTTTAGGGTATTGCTGAACTGGGAAAAAAATATAATGCACATGTTGGTAATTTGGGGTTTTAATATTATTTCTATTATGTGATAAATTCTTTGCAAATTGCATCAACTCAATGTACCTGTGGTTAATACTTTCTTGTAATAGATTTTATTCTCCAATTAAAAAAAGCTACACTAAAATAAACGCAATGGGACTCAGGAATTTCTCACATTCTACCAAGAATTTGAATGAAATGTGTTAAGCAATTTATCACGTTTAAATCTTGGTTTTCTTCCTTCATTACGTACTTAGAACTACAGACGCACTTAACTCCAATCCGGGACAAAATATTGCGGCAATAAGCACGAAATTCACGTATAAGGTCCCCTTTCTCCCACCATCAATGGTATCAATGTTTGTTGGGCCCCCTGGCTGGACACAATTCAAAACATTGATGCTGGGGGAGGGGGTATTTGAATTCTTCATGAAAAACATCAGTTTTGCCACAATTTATGTCCGGGGGATTGCTTCAGCCACCCAATAACTTGTTCGTAATTTTGTATAAGTTTTAACCATTCTTGTCCTGCCGCCCTGGTAATACGCTTGTATTTGCTTTCTGGTCTATAAGTCATACGGAGTTTATCTTCATGCGGAAAGGTTGTTATAAAATTCGCATCCACGTCGCCAGGATTTCCTGCTTTTTTGATAACTCCTTCGCCACCGAAATCCATATCATTGAGTAAAAAACAAGAAACCCTGGGGACGAAGTTTCCAAGTTCGGTTTCCAGGAATTTGTCAAACATTTTTTCAAGATTCACAACATGCACAAATTCCCAAAAGAACAAACATTGATGGACAATGCTGACGATGCAAACAAAGCAAATGCTAAATAAATATGGCCGACTGGAAGCGAGTTTATAATCAGACTATGAATGGTGGCATGATTTCGAAGATTTTCAATTGCAGCATGTTTCATAATATGATTCATATATTCCTTTTCTCCCATTTGTTAGTTTTACCTAATCAGACTTCCTTTTTAGTTCTAGATCACATGCACAAATTTTGTTGTTATAAAGTTTTATGAGCAGGAGGAGAAGTTGTGTTTTGATATCGCAAAAAATACCCATCATGTCATGATGGACACCATAATTTGTGCCCCATGCAAAAGCTCTAGATTGAAAAGGTGTGACCTGTGATCTAAAGAATAGTCCAATAAAATGAACAAAAGTGAAAGATAAGCACAAAGTTGAGCATAAAATCTTTATGTGGTATCTTATTTTTCATCATTTTGCTTCCTACATACATTGGACTGGATATATTTCTTTTCACATTTGAAATGTGTTAGCTGCAAGTCAGTCAATATTTCTCGGTTCTGATTGCAACAGCACACTGAAAAGTCTACAAATGACAGGCTTATTATATATTTTTAAACTTGATTTCTTCATAATTTTCAAAAACATATATTTATAGTAGTTATGTATTTTGATTATATGTGACACTCCAGAGGGGATTTTGATAACAAACGATGTTAACATAAACATCTTCATTTACATTAATATTGTTAATAGAATTATGAATTAAGAAAAAGCCCCAAAAATGTGAAAATCGAGATACTTTCTACCCCTAAGGTAACTATATACATTTTATATATAACATCTTATGATATCAATGAAGTAAGGGAAAAACCAAAATCATTTTGCTTTTAATGAAACCTTTTGCTAGCTTTAAGTGGAGAACTTTCCAAATAAAACACTATATCATATTCCAAATAACAATATTTATTATGAAATAATAATCATAACCTTACTCCAAGAAATTAACGTGCAATGATTTTAACACGAAAGAAATTAACGTGGAGGAAATTAGTGTGGTTGAGGAAATTTTATATACTTCAAATTTTCAATTTGCAATGAAATTAACTTGGTTTCAACAAGTAGATTTTAAACTATATGTAATTACACGGGTTTTTTTTATTAGAACACCTTAATTTTGGCTGAGCCTGGATGTGCTTATTTTTTCAGTAAATTTGAGCCTCAGATGTTCTTATTGACGTTCTTAATACGAAATCAAATATCTGAAGAAAAAAATTGCACCTTTATAATAGCACTATTTATAATAGGAGAAAAGTTCTCCACGCCAGGCGAAAAACCCATTAGCCAAGAGTTTGATGGTATAGAAGTGGTGTTGCTGTAGGAACTTTAAAACCTTTTGTACGCATTTTTCCGATTATAATCATAATCATAATTGGATAGGGAGCAAAGTGCATCAAGCAAAGAACCTATTTAAGATGCATTTTTCTGTAAAATGTTTTTTAATACTTAAATAATATCGGAAAAGCATAAACACAAACACGTTAATTAGATTAATTTCTTTGAATAAGGTAACTACAAATTTGGATGTCACAAAATTTGGAAGAATTTCCAACTGATAGATTTCATCTTTGTTTTTTAGAAATCTATTGTAAAAATATTCAATACTGCATTATACCTAATTCAAAATAATCTTTGTCTTGTGGTCTGCAAAATGCTTCATTCACAGTAATGGATGAAAAATGTGTTGAAAATTTGGCTTTGGCCTTGGTTCGAGAATATTTGAGTCGAAAGGTATCATATATTTTGTTTTCCCTAAGTATTTAAGTTTTGCCAGTCAACAAGAAAATCATTTTTATTTTGTTTTCGGTTGTAAAATAACACTATCATATTTCTCCTCAAATTCCATCAAATGAAAATAATACTAAAAAATATGTTTTTATATTTTTGGTTATATGCAGGGCTATAAGCAAACACTAAATTGTTTCGATAAAGAGTCAATGAAAAAAGATGAAAGGTAAAGAATTGTATTCATGTTTGATCTTGCTAAAGTACTACATGTGAATTGGCTTGAAATCATTGTCAATTAACATAAATACTCACACATTTATTGGAAATTCTGTCTTTCTATCTTAGTATTCAAAATAGGCGAACATTGGCAGAAACGCTACATATAATCCATCTTGTGAAGAAGAATAAGGTCTGTTCCTGTCAAATTGTTCTGTAAATAAATTGTATCACTATTGGTGTAGAAAAGTTTAACCTCAGAACTTTTTTTTAGGAAAGTCTGATGTACAGATGTTTTCTTGAAATGATTGTCCAGGAGCTGTTAGACCAGGCTATATCGAAAAAGTAACTTTTGATTTTGTTTACATTATATTTATGTTTATGTTTTCATATCATATTCCTGATGATTATGTTTGTTTGTTGAGATGTCAATAATAACCCATTATTGGTTGGAATTTGGTCACAAAGCATGCTGAAAACAAAGTATTATGATGTTACATGCTTTTTTATAAAACACAACCCTCAGATTTGGCCAAAAGTTAAGAACAAAATAAGAAGAACCTGAGTCTCAAATCAATGTTTACGGAAACCATTCTTTTAACCAGTTGTCTTTAAAAAGACTATTTTTATTTTACTGGAAGTGCCTTTTAAGACAAAATAAGAACAAAATGAGGCTGAAGTCTGAAATTGTGTTAAGCTAAGAACAAAATACGAACAATTCAAGCTGAAAAAGGCTCAAAAAATAAGTACAGCCAGCCTTAGGTCAGATTTTTACTAGTTCTTATGAAAAAAAGCATGTATTAAGAAAAATAGACATTAATTTGTAGTTTGTTAAAACAGGAAATTTTTTAGTACACTGAAATCTATGTCATTGTCCTGTGACTTTAATATGCTTAATGTGTAGGTTAATTTTCTTTTAGAGATAAGCATGACACTGAAAAACATTGGAAAAAACTAAAGATGTCTCCAGATAACTCAGACTACAATAATAACGTAACAGAGACTTCTTCAAGATCTTTAAAATCTAATTCAGATAAGTCCTATGAGAAAGAGGATAAAACTGTTCCTATGACAACAATAGATACAGTAACTATTAGCCCCGAAAAATCTCTTTTTTATGGAAAGAAAGAGAGTGTCAATAGTCCAACAAAAATCCCTAGACCCAGATCTCCTAAATCGTTAGTGACGTCACAATCTTCGGGAATCGCTCAAGAAAGTAGGACTAGCGAAAAAAGTAAAATTCCTGTATTGTTTGGTTCTGTATGTTCTACACGGTCTGACATACATCGAAAGTCTCACAGTCTTGTAGATGACCGAAGAGGAGACGAAAGCAAACTCCATGAGCACAGGCGTGAATCTTTTATCGAAAAGGTGAGAAGACAAAAAGAACACAATAGTAGTCCACAGCAATTGAACCAATCATATGACAGTAATAAACAACGAAGCCAATCAATTGACAGTTGTAAGCAATCAAACCAATCAGTTGAAAGCTGTAAGAAATTGAACCAATCAACTGAGAGCTATCAGCAATCGAACCAATCACATGACCGAAGTAACAAAAACATGAACACGATGATTCTCGAAGATTATAACTTCACCGAGATCACGAAAGATTTGTCTCCTCAAAAGAATTCCAAAATTAGCCAATCGTCAAACTTGTATTTTCGGTCGGAACCAATCACATTCGAGATTTCCTCAGCTATCAAAACACTGTTGTTTGGTTCGTCAACAGTGTTCTTTAATGTTGAATGGAGAACCCAGGGTTTTCACTTCAGCAAGCATCCTTTGGTAAGATATGGTTTGGTGCAAGACAAAGGTGGTCCATGTGGTATCCTTGCTGCCGTGCAGGCCTATATATTGAAGAATATGTTGTTCAGTGGTGGTCACACTCTATGTAAGATCCTTTGTATTATGTATACCATTTTTAGTTTAGAGAGTGACTGCAATTTGTTGTACGTTGTTTTAGCTTCCATTCCACAACCTGATGAAAAGTCGCAAAACGAACTACTAGTGACGTCAATGACGGAGATATTATGGTCGATTCCATCCGACAATACCGTCATTGTGCCATTGATGACGCCTTCAATAAAATTTACCGATGTTGCCCGATGGAAGCCGGATAATTTCACGGAAAAATTGCAGTTGTTTTATTTCAGCGACATGGGGAGGTTAATCAAGTTCCTAACGAAAAATCTATCGCTGTTCAAAAAACCGAACGGTTGTATACTATTCTTGTACGCGGTAATACTCACCGCAGGTGTTCAAAATATAAGAAATAGCATGGACGAAGCAAACGGGACATTGATTGGTCGGCATGGTTATTGTACCCAGGAAATGGTAAACTTGCTTCTTACTGGGCATGCGGTCTCAAATGTTTTTGATGGGAAAATGGAAATAGGCGAGGTAAGAGCATTGGTTACTGCCCCTTTTAAGATATTTCAGGATGAGAAATTCGGTACCTTATTTTCTGTGAATGGTAAACGTGTTTAAGGAGGGTGGTTCTCGGGCGTTAACAGGAAACTTTCTGTAATGTTTTTCATACAACAGTCTTGCGAGAACTGTGAAGAAATACAAGAACTAAAACGGTAGTAAAAACAGGCTGGGCGCTTGTTAAAACATTTTGTTCTTTATTATGGCGCTATTTGGGAACATGTCATGGGCGGTATTTTGTCTGATTTCTGAATAAGGACGAATGTAGATATGGCGTGATATTGATGTTGCAATGGTATTTTAGACTACTTTGTATGGTTTAAAATCACGCAGCAAGATTGGATTTCTGTCGCTTTTCGAACACTATGGTTCGTGTCAAGTTGGCGAGTATTACAAAACCCCTCTACATCCAATTTGGGTTGTTTGTAGTGAAAGCCATTTCAGTGTGCTGTTTAGCTTGGTTAATATTCCAAACAGACATGGGGAGACATTCGATTTGTATTATTACGATGAGTTGGCCAATCAAGACGAAGAAATTCGATTGACTGTAACATCAATGATTGGCAATAAAACCAAAATATTTTCACCGCGTTTAGACTTGGAACCTCCCTTGGAAAATTGCATCAGAACAAAATGGAAGAATGTTCAAATTTCATGGAATGGAACTGATCCTATTTTATAAGGATCATGAGTATTTATTTTTGTCGATATCATCTTTATCCATGTTCACACGCCCCATACATTAATTAAAGAATTATATCACATATGAAAAGTGCTTTTTTCGAAAAATTCGGAATTTCCGATCCCAGGCTAAACTTTTTCGTACATCTTAGGCTAACCTCCTGTTACGTCACCATATGAGTGTGAGATATTTAGAATCCTGTATTCGTTCATATATAAAATATACATAAGTTGATGCTATTTATATATTTTGATAGTTTTGTGACAATTTGAAGTTGTGTATATTTTTCAGTGATGAAGTCATTTCATGTGAATATTTGACATGTGTAAAGTGCTTTAAAAATTCTAGAACATTTTCCAACATCCTGATCCGCTAAAGTTTATCTTAATGCCGATCTGTCCAAACAAAGTCAATTTTGATTAGCCTCGAGATGAATTGCGATTAAAATCATTCACAATTTGATTAATTGTGCAGCGGCCGTATCAGAACAGTTGTGCATGATTTCTTCTTCACAGCAAGAGGAAGGAAAAATGTAATCAGTGTTTACACATCAGCTGTGTTTGTTTTGCGATGACTGGCTTCTTATTTTACTAGTAAGTGAACTTTCTATCCATAAAATATGTAGAACAGGTTTTGTCTCAGTTAGACGTTTAATAACATAAAATGTGCAGTTTATAAAAAGGACAATTAGTTAAGGAAAATATGTTCTCTGAAGATTAAAGACTTAGGTAGAAATTTCACTGATGTTATAAATGTGTGGTTCTGTTTTCACTGAATTTATAATTCAAAAAATTTGCTCTTCATTAAAGTGCATGTCTGACTGTACTTACTTTTGATTCTTCCGTAGGTTTTTTACGTTATTTAAGGCAATGACCTTCCCATGAGATCCTCATATGATGGGAAGTTACCTCTGCTACATCCTACGGTTACACCTGATTCTTATGTTACTGACAGACGCCTCAGCGAAAACATTACATCAAGGTGAGTTATTGCCTCTATTAAGGTGAGTTATTGCCTCTATTAAGCTGTTAAATGTGAAGGGATATCGAGTCAAGTACACTTACTCGTTCTTATAATGATAGCACAGCCTGGGTCAAAGAGACAAGGTGTGGTTGAATTACTGCCTGTTCGAAGTTATCAAATCGAAAACGAGACACATGCTGCGGAACACGATCCTGCTGTTGGAACAACAAATGAAAGCCAAAATCATGCTGAGACGACTTCTTACCAACATCATACCGACTTTGACGTGCCGTCAGAACATCATCATACGGATATTGACGTGCCGTCAGAGCATCATCATACGGATATTGACGTTCATCCAGTTCTTGGTATAGCAGAAGAACATCAGGCACATGACCATCGACGAAACGAAGACCACCATGCAGATACTGATCATCGCGATGAAAAAACTGATCACCATGACTACGATCGTCACGAATCCCATCACGTGGACGATCATCGGGATTGTCATCACCATGATGAAGATCACCATGACAATAATCATCAAGAGGAAGATCACCGTGATTGTCATCACCATGACGTTGATCACCATGACAGCAGCCACCACGAGGAAGATCACCATGACAATGACCATCACGAAGACGATCATCATGATGACTATCACCACGACGACGATGATCGCCATGACAACTATCGTCACCAGGAAGAGCACCATGAATATCATCGATATAACAAAGATCACCATGACAACAAGGACCATGATCACCATGACAACGGTCACTATCATGATCAGCATGAATACCATCATCGCGAGGATGATCGCCATGACAATAGACACCATGATGATGATTATATCGAGGATAATCACCATGACGACAGTCACCATCATACTGGCAATCATGATGATCATGTCGACGATGGAGATCACCATCAAATTAAAGAACACCACGAGGAAGAGCGATACGAACATCATGCTTATCACCATGGCAATCACGATGACCATGACGATGGACGTGACAATGACTTTCATCGCAACCACCATCGTGATTATTATCATGTAGACCACTATGAGGGAGATCGCAACGAAGGAGATCACAATGATGGTGATTATAACCGCGACCACCATTTTATTCACCGTGTAGAAGAGCATCATGGAGACAATCGTCACGGTGGACGATATTACGATAACGATTACGGTGACGATGGTTATGGTTATCATCACGGTTACCAAGGTGATGACGGAGACATTGACGACGATTCTCAACATTATCATTATGAAGTATACCGTCCATTGGATAGTCCCCGTGAGATTTCTCACCATGATGGAGTGAGATACGATAGCTCTCCTCATCAGATTACAATCAGTTTGCCACGTGATCAAAACCACGTGACCGACTTAAATAGGCAAGCAAGTGATTTTCATTTTCCGATTGGTGAGACTTCATTTTCAGTCGAGAATAACGGTAGACGAAATGAAGATCTGGTGACGAAATTAGTCACGCATCTTACTAATGCACTGGATAGATTTCAGGTAATGACTTTTAGTGTCATGTCATTATGCTCTTGCGATGTTTCATCTGTTAGTTCTGAAAGTTCTTGGAAAGAACTATTTCTTTCTTTGAAAGACCAAGTCTTGATACGACCTCGCAAATAACAACCCTTTAACCACAAACAATTGATGTAACAAGACTTTAATTACAACAAGTAGTTACATATTGACTTTTACGTTTTACTGTTTAAATATTATAGGCGAAGGAGGACGCAAGAGCTATGTCACAAACACTCTCCTCCACTATAGCAAATACATTGCTACTAGCAACCAAACAGAACGAGAATCCGAACCACATAGGTTTGCAGGACATAATCAAAATTGTGGACAGTCTGCGGGATAACACAAACCACAGGGACTTTCCGTTAGACTCAGTTGGCCATCAAGACACAGCAAGGATTGTTTCTACACACGTAGATAATTTGGAGGACTCGGCCAACATAGTGCATCAGATGAAAAATGCTTTCGCTTCATTGCTCCACGAAGTCAAACACGCATCTGCAGATACTACCGCCCTATCAGATACCGCCCCTGCAGTAATCCACCACTATCACGAGCCTGATCACAACACAGCTACACATAGTCCAATCATCATCGTAAAACCTGAATCTCGTCATGAAGTGGCGTTGGGCGGACATGAAATGGCGTTGGGCGGACATGGCGAGTATAATGATAATCACAATGATAATAATAATTTCTTTGAAAGAGAAAACACAATAGTCCATCATTCTGACGGTAGCCGAATTTATTCTGACAACGGTTATCATGCAGAAATCGGGCATTTCAATGATGATAATTATCGGTCCGATAAACATCGACGGGAAATCATTCAGTTAGCCGATAAACTTCAAGGAATACTTTCATCGGTACCGTTAATTTCTCCAAGATCAGAGGAAAGTAAAACTAAGGAAGAAAGTTCTAGTAAGCGAGACAAAACAAGTAAGCGCAAAATGTCAGCCAATCACATTGCGCATGATAAAAGAGTAACATTGAAAGCAATTGTAAATGGTAGCCGAGGTGCGAATTTCACCAAAGACTTAAAAGCACCGAAGACTGGCTATAAATCCAATAGAACGCCGGTAAGGACATCGGTGAAAAAACATAAGAAAATATCTTAAAATACGTTAACAAATTCGGATTAATGTTGCTCCAATATCAAACGGAACGATGCTTTCCCATATCTCTCGGATATTTTCTACATGTCTCTTCTTTGTGCTCATTACTCAGTACAACGAGCGACACAATACAAGCGATGATGAAGATACTGATGTTTAGGATTTGGTCAGGATGTAGCTTATGTAATTATGACGTCGGCTGGGTTCATGATACGACGCTATCAGAATAAGTGAAATGACTGTAACGAGGTTATGTCTGATAACGAGGTTATGTCTGATAACGAGGTTATGTCTGATAACGAGGTTGTATCTGATAACGAGGTTGTATCTGATAAACACTTCATTAAATAGACAAATAAAGATAATAATTCGAAATTATCGCGCGTCACGTGATTTCCGGTGAAGTGACGCGTACACATGCTTTCCGGTGAGGTGCCGCGTGACATGAGGAGGGTGTTAGTTGCGCCGCCGGTGGACTGTCTCCAACAAAGAAGAAAATGATCAAAAATTAGTCAACGATTGAAATGTCATCTTGAATTTTCGAACATATAAAACAGAAAGATACAACCTCGAACCACTGGTCTCTTGCCTTTTCGATCCATCTCTATATTGAAAAAGCAAGAGACCCTGGGTTCGAAGTTGAGAAATATATTTTCAGAATTCTCATCAAAGCTAATTAAACGATAAAAATTATGTTTGCTTAACACTTCAGTTGAATCTCGGAAACTAGAAGTGTCTTTTTTCTAACGTCGAATTATGTCCTACCCCGTCTCGTTTTGATGGAATAATTTGATATGAATTATCACAAATAGTTGCATCCACGTTTTTTTCATAAGCAACAAGTTTATAAGTAACATTTTTCTGAAAAAGTAAAGCAACACTACTACCAGAATCTTAGATAAGTTTTAGCAACCATGAAGTTTTGAAATTTTGAAACGCATAGCTGCAGCGCATTTCTTAACTTTAATTAAACAACTTAAACGTACACAAAGGATTTTTTTGGAAATATATTTTTTCGATTAATGCTTAGCCATTTACAGTTTAGCAGAAACCCGTTACACAGTAGTGTGTAACAAACGTGTAACAATGCAATACATCAAAACGAGGTTCGTTGGTTTGGCAAAATATTGGCGTTAAAACTGACGTCACTTTGTATTCGTGTGTGTTGATTGGTCAACTAAATCCACATCAACAATGAGGGGTTATTTTAAGTCTCTTTTCCGGGAGTCTGTTTAAACGTCTTGTTTTGACCTAGTTAATACGTCCAACTTCATTTCTATGCATTTCATTGTTTTACCAATTGTGTGACAAGTACTAAAGCCGGTTTTCCACTTGGCGGTTTAGAACGCGCTGCGCGAGGCGGCTATTGTTTTTTCAGTCTGAAATCCGCTGAAACCGGTCCGCTCAGCGCGTTTTTAAAAGTCGACTTCAATCCGACTTCAACGCGCGTTCTAAAGACGTGAACCAATCAAAATTCAACATGTGATGTAAACAAAGTTTCTGAAAGGCATGGTTTCATTCTAAAATATCGGAAAAAAAGTTCACTATCAAACAAATTTTTTTTTTTTTTCATTTGTTTACATTTTTATTTTATGTTTCTTTTTATACTAATGACCAACTTGAAATGAATTGATAATAATAATGATGGTGTTCATTTTTCTGTTTATACTTTTAGACACTTTTTTTCAACTCATCTTTGCAAGAGGAAATTGAATCAAAACGTGCGTAACGGATTATTTGGCGGTCATTGTCTTAAAAACAATAGCCGCCTCGCTCAGCGCGTTCTGAAACGCCTAGTGAAAAAATCCTCGTCACCTCCCTTAAAGATGATTAAGAACGATTTTAACTTTGTCAACGAGGTTGTACTACAGTGGCGGGACTGAGTTGAATTAGGGCAGGTGTGTTTTTCTCATATTTGGGCATACAAACGTAAAGTAATAGCCACTTAATACCATAGCAACAAAATACAAACAAAGCTATTTTATGCAATTTTGTTAATAAGAATGATTTACATAGATTTAGAAAAAAGAACAACGCATGAAAAATTGCTTGATAAACGGCATTACACGCTTTTGTTTTATAAGAATACGCTGTATAAGAATGTTCAAGATGAAATTGGTCAAAAAGTTAAGAATGTCTTAAGAATATTGCCATCTTAAGATTTACTGAAATTCTGAGTTCAATCAGAATTTATTGGTCAGCGCGATATAGCAGCTGATCTTTCATTAGCGTTTGTCGATTGTAGGCTGAAGTCTGTTGTAGGCTGAATCAGAGGCTATTTTCCAACTATGGTTGTTGCATGAATAGGTTAAAAGAAGATATTTTAAAACGTTTTCTTATTGTGAGTGTGGCCATGAAAACAGCAAATCATGAAATCTGTAATAAAAAATTCTGTTACGCAAAATTTTTCTGTCACACCGTTGTTTCAGGGAATAGCTTTTGAAACAATTACGTAATGTGATATAATTTTTCAAATGATTACGTAAGAATTTAAATTTACGGCGCCGAAAAAGTAGGGTTTTAAAAACGTACGGGAAACAGTACCACAAGTGTCGACCCTGCTGGCAGCTGAAGAGTTTTTATATACTTTTCTTCTTCTTCTTCTTCTTACTTTTATTTTCCCTCCTTCTTGTGCAAATGTACCTTAATTATGTTTTACTTTAGATTTAGCACTTTCCTACCCCGCCCCTAATTTTATTCACGATTCTAAAGCAGAATTAATGATGTAACTGGGTGCTGCCACACTCACTGATAAAAAAATCATTTCATGTTTATTTCTCCTTTTCCTGTCCATCATCAAACAAAGCAAGGGTTTACTGAGATACAATTGGTGACTCTTTCAGGGGAAAGAAATTAACCAATATTTCAATGCGGTAGAATAAAATAAACCCATTTTACCACCACAGGAATTTGATTTTTTTGTGTTTGTGTATATATTGATCAACATACTGCCGAAACTTTGAATAATTACAAAACCATTCCTAATAAATATAAAGACATTGTGAACGAAACTTTTTGTAAGTTCCATTATACACAAAGGGTAAATATTTTATAAAGGTATTGGTTTGCTACGCAAAATATAAAGCAATGTTGATCCACCAAGGTTGCGAAAATTTTAATACGTTTCTATAGAAATTAAATATTAAATTTATCAACTAACATTTCAATGTCACCTTTCACATTTTTTTAGGAAAATTGTTGGCGATGTTGTTATATCGGAGTTAGCAGAGTCAGAGACGTAGCTACCAGGTTTATTGGGCTTATGAGTTATCAGAAGTTGGATTAATTATTACTGTAAAACTTATTGAACGCTGTCAGAACTAATTGTAATTTCCGAACTGGTTTTTTTTGTATTGTCATTACTCTGTGTCTGCATGGCCGTGAGTTTCTTTCATTTCAGGGTCTAATCTAGTCCAAAAGAGTGTCCGTTGATCGGACGGGTGCCCTCTGCATTTTTTAAAAATTTATTTCACTTTAAAAGCTTGTATAGGGGGGTCACAGTTTTAACCCACGGAAATAAAGCTCAGGTCGCCCTTTTCCTAAAAAAGTGCCCTTTGGATGTTCATAATGTGCCTTTTTTCCCTTCCGCCGGACGCTGCCCATCCATTCTAGATTAGACCCTGTATTTTCTTAATCAAATAATCCGCATTTGCTTACTTTTTCTTATTTTCAATCTGAAGAAAGGCGAAAATATATATATTAGTGCACTGTGCCAAACATACAACCATAAAACATTGTCACTTATTTTTAATCTGTAGCAATTCCTTTTTATAAATTTTGTGGGAGAGAAGTTTGCTTTTGAACTTGGTGATAGTGAGAACCACAGCTTGCTCTGAATTTTTTGAAATATATATAGAGTTAGTAACTTCTTTTTGAATTTGATCATATTTATAATATATATTTTATTTACTCGAAATCAGATTTGCGTTCCATTCAATTCAATTCAATTGGATATGACTATATACATGAAAGTCTTATCTGCTTAAAATTTGTTTTATTTGTGTACAGGTAAATGTGAGTTATTTGAATAAATTTTTTGTATATTTAATGTCTCTGATGTATTTTATTGAATTAAATTTGCACTGATATTGCTTTATGAATTCAATATCTGTTTTAGATTGTTTTTAACCAAAATGGTTTATTCTTTTAACCATTGTCGCTCTAGATATATCTCAGAAATTCCTATTTCGACCTTCCCGGAGTAAAAATGTATTTCGATATTGCTTTGCAGTCCATTATTTTTCAGCTTTGCCGAGAGCGCTGACCTTCAGGCCCCAGGGGCCTCTTGTTTTGTTTTATATGTAGGTGCTAATTATCGATGTAAAAACTCGTGGCTCTCCATTGCTGTTTTGTTGTCTTTGAGCTTTCTCTTTTGAAGAATGTCTTAAGAATATATTAGGATGATTTTGACTAAAAATTTTCATCATGAAACGAATAAACACCATTGTTATAAAGAGAAAAGCGTGTAACTAAGTCAACAAAACAGGCGTGATGATAAACGCCATTAATCAGGTCAACTAAACAGGCGTAATGCAAGTTGATCGCTTTTAACTTTTTCAATCGAATACAATTTGTGCAGCGGTAAAAAAAAGTAATCGTTGTAATTTTGAAATAATGATACGATCCAACCTCGTACCCAGGGTCGACAGCGACGAAGAAGACCCTGGCGAACGCTACTGAATTAACGAATTCTATTGGCTGAAAATATTACAACGATCGCAGGATTTTCGAGCAAAAAGAAGAAATCATCCGAGTTACTCCAAAAGATAAGAATTTAGGTCCACAATTTGATTATTCAAAATAACATTATTTAGCTCTTATTATTAACAAAGCACTGGTTGGTAGTATTATGTACTTATAATGAGAATGGCTAACCTCACTCAAGTTTTGAAAATAATCAAAAACGAACAGGGGGGGAACATGAAATTGTTAGTCCAAACGAACAGGGGGGAAACATGGAATTGTTAGTCCTCAAAGAAAAAAAGTAATAACCAATTAGTCAATACCTTATCGGTGAAAATTCCTTCAGTAAAAAGTGACGAATTTTTGTCTTCGTGACGAATATTTTTTACCGACGAATAGGTATTTTTATTGACAGTATTTTGCATTTTGTACCTTACCTTTAGGGCTTAATTCGTGTTAATACGTATTGTAAAATAAATAGTAAGTTTGAAAGTCGGTCGAGCAAAATTGATTTGCAATGAAATGAGGACATACCAGTTCCATTTATGATAGATTGATGTATATAGATCAGGTTATACTTAAAAGCCAACTACAAAAGCAACAGAAAATTGTTTTCACTCTGTTATGTAACATTAGTATTGTGGAGATATATCCAGTGGTTATTGTCCCGACATCCACTGTCGTCATGTCGGATATTGTCGAAATACACAGACGCAGCAGTAAAGTTTGACATTGTTCATGAGGAAACTACTCTATGTTTTCAAGAGTGTAAATGGATGATCTTGCATGTTTTTATAAACGTTGTTGATGAAGATTTTCAATCAGATGGCGTGGAGTAGACACCCCAGTAAACACAAAAACGTCTCTAAGACGTCTTTAAGACGTCTTTTAACATACCCAAGAGACGTCTTTGAAACGTCTTAGACTGGTTAAAATGTGTTAACGCTTTGAGACGAGTCACAGAACGTCTTTAAGACGTCTTTAAGACGAGCTGAAAAGACGTCTTTAAAACGTTTTTAGGTCGTTTTTGAGACGTCTATTTCGACGTCTTAAAGACGTCTTTGAGACCTCTATTTCGACGTCTTAAAGTCGTCTTTAAGACGTATTTAAATCGTCTTTTAACATACCCAAGAGACGTCTTTGAAACGTCTTGGACTGGTTGAAATATGTAACGCTTTGAGACGAGTTACAGAACGTCTTTAAGACGTTTTTAGGTCGTCTTTGAGACGTCTATTTCGACGTCTTAAAGACGTCTTTGAGACCTCCATTTCGACGTCTTAGAGTTGTCTTAAAGACGTCTTTGAGACCTCTATTTCGACGTCTTAGAGTTGTCTTAAAGACGTCTTTGAGACCTCTATTTCGACGTCTTAAAGTCGTCTTTAACACGTCTTAGAGTTGTCTTAAAGACGTCTTTGAGACCTCTGTTTCGACATCTTAAAGTCGTTTTTAACACGTCTATTTCGAAACTTAAGGGACGTCTTTAAATCTTCTCCTGACTGTAATCTTAAAACGCATGTGATTTTAAAGGTTTTTGCTTGTTAAAACATAAACAACGAAAGTATTCCTTTTTCCATAAATATTTTCTCCAATACAAAGTCTTACAAAACATATAAAGTTTTCCTTTAAAAAATGCAATACAACTCTTTATAAAATATCTACATGAAATTTCCAATACAAACTTTTAAATACACGCTTTTCATCTTCCCCTTTGCAATTTTTCTTGTGACTACGAAAACCTTTTATTAACTAACTCGAACTCTCTTTGTAGAAATTACTTGATAACAAGACGTGTGTTCGATACTTTCATACAGAAATCACAAGTAGAATAATGCGTTAAGAAAGAACTTGTGTGGAACGCAGGTGATTACTTAAGCCGATTTTCCAATAGAAAAAGTGTCCTAGCGTGTCGTAGCGTATCATATTGTGTTTGTTGATTGGTTCTTGAGATATTTACTTATAATTATCCTTTTGTTTAAATAATTTTTGATATGCGTATTGCGTTAAAAAAGTTGACTTTATTTTAACTTTTCACGTGTCGTACCGTAGCGTATCAAGATCAATCAATCTGGCCAATCAGATGTCAGATTTTAATACGATATGCTTATCAGTTTTTTCTATTGGAAAACGGGCTTTATATGATTCGGAGCATTGAATTTTTTAGAGCACTCGCGCGCTTTGTTTTTGTACTTCATTGTTCAACTTGTCTATACAAAATAATTCAATGAGTTTTCGAAATCATCGACTCAAAACAGGTGTTAAATAAATATCGACTATGTTTTCCCAAAAAAAGTTGTCTTTGCTTTTTGATAATAATTTGCTGAAAGCATTGAAAGCAGAATGAGAAATGGAACTAAAATTGAAATCAGATACCCGGGTGTGTTCCCATTAAATTATCATGAACATTAATTAACGAAAAAGGTACAACACGTAGGCCCGAATTGAACCATTTCACCAATGCATATAAAAGGACCGTGTAATCTAATATCAGCAATCGCCATTATGTCGTCAAGGACCAGTTATGACTTTAAAGAAGCGTTTTACATAGACTTAAGAAAGGCTTTATTTTGTCTCGGCAAGGACGTCTTTGAGACGTATTATGAAATACGTCTTAATAAAGACAAGTTGAGGACGTCTTAGAAACGTGTTTTAAAAGACGTCTTATCTACGTCTCGGCAAAGACGTCTGTAACACGTATTTTCAAAGACGTCTTAATAAAGACGAGTCGCAGACGTCTTAGAGACGTCTCAAGAAAGACGTTTTATAAAAGACCAGCTAAAGACGTCTTCACTCGTCTCAGATACGTCCGTACCAGTTTGAGACGTCTTAAAAACGTCTTGTGTTTACTGGGACTTCCTCGTTTTGTCCGATATTCTTTCTAAATCCAAAATCACTTTATTTTAATTTTGGTATGAAATCAATATGCTGTAGCCTTGACTTAGCATAACCTCTTTTTCATGGATTTTTTCATGGACGTGACTGAGTAATTCTACTATTTTTACAGCACCTCGTTGAATTATGAAAAGCTATTGATTTAATTTAACATTTGAAAATTTAACATTAAAAAGACTACCTCAAAATAACAAAATTTCCGAAAAGTGTAGTCTGGTATAAATTGAGCCAAGTTAGTAACCATTTTTCATTTCAGCAAGGTTTGTCTAGTTTAAGGAGTTCTGCACTTTTCATGTCGTCCAAAAGTGCAGTTTAGACCTCGTTCGTGTAATCTATCCCCAGCGGAAGAGACCATCATAATGGCTAACTAAACAGATAGTTTAAATGAAGAATTTATTGTTTCTCAAGTGAACATTGCATGATAAGCATTTTGATTGGTCCATCCAACCTCGTTTTCATGCATTTTGTGACTTTTGGTACTTATTTAGATAGTCTGTTTCTGTTAAAATTCGATCAAAATGGTTAGAGAAATCTTTCTGATATTTCCAAACCAAATAAAACGAAATTCTTAAAAGCATGAAACATGTAAGATATTTTTGTTGTGAACATGATACAAAAATAGATTGAAATATATTCTCGAAAAATGTTTGTTCCTTTTTTGTTGCTGAAACAAATTCTCTGTCGCAAATAGTAAGTAAGTAAGTAAGTAACGGGAGTTTTTAGTCCTTGGGCTTCCATCCGTAATGGTTGGTTCTTCCGCCCGCCGACTTGCAACTGTTAGTTGACTTACCGCCAGAGATACGTATAGCATTGCTCTAACTTGCCCGAAGGCCAGTGTGCAGTCAGTCGATGGCTCCTAATGGGCTGACACGCTGCTTTTAAAGCGCATCGGAGTGGTGTATTGAGATACGACATGACTGGACTCGAACACGGTTCGCAGCGGTCGCACTCAAAGGTACTAACCACTACACCATCGCTGCACAAAATAACGTACATTCGTTCAAAAATGACGTATATCATTCATCTAACGACTGTTGATAAACAAATTCCGAACATGTAAATGCAAGTATATCACCATAGCAACTATACCACGAAGACTATCCATCACATAACAAACTAAATCTATATTACAGAGTAGTAACCCTAATTAGTGGACACTATTGGCGCAAAACGTTTTGTCCGCTTACTAGAATGCTTTTTATTTTAGGGCCAATTTTCGTTTTAAATTCGTGCCTTGATTTCTGTGGGGAGGAGGAGGAGGAGGGAGTTGGGGATTAATAAAGACTTATAAGACTATAACATTTTTTAAATAATAAAACAAAGAGTACGCCGTCAACATAACAAGGATGAATTCTATGGGAAAAAATGCTACGGTTGGACATATCCTTAAAACATCTCTGAATATTCCTCTCTTTGTCTTTATACTTCAAGTTGAAGTTAATGGGAAAAGGGTAAACCGTGGAGGAGGATATGGACTTGAAATTCCCGTGAAATCTCAAATCTGTGAGAGAGAACTTTAAGTGTTAAAAATAGAAGAATCAGAGAGAACACTGTACTATTCTTTTCAATTCACTTGGGAATTTATTTCTGGAAACATTTTATTTTTAGAGTTCCTACGTGATGTATTTTTGTTACATTGATGATCAATGTCACGATTGTTTTTCCCAAGTCGTTTACTGTCAGTCATTACAGCTTAGCCAAGTTGTATCTTTCGAAACGAGGCCAGATAATTTCGATAAATAATGGCATAATCTTAAAGAGAAATCAAATGTTTCATAATTTTCATTCCTGAACAAAATTCGTCAATAAAAAGAAATTCTTAAGTTTGTAATTTCATCATCATTTCATCATCATTTCATCTACATAAAAACGAAGCAAGAGTGGCGTAGTTTATCTCAAAACGAAAATGTTTTCTAGTCAAATCGAGGCCATGGAATTCCATTCTGTCATCCCTTTGGCCGAGGCCGGAAATGCTCAGAACACAACGACATGATTAATTTTAAACAATTTCTTTGAAACATGAACTATACTACACATTCAATAATATTCCTTCCATAAGCCAAACATGATCAGATTGCAAAACACAAACTCATAACCTTCAATAGCGACTCTGCTGGGGGTCTGCACACTTCTTCACAAATGTTGTCGGCTGCGTGCGTTAGAAATAAGTTTCTTTGAAGAGGAAAACATCACACTATTGTTAAAACTTTTATAGAACAGTCAAATTGCATTGTAGAGGCTTCCCGCAACGGACGCTTTTTTGGAGCCGCAAAAGATTTCCTGATAATTATAATAACTTTTATAAATTTTGCTATAAATAGTCAAGCCATCACTTCAATTTTCGTTCAAAACTGGGGCAGGAGTTAATCGGACCCTGGTTGAGATCGATTTTTATGTGAAAGAAGAATTTAAAGAAAAAAATGGCAATGTTCACAGTCTTAATATTGATGCTGATATATAGTGCCAAAACAGAACTTGAAGAAACCAAAACCTGTCTGAAGCCTGAAAATAAAAACAACAAGGTGAGGTGGAATAAATGCCCTGTCTCGTATTATTCCAACACAATGGCTACCACAAATCTGATATTGAGCGGAGATGTTGAAGTTAATCCAGGACCACAGAGCTGTGACTCGTGCGAAAAAACTATTCGATCAAACCAAAAAAAGCTGGTATGCGAGAACTGTTTGAGTGTTACACACATGAAATGCTCTAACAAAACCATCTCTATAGGACCAAAGCAGCAACAATGGATCTGTCACCGATGTATTCACATCGTACTACCTTTTAATAATATCAACATACAAGAACTGTTTACGAACCAACCAACACAGACAGCAGATAACGTAGTTGATAACTTCCAAGTCCCTAACACGAGACACACGAGCATCGCACATCTGAACGCACAATCGATCTGCTCATCATTCCCAGAGTTTCAAGAATTCCTGGAAACACACAAATTTGACATCTTAACAGTCTCTGAAACCTGGCTAAAAGACGATCAAAACATGATGGATTACGTTCAAATCCCCGGGTATGTACTCAAGTCCGAAAATAGGAAGAAAGGTCGAGGAGGTGGTGTCGGTGTTTACCTAAAAAGTACAATCAAAGGCTACCACATAAGAAAAGACATACATCGTGTGGCCACTGACATCGAACATCTATGGTTAGAAATTAAGGGAAAAAATAAAAACCATTCCTATCTATTGGGAACAGTCTATCAGCCAAATTCTGATATAGCATCAAAAGAAGCATGGCTGCAGAAATTTGAAACTGTCTTATCGCATATCAACAACACATGGGATGGACCAGTCATAATTTGTGGAGATACAAACATCGATTTGCTAACTGAAACACCTATCAGCAAGCGATACCATGAAGTATTAAACGTATTTCACATGTCAAATATTGTGACAAAACCCACAAGACACGGAAAAAGTCTGATAGACCACCTCATAACAAACATTCCCGAAAAGGTGACATTGACAGATGTAATACCATGCCATACGGTCAGCGACCATGACTCCCCGTTCATGAATGTAAACATAAGAGCCGAAACATTCCAACCTCGACACAAATACATACGTGATTTAAAAAACTTTGATGTGGAAAAGTTCAAACAGGACTTCTCCCACATCCCTTTCAGCGCCGTGTACACACTTGAAGATCCAAATGAGCAACTAAGTGTCTTCAATTCGCTTATATTGGATTGCTTAAATGAGCATGCACCTATAAAACGATGCAAAATGACTCGTCCACCTGCACCTTGGATGAAAGATCTTGATATAATAGGACTGAAAAAGTGTTGTCACGAACGTCAAAGTAAAGCCCATCAATCGAAATCCGTCGAAGACTGGCGCAATTATCGAGCAATAAAAAGTGAGCTGAAAAAGAAAATCAAAACAACAAAGAAATTGTTCTATAAAAAAGCTCTGTCATCTCATCGCCCAAAAGAAGTTTGGCAAACAATCCAAAAAATCTTAAAACCCAATTACAAGCCAATCCTAGAAAGCCCTGATTCCCTAAATCAACACTATAATCAAGTGGCCGATAATCTGACTAGAGCCAAGCGAACATCGATTAAGGATCTGACAGAGCTGATCAACAATATTCCTGATACGGATGATAACGCTTTCTCACTCTCCTGTACCACCTACCAAGATGTACGTAAGGCGTTAAATGGAATAAGAAGTGACTGTTCTACTGGACATGACCAAATCCCCATCAACCTAATGAAACCTGTTGCAGAATTCATCATTTCACCATTGACTTTTATCATCAATAATTTTATGGAAACAAATACTTTTCCCGATCTGTGGAAAATAGCAAGGATAAGTCCAATTCCAAAAATACAAAATCCAACATCGCCAAATGATTACCGTCCAATTTCCGTGTTACCGATCTTTTCAAAGATATATGAAAGAGTCGTCCTTCAACAGCTCGTCAATCACATCGACAACAAGACCCTGTACAAAACAACTCAACATGGGTTTCGAAAATCACACTCGACAGTAAGCTGTCTTCTCAAGTTCAAAGATGATATCTTGAAAGCTATGAAGAAAGGAGAAGTCACCATTTCTATCTTCGCTGATTACTCAAAAGCATTCGACACAATTGCATTCAAGAAACTGATTGAGAAACTTAGCACTTTAAACATATCAAAATCCTTCCTATGGTGGATCACAAACTACCTCTCAGACAGACAGCACTTTGTTCAAATCGACGATAAAACATCTGAGACGATAACAATTGGTTTCGGTGTTCCACAAGGTTCCATTCTCGGACCAGTTATCTTTAACCTCTACGTTTCCGACCTGTCAACACAACTAACGCATTCAAAAACGTTACAATACGCAGATGACACAAAGATTTACATCCACGCTTGTCCAAACGAGTTAAAGGAGAGATCAGAAGCAATTAGTGAAGACGTTCAAAATCTGCGCAGCTGGTCGCACGATTCTAATCTTGTCTTCAACGAAAAAAAGACAAAAGCAATGACCTTCTGCACCAAACAGCTTTACCAACACCATAAAGATAAGATCGATTATGTCAATGTAATATGTGGAAACAAACATCTAAACAAGACGAAAACGATGAAAGTACTGGGGGTTACTTTCAGTGAACATCTCGAATGGAACGACCACCTCAACTACGTTTCCAGTAATTGTTTCTCGATACTCAGAACTTTAAAACACCTAAAACGCTACGCATCATTTAACGTCAGAAGAAACCTTGCCCAAACATTGGTGCTGTCGAAACTTGACTATGGAAACATCATCACAAATCCGTTACCGAAGTATCTGCAGTGCCGTCTTCAAAAAGTTATGAACGCGGCTGCCGGGTTTGTCCTGGGCAAACACGCAAAGGAGTCCGATTGTTTGAAATTGTCGTGGCTCCCAATCGCAGAACGAATCGAATACGCCACAGCCGTCTTAGCGTTTAAAGGCATCCACGATCAAAATATCGCTCAAAACCTTCAAGTCGCACTAAGAACAGATGTTAGAACGCTACGGAGTAACAGAGAAAATGCTGGTCCGATAATTGAATGCAGAGATGAGTTTGACTCTTATCTGAAAAACGCCTCAAAAGTCTTCAACGACCTACCGATCGATCCGTGATGTCACAAGTTTAAATATTTTTAAAACAAAAACATTCAACTATCTGAAAGATAAAGCTATGGCTAGAACGTTAAAATGAAATATATATATAAAAAAAAAAAAAAAAAAAAAAAAAAAAAAATTACGTTTTCTTATTACGGTTATACATATACATAATATTTATTTGCATTTCTAGGAGAAGAACCATGTAAATTATTAATGGATCTAGAAATAAATTGGTTATTATTATTATTATTATTATTAAACTTTTCAAAGTCAACATCAGGTATGGTTAAAACATAATGAATCAAGTAGCGACTCTGCTGGGGGTCTACAATATCTGAACTGTAAAATAATTGATTTCGTAAATAAATAAATAAATTCTAGAATCTTCATGTATTTACAAATAAAAACTTTTCTCTGACTTAAAAACATCAACTTGAAACAAAGAGGGTATGCATCTACCGGTTTCAAACCATCAAACTTCTCGGTGAAAACTCTGTTAAAAGCGTTTGGAAGAACGAGACAAACTTGGCCAAAACCTCACCCTCCCAAACAAATTTAACAAGGTTTTGACCGTAAAGATTAGCTGGTTTGAAACCGGTAGATGCATTTACAGCAAAATTCAAACACACGAACAGAAACGATTTTGTTAACAGCAGCGACTCTGCGGGGGGTCTCTTCTTCTATAAGATAATTGCATCAACTGTATTTAGAGTTTGGGCACGAAGTTGATATAAGTTAACATATATATGCTGAATTAAAAATGAATTAACTTCATCAATAAATAAATAAATTTGATCATGAAAATTAAACAAACATGAAACGAAAGATTTTTTACATTAGCGACTCTGCGGGAGGTCTTTCTTTCAATAGGATAATTGCATTAACTATAGTTAGGAGTTTGTGCACGAAGTTGGTTAGTTAACATGATAATTAGAATTGTCTCAATAATAGAAAGTTGTTAAATATGTATAAATAAATAAATTCAAGTATGTACAATTAAAAATCCACATCACGGATGGTTCCTACAACAAAAACAAAACTTCATTAGCGTGTTGTCATGGTAGCGATAGGAAACTTTTCATTAAAATAGTCTTTTCCATCCAACTTTTTTCTGATAAAAACGTTTAAATGAAATATTTACTTACTTTTAGTGTTGAAGAAGAAATTCCCTTATTCTTTTATTCTTTTCATCGTCACGATTCCACTCACACGCCACATCATATGCAGTTTTGCCTTGTTTATTTTTAATATGACGATCTGCTCCATGGCGTATGAGCGTTTCAACACTTTCGAAATGACCACGCCGTGATGCGTCGTGAAGTGGTGTGAAGTTGTAGTTATCTTGTATGTTGATAAGATGAGGTGCGGAGTTTATTAAAAAGGTGAGTGTATCGGTAGAATTATTAACTGCAGCATAATGGAGTGCTGTCCATCCACCGAAATCCATCGCTTCTATCTCCGCACCTCTGTTTATTAATAATTGAGCAATTGAGAGTTTGTTGTATCTAGAAGCCTCCATTAAAAGTGTGGATCCATCTCTCATCATCTGATAATCTGATAACTCCCTCATCTTCACGATCGATGGATCGACCGTTAGGATGTTTTCGATGGATTTCACGTCATCACGGATGATAAGATCATGAAGATCTAAAATAAATGAAAATTAAATGATAAAATGAATGAAGAATAATCGAAATAAAAATAGATTTTAAATGGAAAGAAATTCTAAACAACTAATAATTAATAATTATAACAAATAAAAATAAAAAGTAAAACTAAATAAAAAAAAGTTTTAGAATTTATCAGAAATTTTGTGAAATGACAATGTTCATTTTGTGGGATAATCTTCTAAACCAATCAAAATAACTGACGTTTTATGATGTGTACCTCCCCTGGTGGTACGCAGAGGTGATGCAAGTGGAGTGGGTGGTTGTGGAACGCCGTGGATGGGTGCACCCGCCACTTATGACGTCATAGCAAAACTTGATGATGCGTATCTCTTTAACTGTTCATCATAGACATATGGTTCTTTATATCATTTTAATCAGCTTTTCAAGCTCTAACTGATGGTAAACAACTTTTAAAGCGAAATGAATCTTCATAACTTCCATTTATTACACCCACCACCTATGACGTCACAGCAAAACTTAATGATGCGTATCTTTTAACATGCTTTGGTATATCATTTTAATCAGCTTTACGAGCTCTGACGACAGATGAGCACAAATTTTAAAGTGAATTGAATCTTCATAATTTCCACATATCTGGATCCGAAAATTTTTCACATGGATAGCCAGGCAAACATGTTTTAAATACAAATGCGATAGAATAGCTAATAGCAAGTAGGAAATGTAAATTAATTGATTGTCAGTCGAATCGATTGAAATGTTATAAAAAAAACATGTCTAACTACTAGTTTTTTTTGAAGAAATGAAGATATAATAAAAAATCATAAAAAAGCATCAAACAACAATTTTACCTATTTCAATATTATGTAGACGACCAATATTCAGCATTAAGTAAATATTGGTATTGATTTATCATGACCATGCAGTTAAAGTCTCAACTCGACAACACAGAGCTCCACACAGTTCAAAAGCCGAGAAGAAAAGAAATAGAATTCTGTTTCGCGCGAATAAAACTCTTCTACAAAAACTATTGGATAATTTATTCGAAAATAGGCACAGGTCAGATAACATGTTCGAAAGATATACCTAGTCCAAGTCACATGACAAATACAAAAAATTTCAAAGCAGTTTAATGACAAAAAGAAATCCAGGGCGATTTTTTAAAATTTACGATAAAAGGAAAAAAATTCTATAATTTAGAGATTATGAACAGGTGCAAGGCTTTGCCGTATCTACCAGCAATACAAACATCAGGATTTTCTAATGTTCGGTGTAATGAATAACGCTTACACATAGTAGGAAGAAAAGTAAGGCCTTTATTACACTAGCAGAACTTCAAAAAATAACAAAATTTTGAATCTCAAAAATATAAAATGTTTGTTTTACCCTTTTCACCCTATATCAAGAACATTAAAAGTTTAGGAAATTTTCAAGGAAGAACAATGACACACAATACTTAAGGATAAAAGAATAAAAGTGAAGGAATAATCATAAATTTTATACATCCTTCTTTGAAGAAATGAAGCTGAAAAATCCTATCGTATTATAAAGCAAGTATAAGCACACTAAGCATATTTGAGAAATATTTTCCTAAGCATACCGAGGCTAAACTCGAAAACACCATGCTAATAAAAAAGGAGTGTGTTCGAACAGGGAAGAATATTGCAACGTATGAGCTTTTAGAGATGTAAATAAGCTTTCCAAAAATGTATCATACTTGATTAAACATATCCTGTCAAAAGGATTGATTAAAAAAATAAAAACACGTTTTTTCCCCTTTGACCATTGCAAAGAATCGAAGCTGAAATTTTTGACGTCTTTATTTTACGTTTTCTAAGTTTTTGTAAACATTTAAACATTTTGTTCAAACACCAAGTTAGCACATCAACCTTTGTTGTCAAAATTGCTCTTAAGGTGGATTTACACACAGTGAATTTTTCGCGCGAACCTAATTTTTCGCTGATGGACTATCGTTTTGGATGAGTCGATTGTGCAATAAAATTTTGCTTCATCGAATTTTTAGCCGTCTACAGAGTAGGATTGAGTTCAACATTTTCGCTTGTCAAAAATTCGCTTGTGATAGACAACCAGTAAAAGTACAAACAAAATACTGATTCAGCAGTAATAATTAATTCAGTAATAATGCAGTAATTATATAAGCAACAACTTCTTAAATTTATTCATCTTGTTTGTTTACAACCACCAAAACAGTAATTCGAGCGCCAAAAGTTTTGTTTGTGTAATTCGAGTTGAGGCGATTTTTTCGCCGCTAAAAGTTCGCTTCGCGCCGAAAACAAAACTCATCCAAAACAATGGCTCATCAGCGAAAAATTCGCTGTGTGTAAATCCACCTTTAAATCATTCTACAGGGAGTTTTAATAGAGGATAATTACAATGAAAGCAATGAAATCACACAATTGGTGAAGATTCTGAAGATTCAGAGCACTCACAAATTTTTTTACAAGAGCCTATGATAAACAGTGAATAGAAAGAGGTTACTATGGGAACGGTTTAATTTCATATTAAGCGGAGCTTCACTTGTCCTTTTTACCACGGAAACGGGAAATAGGTATGGGAATGGGAACGAAATTTGCTAGCGGAGATTGGAAACGGACAAATTTATGTACACATAATCAGTTTTTCATAATAACATTTGTAAAAAGAAAAAGGTTTATTATATTGAAGTTATTACACATAGTTATTCGAACATAAAAACACTTAACATAATTTATGTCATATTTTTCAAATAGAAAAATTCACACACAAAATTCGTTCTAGCATTCACATTAATTTTCTTTTCAGTTTGAAGCAGAAATTGCTGAAGACTGAAGTCGATGGTTAACTTCGAGAAACTACCAGAGCCTTTCTATGAACCCTCAAAGTTTTGAACGACTTCATGGATTATTCAGTTACTGAAACATTTTTGTGTCTATTTTGGAGTTCCAGACTTTGACTTGATATTTAAAAAACTCAGTTGTTTTAAAGTTCCCTAAAACATTTCTGGTATTTCCAAGAAGACATTTTTCTTAAGACACAATGACAAAAGTTCTTCAATTTTAAATATATTTGCAAACTTGGTCCTTCAACTTCATTTCTTTAAAGATGGCATATTTTTTTTAAATGATGAAGCCATTAAATTAATAAATTTACTGATTACTGATTAAAGGTATTTGGACATGAACACACTCATGTGAAACAAGAAAAGTTGTTTCTTAACTCAAGTCACCCATACAGATTCTGAATCTTAAACAATTAATTTTATTGATATTAATTATATGATTCCTATAAGAATGGAAGTTGAAATATTTAACATACCTTCGAAGGTTGGCTTCTTGATGGGCATCCTGAAAAAGAAAATGAAATAATGTATGATCGTCGAGATGAAAAAGTTATGGATAATAATACTAATAGTACTCAAACCACCTGCTGCACAGTGTGCAGACCTCCAGAATTCAAAAATAGAAAAATATATCAATAAATCAAGCTCACTTTTGTTCAGTTGGCTGCGTCAGCATTTCTGCAGCAGGTAATCGATCAACGTATTCGGATATTGGTGTATCAGTGATTACTGGTTTAGTGAGTTTTATCATTCTCAACGAATTCCATTTTTCAATTACTTTTCTGAACATGGCTTTCCTACTTTCACGAGACAGACGAGACAAATGAGACAAACTTGAACAGTCAATTACAATAAACAAGATGTTGGATGTTGCACGAGCAACATTTTCTAGTATAGTGTGACGATGAAATTGCTCAGTGCTTGATAATGGAATGACGACTTTACGAATTTGATAACCACGACAACCATTGCTATCTGCAACTACAATCTTTGTTTTTCCCTCGATGGCTTCTGCTACCTTCTTTTTTTCCTGAAAACTTGGAATTTTATTTTTGTTGCCAAGACAATGTGCATAAGTGACAAAATCTTTTCCAGTAACTTTCAAAGCATCTTGTGTCAAAAACAGTTCTTCCTCATCGTGGCAGATGATGGTATCACCAGCCTTTACACTTCTGAATGCAAGAGCCATTTTAAAAATCCTCCTCTGTTTTTTTGAAAATGATCGAAGACTGTGTCCAGATAAATACTTCCCGATTTCTTTAGTAGAAGGTACATACATTAATTCTGGTACACTACCAAGATGTGAGTGGCCTACTTCTGTTGATTTTTCAAAACAGTACTTTATTGATAAACCTTCACTTGATCGTTCAGTATAAAAGACACTCATCTGCTTCAGAACATGCTGCTGACTTTTCAAGGGGATGGGTAGATCTTCAGATGAATTTGAAGTACTTTGTGAGGTGATTTCAGGTAACGTTTGTGTTTCATCCTTAACACCACTTTCACCACTTTGAGTTGTTATTTCAGGACTTTCCCTAGGTTGAACATCAGTACTTGTTGATTGCAACTGACTGGACACGTTCTTGTTTATTGCAGGTGAACTTACAGGATAATAATATTGTGTTTCTTCACCATTGATTACATCTTTAGCAACCTTTCAAATAAAAATCAGATAATCATAATCAAATAATATAAAATCAGTAGCATTAAGAAAACCTGACCTTGATTCCATTTACTGAGAAGAGACAAACTATTTTGCGATTTACCTCCAGCATTTCGGCAATCTTCACAGAGTTCCGCATGTTTTTCTTTAACTGTAAACAGGACATATCAAGCTCAGTCTCATGCGTTTTAGAAACAAGGGTTTTCTTCTTGAAGAAACTTCCACTAATATCATATCGTTCCTGTTGAAAAGGCTGCAAAATGATGGTTATGAAGTTATCTTTCATGAAAGAAAGTCTTTCGTTAATGGCTGCAACTTCCAATTTACTCATTACAGATGTGTTAAGTTCATCTATGCATATGTGACATTTTCTGCCAGTTTTCTTTTGTTGATCTGCAATGTGTCCTAATATTTCTGAGACACGAGGAATACTCATCATGCTCATTTCAGCAGCAACTACAGACACATTGGTAATTCGTAATTTGACTAATCCACTCTCAACATTCTGCAGTTTCAAACTTTTCAGGTGTTCATCAATGTAACAGTCAATTAAACTATATGGATCGAAGCTGATATAATATATTGTTATGGGTTCCTCCGCAATTCGGGCCAAGAATTCAGATTGCAAAGTGCCAACAACAGTCTTTCCACAACCAAAAGCTGCTTTGATGACTTTATGTTTCCGAGGATCAACAACCGCTTGAATTTGTTCATCATTTGCTTGTAGATGTATGAGCTGCTCATGAATATCATTTGAATGTTTGGCTACTCGTATTGATGTGTTAGCAAAGAAGCTGGTAATTTGTGCAATCACACACTTAAAGTCCTTCTGCGAACAAATCTTTTCTGGTTCAGTCTTTATTATATCAGGAAGTTTGTTTTCAAGCCATTGTTTCATGTTTTCAGCATCACACAGTTGATCCTTTGTTATAACTCTTTCTATACATCCATCACAAATTAATGATCGTTTATTTTTTCGAAAAATGCGAGTTAATGCGTTGGAATGAATGTTAGGAACAGCAACGAAGGTGGCGGGAGTGATTGCAGATTTTATTTTTCCTTGAGCTGTCAGAAAATCCAGGATAGTTGTAAGATTGTCGATATCTTTGCAGCACTTTTCAAATTCATCAGAAATGTCCTTTGCACTAGCACCTTCAGCGACTCTAATGTTCAGAATGATACCCATCTGTTGATGGAAAACCAAAATGCGGTTTGAGAATTCTCGAGTTTCTTCATTCGCTTTATGTTTCAACATAAACTTTTTGTGCTCCTGACCATCATACTCCATGATTAACACCCCTCCAACAGGGTCTTCAATTTTTGACTTTGTGAGTGCATCTCTCATGCATTCAGCCACATCTTTTGTAGCATTTTGTGAAGTATCCATGAAGATGTTTGGAAAGATTGTCCATTCTTCAAAATATTCTTTATTGTTTTTAATCAAATTACATTGAAAATAGTTGTCACACTGTTCAATCCATTGAGATGACGACATCTGCTCTGTGTGGTCTTCTGAACGGAAACAATGAAAATTATTTTTGAATTCCATTGGTTCATGGTCTGAAGGCAATTCTCCAATACTTTTGTGAGCAATGATGGTGTAACCCTTTGATGATTTTTGAGTATGGACAAGTTTCTCTGTAAACAAATAAAGAAAAACTATGAGGAAAATTTATTATGTAGTGCTGTTTCTTTTTAAGAAACTTTTAATTATATACTGAAGCTTTTACTGGTTAGTTTACTTATCACCGTTTTCAATTTCAAATTGTTTTGGAGAATACTCTAACACATCCTTGCCAAAACTAAGTACTTTGTAATTTATGAAATTGTATTGCTGAAACAGGCCAAAAGGTTACTTTTTTTTAATTAATTATTTTCTTACCATTTATTGAAACTTCTTTCGAAGAAAGTTTATAGATGATACCACTTTCGTCTTGATATTCTAAAACACATCTATAAATCTTCTTTTTGTCTAAACCTTTGATAAGAATATAATCATAACCATTATATTTGTCTGTCTCTATTCTCCCTGTGTCCCACAAGCCAATCTTTTCTCTTGTTTTGTTATTGCTGCTATGATGGATCGTTTCTAAAAACACTGAATCACAATGTTCAGCGAATTTTGTAGGAACTTCAAACATGCAGCAATCAATTTCCGAGGAACATACAGTAATGGAATCTTTCACAACAATGCCATCCTGCAAATTTGCCACTGAAAGGAAAAATCAATCAACATGATGTTTAAATGGTGAATCACTAGTCTTCATCTCTCAAATAAAGAAAACACAGCATTTATGAATTAACCTTGTTAAAAACTTTTGTGAACATAAGAACACACAACATTAATAATAATAGATATGATAATGATTGTTCACAAAAACAAACAGAATTAGTTCTTCTATCACAATCTATTCTTCCCTGTTAGTGACGTTAAATTCAAGAACCCAAACCCTAACCCATCTTTCAACTTAGATAACTTATTTATTAGATTTCCGCGTAGTTTTCATAGTTATAAAATTTTTTTTTTTACACTGATTTTTTTTATGGGATATAGTTAAGTTCTTAAAATTTTTAATGTTATTGTTTCATTGTAGGTCCACATTAGCGCTTATTTCACTGCTTAAATGAAACGACCTTCTATTACAAATAAATAAGCAAACAAACACAATCACAAAACTGATACCATGACATCCTTACAAATTCTCAATGAAGATTATTGGGCAAATTAAAATTTATATTGCTTTACCTTTTACATTCTGTAATGGTTGCATAATAACACCTTCCATCAAATACATTTCAATGACACCTCTTGATATTTGGACACGGCTTGGATATATAAGATGATTTTCATCTTTAAGACGAAACAAATTAGTCATCTCTTCTTTCGTTAGGATTTTGATGCAAAAATGAAAGGTGTTAGCTAAGGCGGTTAAAATCAATTTGAATTGTTCTTTGCTGTGGTATCCACTTCTTTCATATTCCTTGATAATCTCCAATGCATCAACAGCAACAACATGTTTCTTATACCAATCTAAATGATCACTAACTTCTCTTATCATCTCTTCAAAAACTTGTTGTTTATCCATAAACATGTTCTTTTCCTTGAGACATTCAACACATGAATCAATTATTGACCATTTTTCAGAAACTGTAACAGGCACTGTTGCATTGTATCGATTCTTTTTTTCCTTCTCCATGGAACTGACATTATTCCTATAATTTCAAAATCAAAATCAATAGAATAATTCCAAATCAGTTAAAAGTTGGTAATGAAACTTTCATATAAGAAGAAAAGTTTCACCTGAAGATGCTGAATAAGTTTTCAGTAAAATCTAAAAAAAACATTGACTATTACCTTCATTATTGAGTTTCATTTGAGATTATCAAAAAGATTGTTTTTCTAGATATGTTTATTGGAATATATCACAAATATGACACACTTCCCACTTATCACTCATAACTCATACAGTTTTCAAACACTGCAATTGCACCTGTTCTGAATCAAACAAGCTATTAGAAATTTCTTTTATTCCAAAACAACACTCGTGAAAAGATAATACCTTGTTCAGTTTGTGCCTTTTTTTTTCGCCTGTCTCAATTTTTGCCACCAAATCATGTTTATTTAGATAAATCATCACTGAGCACCTGATCACTAATCATAGATGCCCCAATCATAGATGCTATTAAAGGTTTCTTTAATCTAAAACATCAACCAAGAAAAAATAATACCTTGTTCGGTTTGATCGGTTTTGTTTTTTCCATTCTCAATTTTCGCCACCAGATCGTTTTTATTCAGATAAATCAGCACTGATCTCAAATACAACCAACTTCTCTTTTCATGAGCTGTAGATACAAACCATCTCTCTAATATCTTAAAAAGTCTTAGTTTAACCTCATTTGGATGATCAATATAGATGCTTTGAATATCATGGTAATCAAGGAGAAAATGGGATATATATCTCCACTCTTCACAAGCATCTTCACAAATGGTTTCAAATATCTGTGTAAGTTCACTTGCATCATAGAGCTGTTCTTCATCACCTACACCTGAAAAATATTTAAAAGTTATGAAAGTACACAAACAATATTTTTGTTACTATTTCCGTATTTTTGGCCTTAACCCATGGAGAGAACATAAATGAGGTGTTTGAATATTGGGAGTGTATCTAAACTAAACCTAAACTTGAACTGTCAAAAGAGCCAGTTTGTTGATAAAGTTGTCAACCATGTGAATAAAGTTAACCTGTGTGAGACCTTCAGCCAGGACACTTTCTTACAAGTACGCAACTAAACTGTCACCAAGAACAGCACCTGAACTTAAGGAAGCCCAAAATTCTCCTTAACATTAGCATCTGGCAACTGAAGCTGGACCACTCAATGCCTCTTGATACGTTGTGAACTCATATTAGTGGAATTCGTCTGATATCACACAATCTATAATAATCTCGAAAACTGAGCCAAACGGTGTTGAAAGCCTTATAAAATTGAATGGAATTGAATGCCTGCCAAATATATATATGGATTGTGGAAAATGATTGATGAGCAGCCAACAATATTCATTAGGACGTCTTCATTCACTAGAATAAAGGAATGATCATGAACAAAGCGAAACCATTGGAAAGATCATAAACTTGTGTTGTACGTAACCATCATCACAGGAAGCTTAAGCCAGAGACTGGCATTATAGTATTTGTCTGTGCCACAGCCTGACTCTCAGATATGGACAATGGCCATATTGTCAGTAAAAATGTGAATCTTAGAAATGCACATCAACTACAGCAATCACAAAAAATTCTTTAATATTGATTAAGAAGATTTGCTAAACCAACTAGAACTCCACACACCAAAACTGCAACCTGAGGCATCTTCATACACATGCAAAACCACAGACGTTTAAATGGTTGACTGAAATATGGAGATATTTGGAGTGCATATCTGAACTAAACCTAAACCTGAAGTGTCAAAGAGGACAGTTTCTTGTTTTAACCTGTGTATATTCTAAGGACTATTCACATCACTTCTCAATTACTTTTACAGGAACTTTTTGTTCATTAAGCTACAGTGCATGAATAGAATAAAAGTGTTTAGGAATTCCGAGATTACCTGAAATGCATCAAAATCAACTGAAAACTTGTTTTGTTTGGCTGAAAAATAAAGAAAATAAAAAAAGATGCCTACTATATGTTGCATTGCTGGTTGCAATGTTTTTCAGTGAACAGTTTTCAGCCAAAGACTCTTAAACATTAGCATCTGAAAAGAATCTGAAAAGAATCTAGCACTATCAGAAGCAAAAGGATCTACCGCCTATGCAAAATGAATGTTGGTAAGTCGTATGACCAACCAGGAAAGAAACTATGACATGGATGAGCATCTAACAAAACCAAAAAAGAGGCTAAAGCACTTATGGTTTTGAAGAGCCACCAATCGTGAACAAAATACTGTAATAGCTGAAGTTGAAAATGAATGAAACATAGATGAATGAAGAATATAGGTTGACGTTGTGGCATTATGAGTCATGCTTTGGATGCATGCAATGTATGATCGAGTCTCAAAATGTTGAGCGAAATGGCATTGGAAACCAATTGAATAAAACTGAAATTGAAATTGCCAAACACTTTGAAAAATGATTAATGAGCTAAGTCAGAGACTATTGTATTCGTCTTTTCAAGAGCCTGACTTCAGATATGAAAAGTGGCTTTATTGTCAGCACCATGAAAAATCCCAAGTGACAACAACTAAAACAATCAAAAAAGGTTCTTCAGGAATGATGTATTAAACCAATGAGAACACCATGCACCCAACCTGTAGAATGGAGACCCATTCCAAGAAGGCATAAAGTCTGAATTATTATAACTAGAATTAGAGATGTTGCAGTTTAAAGAATAAGTAAATAAAAAAGTAAACAGAAAAAACAGAAAAAAAGTAAACAAAATATGACAAATGAAGAGAAGAAAAACAAAATGGTGGTGTCATTGAGTATTAACTAGAAAACATTTTAACTACATATAAACAAAGCAAAAAAACTTTATACTGAACAAACCTTTTTCATCAAACGGAGGAGGTTGCACATCTTTTGGGTTTATTGAAAGATCCTCCATTATGATGTCATACATCTCATTCTTTTTGGAAAAATTTGTCATCACGTACATGACACAATCGAGAATAGGTCTGTCATATTGTGAAAGAAACTGAAATTTTATTCCAACATCCATTTTATTCGTGAATAGTCTTTCACAAAAATTTTTCCCTTCCGACAGGTTGCCAGAGAAATGTTGGTCTATGACGTAGGCAAACATTCGAAAATCTAAATCAAGAAATAATCTTAGAACTTTCACAACCATGTATAGTTTATAGGTGCAGTGTTTTCAACAGCTATTAGCCAAATGAAAAAGTCCTTAACTGAGCAACTTGTAATGCTTGAAAGGAAACAATTCCATAACAAATTTCATAAAATCACACCTCGCTGGTAACCTTCATATATCTTATCATTTTCAACTTTTGATATTAAATTTTCTTTTTTCAGGAAATTCAGTACTGATTTCAAATGCAACCATGTCCTCTTCTCCGCAGCAGCAGATTGGTGCCACTTTTCTAATATGGTTTGAAGTCTTTTTTTTACATTATCAGGAAAATCTTCGATAACAGTTTGAATGACATGAAAATCTAATAAGAAATGACCAATCAATCTCCATTCCTCGGAAGCCTCTTCACAAATTGTTTGAAAGATTCGATCACGGTTGGTTGCATCACAGAAATATTCTTCATCCCCGTCATCTAACAATAAAGAACAGATTTAGTCTATGGCTTCACTCTGCAACACACGAATTATTTTTTAGACTACTTTTTAAATAAGCACTCTTCTTTCAAACCGGAAAAGTATCTTCTTACAAAATTTACTGAAAGATAAGCTTGTTATTAAAAACAGCACTAATAAAATTTTTTGTTAGCAGTCATGCCAAATTTGGTTCATTCAAAGTTTCAAAAAGCAAATCTTAGGAGTATTTTCTACTTACAAGTTAAATAACACTTGAAAGATGTTTAAAAAATTGATGCCAAAATAGTTGAACATCACAATGAAAATATTGTACACTATTAACTATACTACAAGCAATTTTAGTTGAAATCACAAGATCACAAGTTAGGGTGAAATCTTCACAATGAAGAACCTCTTCATTTTATTTGTTCTTATTCTGAAAAAATCAAAATACTTTTCAGGTTTCAGTAACATCTGATCAACTAAAGGAATATCTCATCACTGATAACAAAAAATTCGGTTCTTGATATATTTACCTCATTATATTCAATCAATGTACAGCAGGCTGTACTCTGAGACGCGTGCGATCGCACGCGCACGCACACACGCAAGTTAGTTTACGTGTGTAATTAATCGCACGCGTAAAGTCGTATTATTAACTCGTTTTCTGGGTTTTTTTCTCCCAGAATTGAGATCATGCAACTTAAAATCCTTAGTTTCCTCAGAAAATGTTTTAGCGAACAAAGACTTATCCTCTCATCTGCTCTTTCAAGAATAATAATATATCTGTTCAGAGCCAACCTGAATCTCATAGCTAATACATCGACTCCTGACCTTGCAAAGTACCACTTGGAGTAGAACCTCACTGCCAGTTGCCTTCGTTGTTGGTCCACTGGTCTTACCGAGAGCGAAATACCCGTGCAATACTATACAAGTACGGAGATGTACGCCGCTTAATGCACTGAGATTCGAGTCTGCAATAGATTGCACCTACAGGCAGAACACATTTCACTTCTGATTATTCCTGCTGACTATCTTGATTGGTAAAAATATATCTCAAGAGATTTACGAAATAGTTATTTCTTCGCATATTTTCATTTCAACGAAGCTTTGTAAGATGTTTCTTATGTTTTAGTGCACACCTCTCCTTATTTCCACATCGCTCTTCTTCGTTGCTCAAATTAATCTATCTCTTATATTCCTATTTTCTATGTTCTCCTAAAATGAAATATACATCCGGTATTCCACGCAAATAAATACGTCATCAACATAAACGTTGATACATGTCACGACGCGATACTTTCTTTTACTTATCTGTCTAGACAAATGTTAATAATATAGCGTCAAGTGAAAAAAACACACTGCTGCTGTATTTAACGGAAATAAATGGAGAATGTCTGTTACGCTGAACGAAGTATTAAATAACTACTGGCCGCCAAGGCGGCGTCGCTCGCCGCCCATGTCCACCTGCTCTGTATCACTGTACCAATAAAATTCAGATTTCCTTATAAACGGCTCTTGTGTTCAACCAGAAGCAGATTCGAAGTCACAACCTCTGGTAAAACCAACATTTTATCAGTGTTACAATACACTCAAAACGTAGAGAGAGAAAACTTCAACTTTTTATTAGCTTTTGTTTTAAAAAAGTTACGCGCTCTAACATGGGTGCTATCAAACGTAAGGTCGAAAATGGTTTCTCTTCTTAAAAAGTTCACACGGAGGAGAGAAAAAAGGCACGTGCTAAATGAATAAATAGAATAAAAAAACTTCGATCAGAACGCTTAGCAATTAAAAGAAGAAATTAATTTGTTAAAAGAAAAGCAAAAAAAAAAAAAAAAAAATTTGTTTTGATATGATACTCTTTTTTTACCTATCGGTTTTTAAACATTTTGATTGCTCAAAAAAAGGTCACCCGTCTGAGACAGTCAGGCAAGAGTTAGTGGCAAACCGAACATGCTGCCACGTTCTGCCACTGCTGCTTTTTGTCCAAAATGTTTAATCAGTTAGTTTCTTTGTATTTAGTTGATGTACTGTTTTCAAAGCCAAGTCAACGTGGAATATAAAACTAACAATAACGATAAAAACAAAACGTTATTCCTATTAGTTCATCAGCCAAAAAAAGTCACGTTCGATTGGGGTTGCAATGTATTTGCTTCGAACTCACGTCGCACACAAAAAAAAGAAATAATTTCGCTCACAACTCAATCTACCATTTTGCGTGTGACAGACAAACAAAAAAACGGAGAATCGGCTATTTATATATAGACTAGCCGCCAAGGCGGCGTCGCTCGCCGCCATGATCAGCCTGCGTTGAATCCACCAAAAATGAAACTAAGGAATTAGCAATGATAAGCGTGCCCATGTTGTAGAGCTCGAAAAACTGATCAAAAAAATGTATGGGATCGTTTCGCTACGACCAACCGTTACGGAGATATCCTTGATCAAATATTTTGATGACGTCACAGACCCGTCCCCCCAAAAAAATTAGACCCAAATTTTTAATCACCCCATCGCCTGTATCGCGGACCCCAAAAACGTCAGTTATCCCTATTGGTTATCGACATAATTTTCCCTAAACGTCGCATTCGATTAGGGTCTCAATACAATGGTTTCACACTGAAGTCGCGCACAAGAAGAGAAATAATTTATGTGTGACCTTACATTGCAGATCCCCAATTTCGTTCGAAGCGAAATCTACCATTTTTCGTGACTTACAAACGAACAAACAAACAAACAAACAGACGGAGAATCGCCTATTAATATATAGATAGCCGCCAAGGCGGCGTCGCTCGCCGCCCATGTCCACCTGCTCTGTATCACTGTATCAATAAACATAAAAATTCCTTATAAACGGCTCGTATAACTTGTGTTCAACCAGAAGCAGATACGAAGTCACAACCTCTGGTAAAACCAATCTTTTATCAGTGTAACAATACACTCAAAACGTAGAGAGAGAAAACTTCAACTTTTTATTAGCTTTTGTTTTAAAAAAGTTACGCGCTCTAACATGGGTGCTATCAAACAGGGGGAAAATGGTTTCTCTTCTTTAAAAGTTCACACGGAGGAGAGAAAAAAGGCACGTGCTTAAATGAATAAATAGAATAAAAAAACGTTCGATCAGAGCGCTTAACAATTAAAAGAAGAAATTAATTTATTAAAAGAAAAGCAAAAAAAAAACATTTTGTTTGATGATTTTTTTTTTACCTATCGGCTTTTAAACATTTTGATTGCTCAAAAAAAAAAGTTCACCCGTCTCAGACAGTCAGGCAAGAGTTAGTGGTAAAACCGAACATGCTGCCAAGTTCTGCCACTGCTGCTTTTTGTCCAAAATGTTTAATCAGTTAGTTTCTTTGTATTTAGTTGATGTACTGTTTTCAAAGCCAAGTCAACGTGGAATATAAAACTAACAATAATGATAAAAACAAAACGTTATTCCTATTAGTTCATCAGCCAAAAAAAGTCACGTTCGATTGGGGTTGCAATGTATTTGCTTCGAACTCACGTCGCACACAAAAAAAGAAATAATTTCGCTCACAACTCAATCTACCATTTTGCGTGTGACTTACAAACAAACAAACAAACGCACAAACAAACAAACAGAGAATTGGCTATTGATATATAGATGACCTCATGTATGATGACGTAAAACAATGTAAACAAACATGCCTACTATCAAATAAGTCAGGTGGGCCATTTTCTTACTCTTTCATCTTCTTTTTATAAAATTCTTGAGTATCATTTGGATCAATGCAGGTGGTTTTCTTTATAAATTTTCAGTTAAAGAAATGTTTTTAGTTATATTTTATCTTTTCTCTAAAAACATGAGGCAGTAATAACTTTTTGGATCGCACACGATCAAACGCAAGTTAATCTACAATTTTGCAGGACAGACAAACTGACAGATAAAGAGAATTATCATAAATTTTGGTATCAAAAATTTTCTTAAGTGAAATTAACAAACCTTTTATGATTGAAAAATGAACCAGCAAACCCTCAGGCTCAATAGAACGATCAGCCTTAATCATGGCAAACAGATCTGTTTTTTCCTTCTCTGACATATTAATCAGCATGTGCATCATACAGTCAAGGAAAGGTTTATCAGACCGAGTATATGTTGCAAATTTTCTTTTAACCATTGAAGCATCATATTGCAACAGGGATATGTTAAAGCGTAGCTGGATGCAGAGCGATAGATTTCGCTATGTTCTATGTGTGTTGTCAGGAATTTCAGGAATGTATGTGATTGTTTTTTTTCGCCAATTAAATTGCTTGAAAGCGGATTCTCAACCAATGAAAAGACGTGAAATAAATCGTGCAAACTTCTGTTTGACTTGTATTTTATCCTAGCTATACGCGGAATAGTGTTCAAAGCGACAAGACTTTGATTTGGGATTTTGATCAAGAGGAAAAATTGTAAAAGTGAACTGGGTAATATGCTCAGCATCTTAAAAATTACCCAAACGTTAGCTTATATATATTTAGAACGCCTGCTTTGAAAAAAACATGTTTTATTTTGAGGAAAATAGCTTGGTATAACCACAAATATACTAAATTTAGATAGATATATAGAGATAGATAATTTATTTGGTAAAAAAGGTCGTTGAAAAATGCAGTACAGTGGACCTACTGCATGTATATATAAATATAAACATAACACTTGACAAAGATTTTTAATAAATCCAAATATTGTGAAAATTTCTTGTTGTCTCTCAAATAAGTGCCCGGGCGCTTATAAATTGTTTTTGGAAATTAGGGGATCGCTTATTAGAGAGGGGCAATAATTGGAGAGGGGCGCTTATAAAAACATTTTGAAATGGTCGTGCTAGCTGTGAACGAGGCATTGCTTTTTATCATATAAAAGAGTAAAAACAACTGTATTTTTCATGGTAACGAAATAAGATTTTGTACTTATAACTTAAATTTAGACGTCACAAAAAGATAGCCTTCCGTTTCTATTACAGAATATTCAGTTTTTGTTCAAAGTTCTAATTACCGACCATGCGCTTATTAATTTATGAGTAATGTTAAGTCACTCTATTAAGCGCCCGGGCGCTTATAAAAATATTTTTGACTAGAAGGGGGCGCTTATTAGAGAGGGGCGCTAGTTAGAGAGAATACGGTACTTAGATATATAAAAATAAATAAAAATAAATATAAATATAAATATAAAAACATGGGGAAAAACAAAAAACAAAAAAAACCCTGAAAATCTAAAAGGATTAAGAATTTAGAACCCAGATTAGCATGCCTAACAAGACAAAAAGAACAAAGAACCAAGGGTTTAGAGTAATGATGTATAGTTCTCAAAGGGAAAACAGAATATAATATAATAAAAGAGTTATATACTGATTTTTTATTCTTCCATGCAGCATTCTCAAAATATATTTATATAAAATAAATAAATTAATTATATATATAACTATATACTAAATAAAATAGACAATGTATATGTAAAATACAATGAAATAATACTAAACAGTACGATATGCAAGAAGACATACTACATTTCAGAGAATATATAACCACATTTTTTTAGGCACAGCAAAAATGGGTTTGAAACCATGTGTTTATTTGTTCATTAAAGGAAGTGACGGTTAATAGCATTTTTGTTATTTTTTACATGAGAATATATTTTCTGTAATGTGCAGGCAATTTGTATCAACATAAAAGTATATATTCACCCATAACTGGAAAATAAAACATCCAAAATCAGCATTTTTGTCTCTTTTATAACACTTTTTCAGCAATAATATTGAGGTCTATTCTCTCTCTTATATACGTTGTATTTTCATGCATTGCCAGTTATCATATCTGACTTGACAACAATTAACTTTCTTTCATTGAACATATCGTTCTAAGCTGTGATTATCAACACAGCCACTGTGCACTATTTGCTTTTACAAAAGATTCAGTTTATTGGACCAAACCGTCTTCAATTCCATCCAAGTAAAATAACAATGGCTCAAGCTTGATGATTGAAGGAATGCATTGAAATGCAGATATATAAACCTCAATAAAAGGGGTATCTACATCATCTAGCCTACCATTCTGCACTTAAATTATTAGAGGATTCAAATCAAAGAATAAAATATCAAGTCAGGAATTCTTATCATTGATTTATATATATAACAGGAACATTAATCACCAGTAATTCTAATACTTTCAAAACTCTGGTATATCTGTTTTTGTCCCTGACACAGTCATTGTCTCCTCTTGCCACTCATGAAAGTATTTTAGAAAGACATTGTTGGTATTTTTTTAAATATTTCATGATCTAAAAACAAAAACACGACTGCATATTTCATATAGATAAAAGCTTACTACTTCATGTCTACATACATCTTAACACATCTACATCTGGAAATGCAAAATCATATGAAAATAGACAAACATAGTAAGGAAAACTGAAACAGCCAGCAACCACACTCAGCCATAACCTAACCATAGTGAAACGAAGCGATTCTTACACATAGTAGATATTCATACCGAGTTTTCGTTTGTTTTGAAATAGAAAATTTCTGCCATTTCATTACAGGTGTCCTTGCAGTTCAGAATAATATCACATGACATACAAGAATTTATTGAAAGTCACGTGATTAAAGTGACGGAAAAAGATATAAACGAAAAGAAAATGACGTAGATATATGCCCCAGAAAAATGAAAGTCGTGGGAGATCGTGGTCTTCCCTGATTCTATTTTCACAAGATTTGATAAATTTAATGCTTTATCTTGCCTTGACAATTAGCAGGATATCAGGGAATTCCTCCTTCCATCGATATAACACCAACAGATTTCGCTCTGTGCGAGGCTATAAATGGCTGTTTATCATCCTTATAAGGCAGGATACGATTTAAATCTTGTTTAAAAGTCTAAAAGCTTCTTTGACAAAAGTCTATCTGAACTGAGATTGTACAGAAAACGTATAGATGAAGTAAAAAGTGGCTTTTTGTGACTTATCATTTTGATCGTTTCATGGCGCTTGGCCGCCATTTTTGACAACACACATAGGACCGTCTTTGTTTTCTTAAAACAAAAGAAATTCAATGAACATTTTTGATTGTCGAATCTCGCTCTGCATCCAGCTACGCTTTAACATATCCCTGATTGCAATAACTTTTCATAGAACTCTTTTCCTTTAGCAGATCCACTAGAATATTCCAACTCTGCATGATAAGCCAGCATACGAATGCCTGAAAAAAATTCATACTTTTAATGTTGTGATATGGCAATTTTATTTCAATTTTCAAATGCTTATTACATCATCAAATTCCACTTGTACACTTGCATCTATGACAGAGTCGTTAAAGACGTTTAAACAGAATAGGAGTTGTTACTGAAATACTTTTCATTTTTCTATCCATTGAAAGGATCCCAAAATCTATCTATTGAACTATTCAAATAATATTAATTATCTTAATAAATGAAGAAAACTAGCAGGTGTGAGATAGTATATATATCACGAAATAGTATGTGCAACACAAGAGAAAACGATATTTTGTGCTATATATAGTGTATGATATGTTATGTGGTTAGAACTTTTATATATATATGTTTTTTTTCAAAAAGGTAATTTCCTGGATAAAGTATAATGAATAATGATAATCATTGTATAATTTGTAATGGCGTTGAATCTAGCAAGGATTTAGTAGAAGACCCGTCTCTCAAATCATTAAAGTAATCAGCTTGTGAAAGCGAGCTTGTGAAAGACAAAAACAAAAAGACACAGTGAATCAGATTTCGTCGAACGAACTTTTTGTTTATAAACCAAAAGATAATATGGTGTTAAACCCTTTTAGAAGTAACACTCATGCCCACACAATAATTCAATAGGAGAAATTTTCGAGAGGGGTAATAAATTTCACAAATTTTATCAGCTATATATCATTGAAAATGCTATTTTAATTTTGCATACATCAACAAAATCAAGAGGGCAAAGAAAAAGTGCGTTGAAGCCGTAGAAGAAGGGAGAGAAACATCAATTACAGAAATTTTTGAAAAAACTAGGAGATGTGGTTTATAGAATGCCGGGAATTATTTAAATTCTTTGTAATATAATTTAGAATTGTAATAGGATTTAGAATTGAGAAAAAAAATTACAAGGCGGAAAGACCATTCTCCTCAACAGGAATCAGAACAAAATCGATGTCAGAACGATATTAAACAATTTTGCGTAATTTGTAAGTAGCAGGTGGCAAGAGGTTAGCAAAGTGGAATTTCAATCAACTGGAAACAAAGATAAAGGCTTTTTAAGGAGGATGAACGAGATAACTAAGGGAGAAGATACAGAGAAGAGAAGATACAGTTGCCAATGATGATCTCAATTTCAAAACTTAAATTCTGATCAGTCTTATAAAAAATTCATTTCAATATGTGACAACCTACTAAAAGACTATGTTCCATCACGAAAAAAGAAGAACAAAACCATCCAAATTCCACGTGACAGAAAGATTTTGATGCGTAGCAGGAAGAAACTCACAAAAAAAATTTACACATTCCAACAAGCAAAAAGAAAAAATCAAGCAAAGACTTTTTATCATTGAAAAGAAGCTCCAAGAATCCTACCGTGATGAACGAAATTGTTCAGAGATGAAGGCTATTGAAGCAATAAAAGTCAATCCAAAATATTTCTTTTCCTTTGCGAAAAAATTCTCAAAGGTTAAAGCAAAAGTGGGCCCACTGCTCAACCCAAAGACCAACAAACTAACAAATGACAATAAAGAAATGGCGGAGTTATTACAGATGCAATACAAAGCAGTCTTCAGTGACCCCCTCAATGAATACAAACAAATCAGGGAAAAGCCAAATATCTCAAAGATTTCAGACTTTGATTTCTCAATTGACGATGTTGAGAAAGAAGGTGATACTCTGAAGCATAATTCAGCTGCTGGGCCTGATGGTGTGCCTGCTGTGTTTCTAAAGGAATGCAAGTTCACCATCTCGAGACCCATTTACCTGTTGCAAAGAAAATTTTTGGATGAAGAAACGACTCCAGAGATTCTCAAAACAAGCATCATTTCCCCAATCTTCAAAAAAGGCGATCAAGGAGATCCAGCCAACTACCGTCCAGTTTCACTAACGTCACATGTGATAAAACTTTTTGAAAAGATTGTGAGGAGGAAATTAATAGACCGCCTTGAAGAAAATAACTTTTTCAACCAGAATCAGCACGGTTTCAGAGCAGGTAGGTCCTGTTTGAGCCAACTACTTTCCCACATGGACACTGTTTTCTCCCTATTGGAAGATGGCTTACAATGTTGATACAATCTACCTGGTCGACCACACCATCCTGCTGAGGAAACTAGAAAGCCTTGGAATCAATGGTAAACTGTTAAGTTGGATCGAATCGTTTCTCACCAACAGAACTCTGATCCAAAAGAAGTTAAATCTGGCGTGCCTCAGGGGTCAGTCCTTGGACCTCTTTTGTTTATCATAATGACCGCAGATATTGATGAGAAAGTTAAATTTGCAATCATCTCCTGTTTTGCAGACGATACTAGGCTGCTAAAGTCCATCAAAACTGTAATGGACAATTTCCAACTCCAACATGATCTTAACAAGGTCTATGCCTGGACAACTGATAACAACATGAATCTAAATGGTGAAAAGTTTGAACATTTGTCATAAGGTAAAGATGCTAAAATTTCATCTATTTTGCAGACAACAACACCATTATCAAAACCCCCAAACATGTCAAAGATTTGGGGGTGATCATGACCGATGATGCCAAATTTGAGGAACATATCAATGCTGTAGTAAAGAAATGCTCTGATCTCAGCGCATGGATTCTGCGCACTTTCAAGTCACGAGAAAAGAATGTGATGTTAACTCTTTGGAAGGCGCTTGTTATTCCACATCTTGATTATTGCTCCCAACTTTCAACGCACTGAGGGCGGACAGATGGTTGGTGGTATAAACTACTATACACACCAGAGACTTGGTAGAAACTGTTCTACCAGAGTACCCAAGCTTGGGCCCTACAGAAATCTGATCGCTAGCAGCTTTGCTTTTCGTGGTCCAAAACTCTTCAATGGGCTTCCTAGGGAACTAAGGAATTGTACCAATTGTGCTAAGGACGTCTTCAAAACAAAACTTGATAAATATCTGCGTACTGTGCCTGATCACCCTCTTATTCCTGGGTATGTCCAGTTCAAGCAAGCTGACTCAAACAGCCTTCCAGATATGAAGAACTGCATTGGACTCGACGAGTTGGATGTGTGAGGATTCACAAAAACAATATCAAGTAAATCAAGTAAGTAAATGTAGTTTACCACTAATCATTGCTGGGCAAGTGCAAAATCTAAAGTCCGTCCCAGACAAGAAAAGGAGGATAATTTGCCCATACTCTAGTGATAGAAGTCATAAACTTCGTTCCAGCTTTGCTTGGATATTAATATGGTAGACGAGCTTTATAAGACGTGCCGGTAAAAAGGTGACTTTGCTCCGACCAAAACATTGCATAAATTATTACGCCATGCATATGTTAACTCCACACACGCGCGCGCTGCGCAGAAAAGGCAGTGCTGCTTCTTCTTGAGAACACGGTGACAAGAGAATACAATTGCCTGAAAAAAATCATATCTGCATCAAATTTTTCCTTTCTTTGTGAAAAAAGACGGTAGTAAGAAAGAGAAATAAAAAAAATCAAACATAAGTATTCTGTCTAATAAATTTTGAAAATGTATTATGACACAAATTTCTTTGCTCAAAACATGTTGAAGTGAGTTGTTTTAATAAATCACGACATGATGCAGATGAAATCTATTCCACAAACCGCTTTATTGCAGTTCAATCCTGTAAAGTTTGACCTGTCATTCAAACCTGCAAATTGTGGCATAACGGTAACGTGTTTGACTGGTACACCAGAGGTACCGGGTTCAAATCCCCTTCTGGAAAACACAAATTTTATCGACTGCGTTCCTCCTGGGTGGTACTGCTACCAGCCCGTTCCTCCGTGAAGTCTTCGGATGTTTCGGTGTTAATATGGCTGGGTAAGGGGTAAATTAAAAATTAGTTCCAAAAGTTGAAATGATTGTTGGCAGTTGGAGTGTGTAGCTCTCTGCCTAGTACAGTGGAACCTCTAATAGTGGCCACTTTGGGGGATCCAGCTTAGTGGCCGTTACATTAGAGGTGACCGATGTATGGAGGTTTTATATGAATATACTTTTTTATCAAAAAGGCTGGTCAGGATGGGAGGGGCATGAAGAATGATTCATGATCAAAATAAACACAACATTATTGAGCCTAAGTGCTTCAAGTCGTAGTGTGACAAGATTCAAAGCACTTACTAAGTCAGCATCACCTAATGTTTCACAAAAGTTGTTCAAATCATCTACAATAGACAAGACTGCTTGACTTGACTTTATTTTTGTAAATAATTATTGTAAATAAAGTAACAATTTTTTTTAATTTTCATTTGCTTGACAAAGATTTTTTTGACCGTTAATAGAGGTAAAATTAGACATTGGGACAATAGAAAGTGGCCGTTTGGCCGTTGATTGGAGGTGACCGATGTATGGAGGTTTTTTTAGAAGAGTTTGATAATTTTGGCAGGGACTTTCTTTTCTGGCCGCTTATCAGGAGGTGACCGATGTATGGAGGTGACCATTAACAGAGGTTCCACTGTAGTGGCTTCGTCCTTAGGAAGGAGCAATCGATTAAAAAAAAAGAAAAGTTTCACTTTGTTGAAACGAATGATGCTTTTGGTTAAGGTCTTTTATTTCATAAATTTAAAAACCAACCGTGCGCAAATATTTAAACTCAATGTTTTAATATAGTTAGTACGTTTTACGTCCAACTTCAAAATTTACAAGCAATAAAACATAAAAAGCAAACAATATCTAAGGATTTCTAAAGTTGTTGAAATCAAACAGAACTTACTGAGTTTATTGTCCATCATCCCTGCCTTCTTCATACTACTAATGGGAGCGAGATCAACTTTCCACATTTTGATGGTAACCTCACTGTAGACCTGAGATGCAATCCAATTTACCAATAATTTATTCAATATATTGCTCAAGATAATAAGCTACCCTGTTAAAAACTGTCAGTTTGCTACTCGATTTCAATCTTGACTGAATAGTATATCTTGACTGAATAGTATATCTGAAACTGCCAACACATATAGCTTATAGCAGTTTCGACAACTCCCTTTCCCAAACAAAAGATTCTTCAAATATAAGCATACCCATTGGTTGTCGATTGTATTTTCTCATAAGCCGATCCTGTTTCCCTATGATACAAGTCTCATGCTGATTTTATTTTTATGAAAAGAATTTAATAATGAATAGCTCCAACACTACCTATTGAAAGCATCATTAATTAAATCATCACTCAACTAAATTCTTTTCCATGGTTATCTTAATATGCTGTTGATAAAATAACAGCTGTTGTTTTACTGAAAACATAAATTTTGCCTTTAGTATATTATTAAGTTTTTACCATAAACAACGTCCATGCATAAACCGAAAAGCTTGTGCTAAAGATTTTAAATAAAAAAATGTTGTTTTGTTTTTTGATTCTATATTTTTATTTCTTTTCGTATTTTTTTCTTTCGCGCGGAATCTGCATGATCGCTGACGGAATTCAATTTCAGATGACGATGCAGTTGCTCCCCGCTAACTCGACCTCTCGCTATCTCGACATCCGCCTAACTCGACATAATTACCAAAAACTTTCAAAATTTTAATTGTTGTTATTTCCCTAACTATCGTTCTGAGCTCATTTTCTGCCACCATCAATCAAAATCCTGTGAATTTAGGAGATGGGGAAAGGAAGCAGGTGGAATGTAAACTTCGCTTCGTTGTAAAAGCAGGATATGTAAATATTCTTAGACAGGAGTATCAATGACCTTGGAAACTTGTTACATGATAAAAATATATTTCAAATTAAGAAATACATAAGATTTTTTCTTATTTAATTCTTCTAGGTACTCTGCGAACCTAATAAAAGCAAAATAATTAGGGGTGGTACGGGCTTTGGACAAAAATACTGCATTTAAAAAATCGACCGCTTACTCGACCCCCGTCTAACTAGACATTTTTCGCGGGGGACAACTGTAATGCGCGCACTGCTGCGCTCTCCATCGTTGATGACAACATATTTGCAGAGCGCCAGGGTTCTAATATTTTAATCGGATTACAAATCATAGCTTGATGCATTTTATTTATGAAACAATAATGTATAATTGCAATGGATTAAACTCTTAATCCAACAACTAACCCTTCATTTTTTTCTCATGGTTTTGACATGTGGAGAGAGCCATTACGCCGTTTTATATCGGAGAAGTATGGGCTCTAATGTTTTGCTTGAAGGTACAAATGATAAATAAGTGGTAGCCTGAAGAGGGAAATTTTAAGCCGATTTTCCACTAGGTGATTTAGAACGCGCTGAGCGAGGTTTTTCAGTCTGAAATCCGCTGATAGCGGTCCGCTCAGGCGTTTTTAAAAGTATACTCAACGCGCGTTCTAAAAGCGTCAACCAATCAAAATGCAACATGGAGCCTCAAAAGTTGTTGAGTTTGAGGCTCATGTTCCTTTTTATTTTTATATATTTCCCCATAGGGCGAAATATATGTTAAAACCGGCATTTCCTTCTCCTTGTCGTTCACTTTTATAGCCGCGGTTCAGTATTGAATTTTCACCTAGCCGCCAAAGTAGATAAGAATAGAGGCTAGTCTACAGTGAAGTAGTGCGCCATTTTTTTTCAGTCAGTGCAGATGGTCAGTAGAAGACTTTGCTTTTCCTCCCAGCTTTTAAAATGATTCAAAAGATAAAAGGTTGTTAAATGATGGAAATAAATCGTTTTAGTTCAGTGTTGTTATGAAAGGTTTTGTAAAAACTTTTTAATGAACGTATAAAATACAGAAAAAAAATTGTTTTGTTTTTGTTGATAACAATAATGCTATGGATGATTGGTTGGTAGTTAAATGTTTGAAACAGCAAAACATTGAAGCTGTGATTTCAGTGCAAAGGCGAAAATTCATTATCAATACAGGCTGATGATTTATTTTTATTTTACATCCTGATTTGACAGGATAATGTATATAATACAGAATGTTATAGCGCCAAACTGAACTGACACAGCACACACATGATGTACAGCCACCACAAGGGAAACCTTTCATACGTGGAGAACAAGTAGTTCGACCAATTATGTTAATTCAAAGAGTACATTACAAAAACAGCAAGTAAAAACGTGATGTCGTATATGCAATAAAATAAGATGTTCAGAAAACCAATTATATGCGTATATACAACATTTTTTATATACACAGGATTGAGACAGATAATAACTTGAAAGAACCTGGTTGAATGTGCTTCCCTGGCCTGGATAGGCTGGATACTATGGATTAATTCCATGATCACGCATACTGTTTTGATACTGTATTATGATATTTTATTTTGTAAAAAGTATTATTGTCAACTTTCCTTACACAAACAACAAACATAAATCAAAACACAATCCAACATAAGAATCTGTAAATTAAATCAAACCAGAACTCAAACTTCTTTTTTTAGCTTCGTAGTGATTTGGTTATGGATGTGTATTTTCACTACCAAAATCTGTTTGTTTTTTTCATTTGAGATTTACGAAAGTCATTTTTATCACATAGTAATAATGAGTGTCCACATATTTTTGTGACTGAGATGTTTATTCTGAATATATACTTGAATTTAATTTTATAAATTGTCACTTTAAGACCATCTCTTTTTGGAAAATAACTCTTGTCCTAATTTGAAATGCTATATACGCAGTACAAATTTTGATTGTTTTTAATAGTTATTTGCTGTCTACCCCAAAGTATTTTTAATACTTAGACTGTAGTATTAAAATTAGGTTTGACAATTTTCTTTTCTTCTTTTGTAAACTTGTAAACAAATTTCATTGTATGATGTTGTAAAATAGTTTAATACGAGTTACGAAAAGCTGTGTTCTGTTGAATTACATTGTTTGCCATGATATTACTGTGTAAAAGGATGTCAAGCTTCTGCAGCAATGAAGATCATACGTTTATTAGATGAATTTACCTTATACACATTGATGCAGTTGTTGATATTCAGTTGTTTAAGGGGAAATATTAGTTGCATTTAGGTCTTCCAATTTTAAGCTTTGTCCATAATAACTTCTCATAACTCATAACTTTTTTTAACTCCTCAGCAAAAATTATAAGAGAAACCATGTCATATGACCATGAATATCTTCATTTCATAATAAGTTCGAAATAAGTTCTTTTGTGGTATTAAATTGAATTCTACCCTGATTAGTATGGACAGCATTTTTAATTGTGTTGATGGTAGTTTTACCACTTTTCTTATGGTCTTCTATGTACACACAATAATTGATAAAAAGTTTTGCAACTTTGGGGAAATATATAGTCGCATTTTTGCGAATCTTGTTTGTCTCTTCTTTTCATTCAACAATACTAGGTCTGAAAAGCAAACATCATTCGATAACAATCCTGGGAATCGAAAGGCACTGGGAACGAAGTTAAAAGTTGACATTCAGCCAGGGACACGTCAATTATCTATTTATTTCAAGTTGGTCATTGCTACAAAAACCATAATTTACAAAGAAACTAATAAAAATCAATTAATAGAATATAAAAACGAAATCAAATGAAAACAAATTTACAAAATGTTAAAATAAAATCGTCAATGACATATACAGTATGAACAGCTTTTTCTATCCATAGAAATACATATTTCTATGTCACATCCCAAAATTTATCAGAAGAAAAGAAACATACAAAAAAACAAAAAATTGGTGACATCATCACTTTCTCAAGTGATGATGTCACCAGTTTTTCAAGGTTTTGTACTCTACACAGATCAGAATCAAATTTCCAGCATTTCTGTTAAGGCCCGAGTAAACAGATCCAACATTTATCAGAAGAAAAGAAACATACAAAAAAACAAAAAATTGGTGACATCATCACTTTCTCAAGTGATGATGTCACCAGTTTTTCAAGGTTTTGTACTCTACACAGATCAGAATCAAATTTCCAGCATTTCTGTTAAGGCCCGAGTAAACAGATCCAACATTTATCAGAAGAAAAGAAACATACAAAAAAACAAAAAATTGGTGACATCATCACTTTCTCAAGTGATGATGTCACCAGTTTTTCAAGGTTTTGTACTCTACACAGATCAGAATCAAATTTCCAGCATTTCTGTTAAGGCCCGAGTAAACAGATCCAACATTTATCAGAAGAAAAGAAACATACAAAAAAACAAAAAATTGGTGACATCATCACTTTCTCAAGTGATGATGTCACCAGTTTTTCAAGGTTTTGTACTCTACACAGATCAGAATCAAATTTCCAGCATTTCTGTTAAGGCCCGAGTAAACAGATCCAACATTTATCAGAAGAAAAGAAACATACAAAAAAACAAAAAATTGGTGACATCATCACTTTCTCAAGTGATGATGTCACCAGTTTTTCAAGGTTTTGTACTCTACACAGATCAGAATCAAATTTCCAGCATTTCTGTTAAGGCCCGAGTAAACAGATCCAAAATTTATCAGAAGAAAAGAAACATACAAAAAAACAAAAAATTGGTGACATCATCACTTTCTCAAGTGATGATGTCACCAGTTTTTCAAGGTTTTGTACTCTACACAGATCAGAATCAAATTTCCAGCATTTCTGTTAAGGCCCGAGTAAACAGATCCAACATTTATCAGAAGAAAAGAAACATACAAAAAAACAAAAAATTGGTGACATCATCACTTTCTCAAGTGATGATGTCACCAGTTTTTCAAGGTTTTGTACTCTACACAGATCAGAATCAAATTTCCAGCATTTCTGTTAAGGCCCGAGTAAACAGATCCAACATTTACATCCAACACCCAAAAATAGGTGTTGGATAAGATGTTGGATCTGTTTAAATGCACTCTTTCATCCAACATTTTTTATGAAAAAAGGAAAAAATAATGTTGGATCGTGTTGGATGAAATTTGTTCTGGATCAAATTTTTCATCCAACAAATTTTGGCATCCAACATCAAAATGGCTGAAAAATGCGTGTTGGACGTGTTTAAACTGATTTTTCATCCAACATCTTATTTCGCGCCAAAAAATTCGAATTTCGAATACTTTTTCGAATTACATTACAGTAGAATGTTTGTTTTGATTTTTAATTTCTAAGAGCTGTGTGTATTCATTCAACAAAACGATGGACAGCAGTGACTCAGACTCAACAGGATCAAAACAAAAAAGCCCTTTAAAAGGGCGTGTTTTTAAAAAGCATTTGACAAATAAATCTCAAGATGGAAATAAGAATACAGAAGAGCCCCAAAATGAAGTGACGAAAGCAAAAAAAGATAAAGCACCAAGTAAAGGGGCAAAAGATTGGTTGGATGATGAAGTTTCGCTTCTGATAGAAATGTTAGAGGAAAGACCCTGCCTTTGGGATGTCTTCAATAAGGATTATTCAAAGCGCGATGCTAAAGATGTAGCCTACAATGAAATTGCTGATGTTTTACAATGCAATGTTAACTCTATCAAAACAAAGATCAATGGTTTAAGAGCTCAACTAGGGCGTGAAATGGCAAAAGTAAACAAAACCAAAAGCGGCCAAAGCACCGACGAGCTTTATGTTAGCAACTGGACCCATTACAAGAGCTTGGTATTTTTACAGTCGGTTATGAAAGCATCTAACAGCAAGAATACTCTAAAGCAACCTAATGAAGATCTTGATACAGAGTGTACAGACGTACCCGAAGTATCTAGAAAGAAATCAAAGACAATGGCAGAGAGGAAAATAGAGTTATTAACAAAGTGTACCGATGCAATAACATCCAGCAGCAAAGAATCCCAAAGTCAAGGAGTAAAACGTACGGCATTCGCAACTTACATCAATGAAAAGTTGTCTACCTATAATAAGCGGCAGAGAGCGATTGCAGAGAAACGTATCAACGATGTTTTATTTGAAATTGAAATGTCGGATGGATGCTATCAGTCATTCCCAAATTCGCAGCCTGCTCCACAACATGTATCGAGTGCTACATTTCAGCATCCAACTTTCCAATTTCAAAACCGAAATCCATACCAGCCAATGGAACAAGGAAATGAGTCATACTTAGAATATCTTAACAGCTCAAAGTAACTTTTTTTCAAACTTTTGTATGATAGCCACGATAAATTATATATGTATAACAGTATAATTTGGTTACGAGAATACAAATATATACAAGTATATAGTTGACCACAATAAAATTAACAGTATTTCCATTGCCATGACACAGCACCATCTGTAACGAAATAATCCTTAAAATTGTCTCTTACACCCTTTGCAGAATTATATATAATTCCAACGTTGCTCAAACTTTTCAGAAATTTGTTGCCATTTAGCCGAGGAATCCGGAACTTTAATGAAAATATGTTGCAATCTTTCATTAATCGCACGACAACAACCTTTTATAATATATGAAACTGCGGCCAAAGAAATTCGGAATTGGTAGCTTAGAGATTTGAAAGATTCACCAGTAGCGAGGTATCGCAACGTTAGTGCTAATCTTTCATCAGGTTCGATAGGTTTGTTTCCACAAGCTCTATTTTCTGTTGAGATAAGATCAGAGATCTGACTGAGGATGTATTCATAATCTGCAACACTCATCCTGAACATGTCTCTAAAACCAATACGGTCTTCTAATTTAAGTTCCTGGAAAATGTTTTGAAAGTAGCCACTTTCCTTCCTCCTTTTTATCCAGTCCCTTGTTTTTCCTCTACGAGGCTTTTCATCGTCTGAATCCATTAACTCTGCTAGAACAAGCACGAGTACACTGTTTAAAGCGGCCATATTGAATGAACCAAAATAAATAATAAACACGCGCTATGCTGTTGGATGTAAATGTTGGATGGTCCTTTCAAACAGCAAAATTGTTCATCCAACATACATCCAACATTTCATCCAACATTATAGAATATGTTGGATATGAATGTTGGATCTGTTTACTCGGGCCTTTACAAAATAAAAAGTTAAAAATGACGTCACCCCTCCTCCTGACTTCACGCGACATCATGACGTTTGGCCAAACATCAAGTTTTCGTACTCTAACAAATATATCTTAAAGTCTTATGAAATAAAAACATAAAGATATAAACTTGTGAATATGTATACATAATTTTTTAAGATAGATTTTTAATCTCTTTTATATTATTTTTAGATTTTAGCTGATGATGATTCATAAAGAATCGAAATATATTCTATAATAAAATTACATTGTTGGTTACACGAATTGAAAATTCCACGATGTTTTTATATATTTCCCCGTAGGGCGAAATATATGTTAAAACCGGTGTAACCGTAAATAAGTACTCCCCGAAAAAAAGTACTCCCGCAGTACTTTTTTCCTAGGAAATAATTACTCCCCCAGTAGTTATTACCTAGTAAAAATGTACTCCTGTCAAGAAAAAAGTACTCCCTGTGAAGCCATTCCATTGAACATCGAAATCCAATTTGGAATGTATGCTTGTTCATTCATGTCTAGTTGTGGTCTACTTCGTTGCTACTTTTACCCACCATTCCCATTGTTGTTACGATAAAACAGATTACAAAAAGAACTTGTAATCTCCTTTTCAATTTGATCGGACTTGTTTGTTTACTTTATGATACTTCCTTGCGATAAGGGAGTACTTATTTCCTAAAGGAGTACTTATTTCCTAGGAAATAATTACTCCCAGGAGTACTTTTTTCCTGGGAAATAATGACTGTGGAGTAATTATTTCCCAGTAAATAAGTACGGGGGAGTAATTTTTTAAGGGAGTAGTTTTTTCCGGTGACACCGGCGTTTCCTTCTCCTCCTTCTTCTCGTTCACTTTTAAGCTTGGTTTCCACTAGTAAGTAAGTAAGTAAGTAAGTAACGGGAGTTTTCAGTCCTTGGGCTTCCATCCGTAATGGTTGGTTCTTCCGCCCGCCGACTTGCAACTATTAGTTGACTTACCGCCAGAGATACGTATAGCATTGCTCTAACTTGCCCGAAGGCCAGTGTGCAGTCAGTCGATGGCTCCTAATGGGCTGACACGCTGCTTTTAAAGCGCATCGGAGTGGTGTATTGAGATACGACATGACTGGACTCGAACACGAGTCGCAGCGGTCGCACTCAAAGGTCTTAACCACTACACCATCGCTGCACAATGAGTTAACTTGAGTTAACTTATGCTAGAATTCGTGGTTTAGAAAATTAACTCTAGTGGAAACATCTTCAGAACCGGCTCAAAAATTTTAACTCACGTTTTTTCTCAAATTAAACCATGAGTTAACTTGATCTTGGAAACAAAACTTTTCGTTTCCAAGATCAAGTTAACTCATGGTTTAGAAAAACATCAAAGGATTCCGACTACTTGCAGCATGTTACTGAAGTGTTGAAGAAAATGTTTTCAATAAATAAGTTAACATTACGAGTGTAGTGAAAGTAGTGGAAGGTAAATATGGCCATTATTTTGGCTTAGATTGTGGAAGAACCGTTAAGTGAAAAGGTGAAAGTATATCCTTGTTTATACGACAAAACAACTAAGGCATACTAAGAGAAAGACGTTGTACAGAACTCAGGGAAAGAAGTTGCAAAAGTTCTTGACTTTGTTGAAGATGGCGTGTACCTTTCGCGTTTTATTTACTGCAGTTCTTTCTCTTTCATCATCAGAGCTACTGTGTCATTGAACATCTTGTGTTATATCGAACAGATTAAAATAGCTCACGTGTTCGTAGTGGAAACTATGCATACTTAATTAGGCTTATGTAAACAAAAAATTCATAGTTTAGAAAAATAAACCAGCTTAAGTTAACTCAAGTTAACTCATAATGGAAACCAAGCTTTATAGCCGCAGTTTAGTATTGAACTCTGGCCTAGCTAAGGTAGATAAGATTAGAGGCTAGTCTTTAGTAAAGTGGTACGCCATCTTTTCAGTCAGTGTCAGTGCAGATCAATGATATATAAGCGAAGCGTTAGATGTCTAACTCCCGTAAATTTTATTTCATAAAATCTCAGTCGATCTAATACTGCTACCTTACAACCCAATCGGTTGCGTTCGGCTCCGTGAAACAGGAGCACGAACTCGGTACATCCTCTTTCAATCTCGTCCGTGCACGAGGAAGGAAACGAAAATCGATTAGATAAATATTTCAAGAATTTTAATCCGTTTGTATCGCACGTTTATCATATTGCTATTATGGCAAACATCCAAGAGGAGAATTTAATAGTGACAGAAGGGATCGATGACGGGGAAAGTTCAACCAACGAAACTCCCACAAGAAAACGAACCTTATCTGTTTTAGAGGAACAAGATGAACCGAACGAGAAACAAAATTATAAACGTTTCAAGATAACATCAGAAGAAGAAAATTTTAAGTGGACATTGCCGGAAGGAATGTCGACTTACGCTAATGAACTGTTTGATAAGTTCATTCCAGATAGGGAGGTGAAGGAAGCTGTTACAGTTCCTCACCCCTGCCCTTCCAATATAAATCAAGTCCGGAAATTGGATGATTTTCTGGAAGATATTCTGCGAGAGAAAAAGAAAACACAGGAACTGAACATGGAGTCTGTGTTGGAAAAGACCCAAAGGAAGCTACTTGATGTAATGGGTCCCTTATCCAGAGTATGGTTGGCTTTTGATAAAGCCAAAGATGGCGGCGATCAAGAGGATGTTCCGACAGTGGAGGAGTTATTACAACGCACAGAACAAACAATTTTATTAATTGGACAAACAAGTAATTTTTTAACTTACGAGCGACGGAAGAATGCACTATCCTGTTTGTATACCGGTTCGCAGGTATCGTCTACATTGAAAGAAAAGTCCGATATTCTCAAAGAAAAGGACATAAACCTATTTGGGAAACCATTTAGGGATCACTTTATAGAAGCCATGAAGGCAAAGAAGGAATCCCTGAAGGCTTTTGTTGGAGATTCATTCCAAAAATCAAATAATCAGTCACCAGTGGCATCGAAGGCCAACTCTTCAAGTGGTAGCCGTGGACCACAATCAAGGATGCCCTTTCGACAAGGCCCTCCGCCAGCTCGCTTCTCAAGGAGAGGTGGAGGGCAGAATTCCTCAAACTACTACAGCAAGTACAACAAAGGAAAAGGTAATTATGTCTGGACAAGGAAATTCACCTTTTCCCATAACCTCTCCACTTCCACAGATAATGAACATGAAGGACCTTCCTCATGTTCATCCAGTGGTAAAAAAGTTGTTTTCAGAACATGTGATACCCCAGGTGCCATTAGCAGGAAGACTGAAACACTTTCTTCCGGCTTGGAAAATCTTGACAAAAGATCCAAACATTTTTTCAGTAATAGAAGGATACGAAATTCCACTATTAAAACAACCAAACCAAAACAATGTGGTGCCAAATGCCCATTTAAATCAGGAGCAGTCTTTGTTAATAGAGAAGGAAGTGGAGGCACTATTGGAAAAAGGTGCTATTTCCCAAACAAATCATTCAAAGGGGGAGTTCTTAAGCAATCTGTTTCTAGTTCCGAAAAAGGATGGGGGACAGAGACCTGTGATAAATCTAAAAGCATTAAACAGATTTGTTCCTTACAAACACTTCAAAATGGAAGGTTTGCATTCTCTGAAATACATGTTGCAGAAGGGAGATTATTTTTGCAAGCTAGACCTGAAGGATGCTTACTTCAGTATCCCTCTTCACAAGACATCTCAAAAATTGGTGAGGTTTCTATGGTCAGGGAATTTATACGAATTCTTATGCCTTTGTTTTGGGTTAGGTCCTGCCCCAAGGATTTTCACGAAATTATTAAAAATCCCAATCTCATTATTGAGAAGATTGAATATCAGAGTGATTATTTACCTGGACGATATGTTGCTAATGGGACGCTCCTGGGAGGAGGTCCAGATGGCAAGAGATACAGTAATTTTCCTTCTACAACATCTAGGATTTGTAGTGAATTGGAAAAAGTCACTTCTCCAACCCACCCAGAACATAGAATTTCTTGGTCTCATAGTGAATTCCAAGAATATGACTTTGTCATTGACAGAGGAGAAAATGACATCTGTCACAACAAAGTGTTGGAGGTTATACCAGAATCCGATAACAACATTGTTGGAGCTAACACGTCTTGTAGGGGTATTAGCATCCACAATTCAGGCTGCTCTTCCATCAAAATTACATTTCCGAAGTTTGCAACATCAACAAATTTTAAACTTAAGAAACACACAATCTTACCAAACTCAAATAAAGCTAAATCAATCATCACTACAGGAACTACAGTGGTGGTTGACAAATTTAAAACTTTGCAATGGAAGGAGCCTGGTACAGCCTCAATCACAACTTCTGCTTCAGACGGATGCGTCAAAGAAGGGTTGGGGGCAGTTTGCAAAGAAATCAGAACAGGTGGTCAATGGACTCGGGAGGAAAAGGGCTTTCACATAAATCATCTCGAACTCTTAGCAATAAAACTAGCCATATTTACCTTTGCCAAAATGCTAAAAGTAAAGTCTTACCACATTCAAGTGGAAAACAAAGTTGCTCTCTCATATCTTTTGAAAATGGGGGGCACAGCCTCTATGGAAATGTGCAACCTATTGGAATAGGGTTTCGTCGTCGTCGTCGTCGTCGTCTATGATTTTTTTATTAGAAATATCTATGAAGGAGTGTCGTCTAATGGATTTTTATACTGAACACGTTTCATTTTAAGCTTGATCTCCGGCAAAACTTTCTAGAAGAGAGCTTCGAACTTCGAAGCACAAGACGTTCCAAAAACAAAGCTTAAGTTTATTTTAACCGTGTTTCAAATTAGGTGCAACTAAAGTTCCCCACCGTGTTTTGAATAGGAAAATGTTTATTTAATGGCGAATCTATTATGGCGAACACTCTAGGGAATGTAAATGAATAAAATTATTTTTAAAAAAGCTTGCAAGAACTTGATGTTCTTTATAATAATAAGGTTGTTAAATTTGTTGAACACATGTGAGCTCTAGAAAAATAATTCTGGATCAGAAAATGTCATTCTGTTATTGTTTGAAAGCCTTACAGTCATTCGCAGGGAATACTTGTGCCTGTTAGGGCATCTTGTTGTTCTTTCTCTGGTCAGTACTGTTCAAGTAAATGATGAAAAAATTTTGCAAGATTAACAAAAACGCCGCTGACTTGCTGCCGTAATCGGCTGCATTTTTTTAGATTCGTTCCGATTCAAAAGATGATAGAATCATTTGTTCGTTATGTTTGATATGAAATATACGACATTTGAAAATGATAAACTATTTGTTTTTTCTCTTCCCTGACTTCGACCTCTATTCAGACTTCATGTTTTGTCTTGATTTTATAAAAGGAGATAATTTGAGTGCTAACTCTTTTCTCGACACATTAATGTTTCCTTGCCTGCACGCACTCGATTGGGTTGTAAGGTAGCAGTATTAGATCTTCCTTCGATTTTATTCATAAAATCTAAATTGCAGTTCGGGCGCTTCGCGCCCTGCCGCAATTTCTCCAATAATCTGGAAAAGGTTTTGAACTATTACTTTTAATAAGAGCATGGGAAAAGCAAATTCGATATATTATTTAAAAAATACGGAGAAATTGTCACTTTCTGGCAGCTTTTTACAGAGTTTCCCGTTGCTAGGGGCGTTGTTAAGGTATTTCAAATATACCCAGTGTCAGGAAAGAGTCAATATCTTGAAAACAGGGTGTTCTTTTGCAATGCGGTTTTCAGTGTTCGTTTTCTAATAGATTTCTGCGAAACTTCCCACAATTTTTGAAAAAACGAAAATTTTTGAAATTTTGAGGGGGCTTCCACCTTAATACGTCCAACTTCATTTCTATGCATTTCATTGTTTTACCAATTGTGTGACAAGTACTAAAGCCGGTTTTCCACTTGGCGGTTTAGAACGCGCTGCGCGAGGCGGCTATCAGTCTGAAATCTGCTGATACCGGTCCGCTCAGCGCGTTTTTAAAAGTCGACTTCAATCCGACTTCAACGCGCGTTCTAAAGGCGTGAACCAATCAAAATTCAACATGTGATGTAAACAAAGTTTCTAAAAGGCATGGTTTCATTCTAAAATATCGGAAAAAAAGTTCACTATCAAACAAATTTTTTTATTTTTTTTCATTTGTTTATATATTTATTTTATATGTTTATGATGTTTATAATGACCAACTTGAAATGAATTGATAATAATAATGATGGTGTTCATTTTTCTGTTTATACTTTTAGACACTTTTTTTCAACTCATCTTTGCAAGAGGAAATTGAATAAAAACGTGCGTAGCGGATTATTTGGCGGCCATTGTCTTAAAAACAATAGCCGCCTCGCTCAGCGCGTTCTGAAACGCCTAGTGGAAAATCCTCGTCACCTCCCTTAAAGATGATTAAGAACAATTTTAACTTTGTCAACGAGGTTGTACTACAGTGGCGGGACTGAGTTGAATTAGGTGTTTTTCTCATATTTGGGCATACAAACGTAAAGTAATAGCCCCTTAATACCATAGCAACAAAATACAAACAAAGCTATTTTATGCAATTTTGTTAATAAGAATGATTTACATAGATTTAGAAAAAAGAGCAACGCATGAAAAACTGCTTGATAAACGCCATTACACGCTTTTCTTTTTATAAGAATACGCTGTATAAGAATGTTCAAGATGAAATTGGTCAAAAAGTTAAGAATGTCTTAAGAATATTGCCATCTTAAGATTTACTGAAATTCTGAGCTCAATCAGAATTTATTTTGTTTTATATGTAGGTGCTTATTATCGATGTAAAAACTCGTGGCTCTCCATTGCTGTTTTGTTGTCTTTGAGCTTTCTCAAAGTGGTTCTATTTCTACTAAGGCTTTGCGACTCTGTGTTTTTGAATGTGCTGACGTTTTAACTTCAATCTTTAATAGTTGGGTTATTGACAGGTCAATTTTTCCAGATGAACTAAAGGTAGCCGATATTATCCCAGTCCATAAGAAAAACAGCACCACTGACAAGGCAAATTTTAGACCCATTAGTCTTTTACCTGTAGTGTCAAAAGTATTTGAAAGACCTATTGCGAAACAAATTGAACCTTTCATCAATACATGGTTATCTCAGTTTCTTTGTGGTTTTCGCAAGTCCTTTAGCACCCAACATTCCATCATTAACATGATGCGCAAATGGCAATCTTGTCTCAATACTTCAGGCATTATAGGGGCGGTACTAATGGATCTTTCTAAGGCCTTCGATTGTCTTCCACATGACCTCCTTCTTGCAAAACTTGCAGCTTATGGATTTGGGACTAAAACACTCAATCTTTTTCACAGCTATTTGAGTGGTCGTAAACATCGGGTACGTATTGGTTCAACATTAAGTGATTTACTTGAAATTATACTTGGGGTTCCACAAGGATCTGTGCTTGGACCTATACTATTTAACATCTTTATCAACGACTTATTGTTTTCAGTCCAAGAAAACATATGCAACTTTGCCGATGATAACACCTTATATGTTTGCGGCTCAGATATCACAGATATCATTCGTCGAATTAACAATGACCTAAGTTCTGTATTAGATTGGTTCTCGAGTAACGGCATGGTAGCAAATCCTGATAAGTTTCAAGCAATTTTTCTGGGGACTGAAGATAATAATATCTGTTTAGACTTAGGTCCAGCCAAAATTGTTGGCTCCAATAGCGTCACCCTCCTTGGAGTCACAATAGATCATAAGTTATCTTTTTATCCTCATGTTGCTAGTATGTGCAAGAAAGCCTCTTCTAAAATAAAGGCTTTGATGAGGATAAGAGGTTTTCTTACACAAAATCAGGCAGATCACTTGTATAAGGCGTACATAATGTCACCTTTTAATTACTGTCCACTGGTGTGGATGTTTTGTAGTAAGATGGCGCATAACTTGATTGATAGAACTCATCATAAAGCTCTTTGTGCAAGATTCAACAAGTTCGAAGCAACCTTTGAGGAGCTTTTATCGTCATCTAACTCCATCACAGTACATGCTAAAAACCTCCAACTTCTGGTTATTGAAATCTTTAAATCCTTGAATCGTTTAAATCCAGAGTTTATGTGGAATTCTTTTGTTCTCAAGCCTGAAGCTTATTGTCTTAGACAAGGACTCTCTCTGGTTATTCCACGAGCTAGAAAAAATCGTGCAACAAATTCCTTTGATTTTCGTGCTGCACCAGCCTGGAATCATCTTCCTTCAGATTTAAAGCAAGAGAAGTCCTTGTCTAAATTTAAATGTCAACTTAAATCATTTGCAATTTATTGCAAATGCAAATATTGCAACTAATACCTTGTTTGTTTGTTTAATTTATATATACACTTTTTTTATATATATATATTTTATCAATGATGTTGGAATTTATTAGTCTTTTGTACTATTTTACACTCCAACCATAAATAAAGAATAAATAAAATAAATAAATTTTGAAGAATGTCTTAAGAATTTATTAGGATGATTTTGACTAAAAAGTTAAGAATTTTCATCATGAAACGAATAAACACCATTGTTATAAAGAGAAAAGCGTGTAACTAAGTCAACAAAACAGGCGTAATGAAAGTTGATCGCTTTTAACTTTTTTAATCGAATACAATTTGTGCAGCGGTAAAAAAAGTAATCGTTGTAATTTTGAAATAATGATATGGGGGGGGGGGGGGGGGGGGGGGGGGGGACATGAAATTGTTAGTCCTCAAAAAGTAATAACCAATTAGTAAATACCTTATCGGTAAAAAATCCGTCAGTAAAAAGTGACGAATTTTTGTCTTCGTGACGAATATTTTTTACCGACGAATAGGTATTTTTATTGACAGTATTTTGCATTTTGTACCTTACCTTAGGGCTTAATTCGTGTTAATACGTATTGTAAAATAAATAGTAAGTTTGAAAGTCGGTCGAGCAAAATTGATTTGCAATGAAATGAGGACATACCAGTTCCATTTATGATAGATTGATGTATATAGATCAGGTTATACTTAAAAACCAACTATAAAAGCAACAGAAAATGGATTTCACTTTGCTATGTAACATTAGTATTATGGAGATATATCCAGTGGTTATTGTCATGACATCCACTGTCGTCATGTCGGATATTGTCGAAATACACAGACGCAGCAGTAAAGTTTGACATTGTTCATGAGGAAACTACTCTATGTTTTCAAGAGTGTAAATGGATGATTTGCATGTTTATATAAACGTTGATGAAGATTTTCAATCAGATGGCGTGGAGTAGACACTTCCTCGTTTTGTGTGATATTCTTTCTAAATCCAAAATCACTTTATTTTAATTTTGGTATGAAATCAATATGCTGTAGCCTTGACTTAGCATACAACCTCGTTTTCATGGATTTTTTCATGGACGTGACTGAGTAATTCTACTATTTCTACAGCACCTCGTTGAATTATGAAAAGCTATTGATTTAATTTAACATTTGAAAATTTAACATTAAAAAGACTACCTCAAAGTAACAAAAATTTCCGAAAAGTGTAGTCTGGTATAAATTGAGCCAAGTTAGTAACCATTTTTCATTTTAGCAAGGTTGGTCCAGTTTAAGGAGTTCTGCACTTTTCATGTCGAGTTTGGACCTCGTTCGTGTAATCTATCCCCAGCGGAAGAGACCATCATAATGGCTAACTAAACAGATAGTTTAAGAAGAATTTATTGTTTCTCAAGTGAACATTGCATGATAAGCATTTTGATTGGTCCATCCAACCTCGTTTTCATGCATTTTGTGACTTTTGGTACTTACTTAGATAGTCTGTTTCTGTTAAAATTCGATCAAAATGGTTAGAGAAATCATGGACGTATAAAAAGGGAAGGACTTACAACTTTTATAAATCTATTTAAACAAACCTCGCCTCGGTTTATTGAAATTTTCACAAAAGCAGTTTTGAAACTCCCTCAAGTGCTGTTAAAAATACATGTTTCCATTGGCTTCCATGAACGTAATAACCAACCAGAAATGAATTTAAAGATTTTATGATAATTTTGAAGCCAGATTTTAAACTTTGATTCCTCATGACTTCTTATAGTCTCAAAACATAAAATTTTCAGAGTTGAATGAAAAAGTATTCTTCTTTCTGTATATTCTCAGGCATCACCCAGGCGTCTTTCAAAGTACTGAATCTTTGTTTATAAATATATACACAAAATACTTCCTAACTCCGAGAAATTTATATTAATTCCAATTCAACATTTTTAAAAAAGGTTGAGTGGAAGTATTGTGATACTCAGGAATATTGCTGATGCATCTGCAAATCGTATGTTCTCTCAATTCGTTGGTTTTTCACATCGGATTAAACCTAAAGCGTCGTATAAACCCACCCATGTGAACCGAAATCCAGTGAAATGCGAGGCGAGGATTACATCAAAGAAATGCAGACAGAATAGATTTTAATAATAGAAATGAAAGGCTATAGTATTAGTTGTGAGTCTTTCTCTTTTTATACGTCCATGGAGAAATCTTTCTGATACATGTAAATGGAAGTATATCACCATAGCAACTATACCACGAAGACTATCCATCATCATATAACAAACTAAATCTATATTACAGAGTAGTAACCCTAATTAGTGGACATTATTGGTGCAAAAAATTTTGTCCGCTTACTAGAATGCTTTTTATTTTAGGGCCAATTTTCAAACATCTCTGAATGTTCCTCTCTTTGTCTTTATACTTCAAGTTGAAGTTATTGGGAAAAGGGTAAACCGTGGAGGAGGATATGGACTTGAAATTCCCTTGAAATCTCATATCTGTGAGAGAGAACTTTAAGTGTTAAAAATAGAAGAATCAGAGAGAACACTGTACTATTCTTTTCAATTCACTTGGGAATTTATTTCTGGAAATATTTTATTTTTAGAATTCCTACGTGATGTATTTTTGTTAAATTGTTGATCAGTGCCACGATTGTTTTTACCAAGTCATTTACTGTCAGTCATTTAGCCAAGTTGTATCAACTTGGCTAAAGTTTAGAAAAAGTTTAGAAACGAGGCCAGATAATTTCGATAAATAATGGCATAATCTTAACCCTAGTTCACCCAGGCTTTTTTTGCCTGGTGAAACCTTAGGGGGGGGGGGGGGGAATTAAGCCCCCCCTATCTAACTTTTGATAGGAACATGCAATTGACATGAAATTTGATACAGAAATACCTTGACATATTCCAAATAGACTGAAAAAAAATTTTTTTTGAAATTTCGATTTTCCACGTGATGACGTCACTAATTGTTCTAGTAATTGTCGAAATTTAGCCGAAAAAGGTAAAAAATGGGTGTCATAGCAGAATTGTCATAAAATGAGTTTGCATAACAAATTTTTGGTTCTCTGCTTTTCCACATCCTTGGCATCTTGTCTGGACCTTTTTCAGTTTGTCCTTGTTCTTTTTATAATCCTTGCCAGTTACGTCACTCAAACAGGCATGACAGCGTTGTCTTGAACCTGACCGTGGGAGCTCATAACCATTACCCAGGTTACGTTGATCTGCCCTGACATTTCTTCCAAGAACAATTGACATCTTGTTTTGTTGATTCATATTCAAACCATTGAGTGGTCTATCAGGAACAAATGGCTTTACTAAACTCAGTGCAAAACCTAAAGTATGGCTTAGTAAAGATGTGAACCGATAGAGCATCTGAAAACGGTTAGCGCCAGCGGTCACCAACAAACAGCCTGCTTCGGAAAATTGGCAAATCTGATTAATTTTCTTTTTTGCACCCCTGCACCTGTATAAAATTTGAGGAAAAGTCATAAAATTTCAGACCGATACCTCAAGCGGTTTGGATACAGCGGTCAAAAAAGCTAATAATAGAGCTAGGGTTAAAGAAAATCAAATGTTTTATAATTTTCATTCATGAACAAAATTTGTCAATAAAGATATTCTTAAGTTTGAAAGTCATCTTGCAGAGTCTACTTGAAAACGAGGCGATGGGGGTTGAGTAGTAGTTACCTCAAAACGAAAATGTTTTCTAGTCAAATCGAGGCCATGGAATTCCATTCTGTCATCCGTTTGGCCGAGGCCGGGAATGCTCAGAACACAACCACATGATTAATTTTAAACAATTTCTTTGAAACTTTCAAAAACAAAACATGAACAACACTTCACATGCAATAATATTCCTTCCATCAACCAAACATGGCCAGATTGCAAAACACAAACTCATAACCTTCAATAGCGACTCTGCTGGGGGTCTGCACACTTCTTCACAAATGTTGTCGGCTGTGTGTGTTAGAAATAAGTTTCTTTGAAGAGGAAAACATCACACTATTGTTAAAACTTTTATAGAACAGTCAAACGTTTCAAAGTCAACATCAGGTATGGTTAAAACATAATGAATCAAGTAGCGACTCTGCGGGGGGTCTACAATATCTGAACTGTAAAATAATTGATTTCGTAAATAAACAAATAAATTCTAGAATCTTCATGTATTATACAAATAAAAACTTTTCTCTGACTTAAAAACATCAACTTGAAACAAAATTCACAAACACGAACAGAAACGATTTTTTAACAGTAGCGACTATGGAACGCCTTGACTGCCTTTTGCGATAATGTTGTTCGGTTTGATTTCAACTTTATGCGATTAATTCATTTGGTTATGACATCATCGCATTCCATTATGCGATCGCAGTATTCGATTATGCGATCACAGTATTGGGTTATGCGATAACAGCATTCAGTTATGCGATCACAATATTCGATTATGCGATTACAACATTCGGTTATGCGATAACAGCATTTGGTTATGCGATCATGCAATTATGCAGTTTCAGCATTATGCGGTTCTATCATTATGCGGTTTCAGCATTATGCGGTTCTATCATTATGCGGTTTCACCATTATGCGGTTCTATCATTATGCGGATATTTCATTATGTGGCTTTTTCATTATGCGGTTTTAACTTATTGCTATTAACTTGTTCCTTAATATGCATATTTTGATATTGTTCGGCAATATACACAAAGTTTTGCCGCCAAATAAATAAATAAACTGTTCAACTACGGCTGACAAGGTATTGCTCGACATATTGAAAAAGTTGGATATGGAAAAGCTATCAGAAAGATTTTATGAGGAAAAGATATCAAAAGATATAATTTGTAAATTGTCACTTGAAGACTTTTGAAGCCTTGGCTTGGTGGATCGAAATACCATTATGAAACTGAGAACTGAATGCATAAAATATGGCAATAATGTTCCTGCAAAAGTTGAAGGAACAAAAACATACATCATACCAAAGCCCTTCAACCAAAATTTATGTGATGAAGGTTTTACCATCTATGAAATGTCTTCTATTTTAGGTGTGTCAGAGAGGACAATCTATCGTCGAATGTCTGAGTATGGTATTAAGAAACAAAGTTTTTCTGATATCAGTGATGATAACCTTGATTCTGTAAGTAAAGAATACAGTTGAAAGATTTCCAAACTGTGGAGAAGTATTAATGTGCCAGTTGTTGAAAAACATTGGTATCACTGTACAACGATTCAGGTTGAGAGACAGTATTCACAGAGTTGATAAAACTGGCGTTGAACAACGAAAGCGTGGGCGTCTACAACGTAGAACTTATAACGTGAAAGGTCCTAATCACTTGTCGCACATTGACACAAATCACAAACTAATTCGCTGGTATTTCGTTATATTTGGAGCAATCGATGGATTTAGTCGGTTGCCAGTATCACTAAAGTGTCTCAACAATAACAAATCGGAAACTATTTTAGACTGCTTTAGAGAGGCTGTCAGATTTTATGGTTTACCGAGTCGAGTGCGATCTGACCAAGGTCATGAGAATGTGCTTGTTGCAGATTTCAAGATTCAAAGCCGTGGGACAGAGAGAGGAAGCATGATAACTGGAAAAAGCACACACAATCAGCGCATTGAACGTTTATGGAGAGACGTGTACGATGGAGTTTTAGGACTCTATTACGAATTTTTCAATTTTATGGAAGAAAACAACATTTTAGATCCTTTGAGTAGTTATGATATTGCAGCACTACATTTTGTATTCATGCCATTAATCAATGAAAAATTAAACGGGTGGTGTCTTTTCTTCTTTAAATTTTTCAATTAATTGTGTTAACGCAAATTCAGTAAGAATGTTTTCAATTGGATTCAAGGGCTCAACGCATGCTTCGCTGGACGCCATTTTGAAATAAGTTAATCAACTAAAATACCGAACAGAAATATTCGACTCTAAAAAGGGCGCCAAAATCGCTAAAATCGCATAATGATTGAACCGCATAATGATAGAACCGCATAATGGTGAAACTGCATAATGATAGAATCGCATAATGCTGAAACCGCATAATGCCGAAACCGCATAATGATAGAACCGCATAACGATAGAACCGCATAATGCTGAAACTGCATAATTGCATAATCACATAACCAAATGCTGTTATCGCATAACCGAATGTTGTAATCGCATAATCGAATATTGTGATCGCATAACTGAATGCTGTTATCGCATAACCCAATACTGTGATCGCATAATCGAATACTGCGATCGCATAATGGAATGCGATGATGTCATAACCAAATGAATTAATCCCATAAAGTTGAAATCAAACCGAACGACATTATCGCAAAAGGCAGTCAAGGCGTTCCATAAGCGACTCTGCGGGGGATCTTTTCTTCAATAAGATAATCACATCAACCGTATTTGGAGTCTGGGCACGAAGTTGATATAAGTTAACATATATGCTGAATTAAAAATGAATTAACTTCATCAATTAATAAATAAATTCGATCATGAAAACTAAACCTAAACAAACATGAAACGAAAGATTTTTACATTAGCGACTACATTAGCGACTCTGCGGGGGGGGTCTTCATTCTAATAGGATAATTGCATTATCTGTAATTGGGAGTTTGGGCACGAAGTTGGTTAGTTAACATGATAATTAGAATTGTCTCAATAATAGAAAGTTGTTAAATATGTATAAATAAATAAATAAATTCAAGTATGTACAATTAAAAATCCACATCACGGATGGTTCCTACAACAAAAACAAAACTTCATTAGCGTGTTGTCATGGTCAGTAGCGATAGGAAACTTTTCATTAAAATAGTCTTTTCCATCCAACTTTTTTCTGATAAAAACATTTAAATGAAATATTTACTTACTTTTAGTGTTGAAGAAGAAATTCCCTTATTCTTTTCTTCTTTTCATCGTCACCTAACCGCTCACACGCCACATCATATGCAGTTTTGCCTCGATTATCTTTAATATGACGATCTGCTCCATGGCGTATGAGCGTTTCAACACTTTCGAAATTACCATTCCGTGATGCGAAGTGAAGTGGTGTTTCGTTGTTGAAGTCATCTTGTTTGTTGATAAGATGAGGTGCGGAGTTTATTAAAAAGGTGAGTGTATCGGGAGAATTATGACGTGCAGCATAATGGAGTGATGTTCGTCCAATGTTGTTCGTCGCTTCTATCTCCGCACCTCTGTTTATTAATAATCGAGCAATTGAGAGTTTGTTGTTGTAAGAAGCCTTCATTAAAAGTGTGGAATTGTGTGGAAAAAAAAGTGAAGGATCAAGTGTGGAATTAAGAACACTCCTCATCTTCACGATCGATGGATCCACCGTGAGGATGTTTTCGATTGATTTCACGTCATTACGTTCGATAAGATCAGAAAGATCTAAAATAAATGAAAAATAAATGATAAAATGAATGAAGAATAATCGAAATAAAAATAGATTTTAAATAGAAAGAAATTCTAAACAACTAATAATTAATAATTATAATTATAACAAATAAAAATAAAAAGTAAAACTAAATAAAAAAGGTTTTAGAATTTATCAGGAATTTTGTGAAATGGCAATGTTAATTTTGTGGGATTATCTTCTAAACCAATCAAAATAACTGACGTTTTATGATGTGTACCTCCCCTGGTGGTACGCAGAGGTGACGCAAGTGGAGTGGGTGGTTGTGGAACGACGTGGATGGGTGTACACACCGCCTATGACGTCACAGCAAAACTTAATGACGTGTATCTCTTGAACTGTTCGTCACAGACATAAGGTTCTATATATCATTTTGATCAGCTTTTCAAGCTCTAACTGATGGTCAACAAATTTTAAAGCGAAATGAATCTTCGTAATTTTCATCTTTTCCACACACCACCTATGACGTCACAGCAAAACTTAATGATGAGTATCTTTTAATATGCTTTGGTATATCATTTTAATCAGCTTTACGAGCCCTGACACAAATTTTGAAGTGAATCGAATCTTCATAATCTCCATTATTTCTGGATCCGAAAATTTTCCACATGGATAGCCAGGCAAACATGTTTTAAATACAAATGCGATAGAATAGCTAATAGCAAGTAGGAAATGTAAATTAATTGATTGTCAGTCGAATCGATTGAAATCTTATAAAAAAAACATGTCCAGTTTTTTTTTGAAGAAATGAAGATATAATAAAAAAGCATAAAAAAGCATCAATCAACAATAAATTTTACCTATTTCAATATTATGTAGACGACCAATATTTAGCATTAAGAAAATATTGGTATTGATTTATCATGACCATGCAGTTAAAGTCTCAACTCGACAACACAGACCTCCATACAGTTCAAAAGTCGAGAAGAAAATAAATAGAATTCTGTTTCGCGCGAATAAAACTCTTCTACAAAAACTATTGGATAATTTATTCGAAAATAGACACAGGTCAGATAACATGTTCGAAAGATATACCTGGTCCAAGTCACATGACAAATACAAAAAATTTCAAAGCAGTTTAATGACAAAAAGAAATCCAAGGCGATTTTTACGATAAAAGGAAAAAAATTCTATAATTTAGAGATTATGAACAGCTGCAAGGTTTTGTCGTATCTACCAGCAATACAAGCATCAGGATTTTCTAATGTTCGATGTAATGAATAACGCTTTGATAGTAGATGGTCAGGAAAAAAAGTAAGACCTTTATTACACTAGCAGAACTTCAAAAAATAACAAAATTTTGAATCTCAAAAATATAAAATGTTTGTTTTACCCTTTTCACCCTATATCAAGAACATTAAAAGTTTAGGAAATTTTCAAGGAAGAACAATGACACAAAATACTTAAGGATAAAAGAATAAAAGTGAAGGAATAATCATAAATTTTATACATCCTTCTTTGAAGAAATGAAGCTGAAAAATCTTATCGTATTATAAAGCAAGTATAAGCACACTAAGCATATTTGAGAAACATTTTCCTAAGCATACCGAGGCTAAACTCGAAAACACCATGCTAATAAAAAAGGAGTGTGTTCGAACAGGGAAGAATATTGCAACGTATGAGCTTTTAGAGATGTAAATAAGCTTTCCAAAAATGTATCATACTTGATTAAACATATTCCTGTCAAAAGGATTGATTAAAAAAATAAAAACACGTTTTTTCCCTTTGACCATAGCAAAGAATCGAAGCTGAAATTTTTGACGTCATTATTTTACGTTTTCTAAGTTTTTGTAAACATTTAAACATTTGTTCAAACACCAAGTTAGCACATCAACCTTTGTTGTCAAAATTGCTCTTAAGGTGGATTTACACACAACGAATTTTTCGCTGATGGACTATTGTTTTGGATGAGTCGATTGTGCAATAAAATTTTGCTTCATCGAATTTTTAGCCGTCTACAGAGTAGGATTGAGTTAAACTTTTTCGCTTGTCAAAAATTCGCTTGTGATAGACAACCAATAAAAGTACAAACAAAATGCTGATTCAGCAGTAATAATTAATTCAGTAATAATGCAGAAGCAACAACTTCTTAAATTTATTCAATTTGTTTGTTTACAACCACCAAAACAGTAATTCGAGCTCCAAAAGTTTAAATCATTCTACAGGGAGTTTTAATGGAGGATAATTACAAAGCAATGAAATCACACAATTGGTGAAGCAATGGTTTTTTCTGAAAGATTCAGAGCACTCACAAATTTTTTTTTCCTTACAAGGACCCACGATAAACAGTGTATAGAAAGAGGTTACTATGGGAACGGTTTGTATTCTCCTTAAAGGCGGGGTTTCACTTTTTACTGCGGAAACGGGAAATAGGTATGGGAACGAGAACAGGAAATTTGATAGCGGAGATTGGAAACAGACAAATTTATGTGCACATAATCAGTTTTTCATAATAACATTTGTAAAAAGAAAAAGGTTTATTGTATTGAAGTTATTACACATAGTTATTCGAATATAAAAACACTTAACATAATTTATGTCATATTTTTCAAATAGAAAATGAACAAAACGTTCTAGCATTCACATTAATTTTCTTCTCAGTTGGAAGCAGAAATTGCTGAAGACTGAAGTTGATGGTTAACTTCGAGAAACTATCAGAGCCTTTCTATGAACCCTCAAAGTTTTGAACGATTTCATGGATTGTTAATATGAGGTCATTATTCAGTTACTGAAACATTTTTGTGTCTATTTTGGAGTTCGAGACTTTGACTTGATATTTAAAAAAATCAGGTTTTTTTTAAGTTCCCTAAAACATTTCTGGTATTTCCAAGAAGACATTTTTCTTAAGACACAATGACAAAAGTTCTTCAATTTTAAATATATTTACAAAACCTCGAATTTAAAGTTGCTAACAACGAATTGAAATTATTTTTATAATTTGCTAAAGTTTGACAATTTGAGTTAAAGTTGGACAAATTTCTTGAAAGTTTTGCTCATACACCTTTTCTGAATTTCTGTTTACAAATCATGTTTCAACCTTGCTAGTACATGATAAAAAGGCATCAAGCTCACAGAATTGTAAACTTGGTCCTTCAAGTTCATTTCTTTAAAGATGGCATATTTTTTTTTTTTTTGAAAAGAAGCCACTAAAAAAATCAAACCGATGAATTAATTAACTGATTACTGATATCACTGATTAAAGGTATTTGGACATGAACACACTCATGTGAAACAAGAAATGTTGTTTCTTGACTCAAGTCACCCATATATTCTGAATCTTAAACAATTAATTTTATTGATATTGTTTAGATTATATGATTCGTATAAAAATGGAAGTTGAAATTTTAACATACCTTCGAAGGTTGGCTTCTTGATTGGCATCCTGAAAAATAAAAATGAGTTAAGGTATGATCGTCGAGATGAAAAACTTATGGAAAATGAAGTAAGGTGGGATTACTAATAGTACTCAAACCACCTGGTGCATAGTATCCAGACCTCCAGAATTCAAAAGTAGAAAAATAAATCAATAAAATAAATCAATAAATGAAGCTCACTTTTGTTCAGTTAGCTGCGTCAGCATTTCCACAGCAGGTAATCGGTCAACATATTCTGATATCGGTATATTAGCGATTACTGGTTTAGCGAGTTTTACCATTTTCAACGAATCCCATTTTTCAATAACTTTTCTGAACATGGATTTCCTGCTTTTACGAGACAGACCAGACAGAAGTGACAAACTGGAACAGTCAATTACAATAAACAAGATGTTGGATGTGGCACGAGCAACATTTTCTAGTATAGTGTGACGATGAAATTGCTCAGTACTTGATAATGGAATGACGACTTTACGAATTTGATAACCACGACAACCATTGCTATCTGCAACTACAATCTTTGTTTTCCCCTCAATGGCTTCTGCTACCTTCTTTTTTTTCCTGAAAACTTGGAATCTTATTTTTGTTGCCAAGACAATGTGCATAAGTGACAAAATCTTTTCCAGTAACTTTCAAAGCATCTTGTGTCAAAAGCAGTTCTTCCTCATCGTGGCAGATAATGGTATCACCAGCCTTTACACTTCTGAATGCAAGAGCCATTTTAAAAATCCTCCTCTGTTTTTTTGAAAATGATCGAAGACTGTGTCCAGATAAATACTTCCCGATTTCTTTAGTAGAAGGTACATACATTAATTCTGGTACACTACCAAGATGTGAGTGGCCTACTTCTGTTGATTTTTCAAAACAGTACTTTATTGATAAACCTTCACTTGATCGTTCAGTATCAAAGACACTCATCTGCTTCAGAACATGCTGCTGACTTTTTAAGGGGATTGGTAGATCTTCAGATGAATTTGAAGTACTTTGTGAGGTGATTTCAGGTAACGTTTGTGTTTCATCCTTAACACCACTTTCACCAGGATTTGTTATTGCAGGACTTTCCCTAGGTTGAACATCAGTACTTGTTGATTGCAACTGACTGGACACGTTCTTGTCTATTGCAGGTGAACTTACAGGATAATAATATTGTGTTTCTTCACCATTGATAACATCTTTAGCAACCTTTCAAATAAAAATCAGATAATCATAATCAAATAATATAAAATCAGTAGCATTAAGAAAACCTAACCTTCATTCCATTTACTGAGAAGAGACAAACTATTTTGCGATTTACCTCCAGCAGTTCGGCAATCTTCACAGAGTTCCGCATGTTTTTCTTTAACTGTAAACAGGGCATATCAAGCTCAGTCTCATGCGTTTTAGAAACAAGGAATTTCTTGAATCTTTTCCTTTTTCCATATCATATCGTTCCTGTTGAAAAGGCTGCAAAATGATGGTTATGAAGTTATCTTTCATGAAAGAAAGTCTTTCGTTAATGGCTGCAACTTCCAATTCACTCATTACAGATGTGTTCAGTTCATCCATGCATATGTGACATTTTCTGCCAGTTTCCTTTTGTTGATCTGCAATGTGTCCTAAAATTTCTGAAACACGAGGAATGCTCATCTTGTTCATTTCAGCAGCAACTACAGACACATTGGTAATTTGTAATTTGACTAATCCACTCTCAACATTCTGCAGTTTCAAACTTTTCAGGTGTTCATCAATGTAATAGTCAATTAAACTATATGGATCGAAGCTGATATTATATATTGTTATGGGTTCCTCCGCAATTCGGGTCAAGAATTCAGATTGTAAAGTGCCAACAACAGTCTTTCCACAACCAAAAGCTGCTTTGATGACTTTATGTTTCCGAGAATCAACAACCACTTGAATTTGTTCATCATTTGCTTGTAGATGTATGAGCTGCTCATGAATATCCTTTGAATGTTTAGCTACTCGTATTGATGTGTTAGCAATGAAGCTGGTAATTTGTGCAATCACGTGCTTAAAGTCCTTCTGCGAACAAATCTTTTCTGGTTCAGTCTTCATTATTTCAGGAAGTTTGTTTTCAAACCATTGTTTCATGTTTTCAGCATCACACAGTTGATTCTTTGTTATAACTCTTTCTATACATCCATCACAAATTAATGATTTATTTTTTCGAAAAATGCGAGTTGTTAATGCGTCGGAATGAATGTTGGGAACAGCAACGAAGGCGGCGAGAGTGATTGCAGATTTTATTTTTCCTCGAGCTGTCAGAAAATCCAGAATAGTTGTAAGATTGTCGATATCTTTGGAGCACTTTTCAAATTCAATAGAAATGTCCTTTGCATTGGCACCTTCAGCAACTCTGATGTCCAAGATGACACACATCTTTTGATGGAAAACCAAAATGCGGTTCGAGAATTCTAGAGCTTCTTCATTCACTTTACTTTTCAACATAAACTTCTTGTGCTCCTGACCGTCATACTCCATGATTAACACACCTCCAACAGGGTCTTCAATTTTTGACTTTGTGAGTGCATCTCTCATGCATTCAGCCACTTTTTTTGTAGCATTTTGTGAAGTATCCATGAAGATGTTTGGAAAGATTGTCCATTCTTCAAAATATTCTTTATTGTTTTTAATCAAATTACATTGAAAATAGTTGTCACACTGTTCAATCCATTGAGATGACGACATCTGCTCTGTGTGGTCTTCTGAACGGAAACAATGAAAATTATTTCTGAATTCCGTTGGTTCATGGTCTGAAGGCAATTCTCCAATACTTTTGTGAGCAATGATGGTGTAACCTCTTGATGATTTTTGAGTATGGACAAGTTTCTCTGTAAACAAATAAAGAACAACTATGAAGAAAATTTATTATTTGTTATGTTACTTTTTAAGAAACTTTTAATTATATACCGAAGTTTTTACTGGTTGGTTTACTTATCACCGTTTTCAATTTCAAATTGTTTTGGAGAATACTCTAACACATCCTTGCCAAAACTAAGTACTTTGTAATTTATGAAATTGTATTACTGAAACGGGTCAAAAGGTTACTTTCTTTTTAAGTAATTTTTTTCTTACCATTTATTGAAACTTCTTTCGAAGAAAGTTTATAGATGATACCACTTTCGTCTTGATATTCTAAAACACATCTATAAATCTTCTTATTGTCTAAATCTTTGATAAGAATATAGTCATAACCATTATATCTGTCTGTCTCTATTCTCCCTGTGTCCCACAAGCCAATCTTTTCTCTTGTTTTGTTATTGCTGCTATGATGGATCGTTTCTAAAAACACTGAATCACAATGTTCAGCGAATTTTGTAGGAACTTCAAACATGCAGCAATCACTTTCCAAGGAACATACAGTAATGGAATCTTTCACAACAATACCATCCTGCAAATTTGCCACTGAAAGGAAAAATCAATCAACATGAATCACTAGTCTTCATCTCTCAAATAAAGAAAACACAGCATTCATGAATTAACCTTGTTAAAAACTTTTGTGAACATAAGAACACACAACATTAATAATAATAGATATGATAATGATTGTTCACAAAAACAAACAGAATTAGTTCTTCTATCACAATCTATTCTTCCCTGTTAGTGACATTAAATTCAAGAACCCAAACCCTAACTCATCTTTCAACTTAGATAACTTATTTATTAGATTTCCGCGTAGTTTTCATAGTTAAAAAAATTTTTTTTTACACTGATTTTTTTTATGGGATATAGTTAAGTTCTTAAAATTTTTAATGTTAATAACGGTTGGTTGTCGCTTAACGATCCTGTAGATGCTTCGGTATATTTTTTAGAGTTCAGCAATACAGTTAGAACTTCCAAATTCGATCTCTCCAATTTTATGGATCGAACTTTATGGTACCTGCGTGCACCTTCTGTTTCTTTTTCTTAAGGTTAGGGTTTAGGCAATTAGAGAGAGTTTACAGTACTTACGACACTGATGCACTTTCTGTTTTTTTATTCTGTGATTTAATTTTTTGTCACCATTTTTTGAGACGTCATTTTCAGAATTAAAACCTGTAAAAATGTTTTACACGGGATACTGCCTTACCTTTTACATTCTGTAATGGTTGCATAATAACACCTTCCATCAAATACATTTCAATGACACCTCTTGATATTTGGACACGGCTTGGATATATAAGATGATTTTCATCTTTAAGACGAAACAAACTAGTAATCTCCTCTTTCGTTAGGATTTTGATGCAAAAATGGAAGGTGTTAGCTAAGGCGGTTAAAATCAATTTGAATTGTTCTTTGCTGTGGTATCCACTTCTTTCATATTCCTTGATAATCTCCAATGCATCAACCGCAACAACATGTTTCTTATACCAATCTAAATGATCACTAACTTCTTTTATCATCTCTTCAAAAACTTGTTGTTTATCCATAAACATGTTCTTTTCCTTGAGACATTCAACACATGAATCAATTATTGACCATTTTTCAGAAACTGTAACAGGCACTGTCGCATTGTATCGATTCATCTTTTCCTTCTCCATGGAACTGACATTATTCCTATAATTTCAAAATCAAAATCAATAGAATAATTCCAAATCAGTTAAAAGTTGATAATGAAACTTTCATATAAGAAGAAAAGTTTCACCTGAAGATGCTGAATAAGTTTTCAGTAAAATCTAAAAAAAAAACATTGACTATTACCTTCATTATTGAGTTTCATTTGAGATTATCAAAAAGATTGTTTTTCTAGATATGTTTATTGGAATATATCACAAATATGACACATTTCCCACTTATCACTCATAACTCATACAGTTTTCAAACACTGCAATTGCACCTGTTCTGAATCAAACAAGCTATTAGAAATTTCTTTTATTCCAAAACAACACTCGTGAAAAGATAATACCTTGTTCAGTTTGTGCCTTTTTTTTTTCGCCTGTCTCAATTTTTGCCACCAAATCATGTTTATTTAGATAAATCAACACTGATCTTAAATACAACCAACTTCTCTTTTCATGAGCTGTAGATTCAAACCATCTTTCTAATATCTTTAGAAGTCTTAGTTTAACCTCATTTGGATGATCAACATAGATGCTTTGAATATCATGGTAATCAAGGAGAAAATGGGATATATATCTCCACTCTTCACAAGCATCTTCACAAATGGTTTCAAATATCTGTATGCGTTCATTTGCATCATGGAGCTGTTCATCATCACCTACACCTGAAAATAGATGTTATGGAACTATGTAAAATATTTATTGTCATACTCGTCTTGAAAATGGGTGACTGCACCCGAAACGTTGACAAATATCAATAGGCATCGTGAAACGAAGAGAAAATGACGTTTTCATCATTTTTTTCTCGAATTTTCTAAAAATTGAAAATTGCTTATAACTTTTTACTGGAAAACTTTTAAGGTATAGTTTACATCATTTTTAAAGGGCTTTCCAATGGTGCAAAAATTTTTCATTTTTGATGACTATTATTTTTGGTTTCCATAGTAGGTAATGACGCCACGCCAGGTGGCGTTAAATTAAAATTTGTGTAAGTTAACTTGCATCATAGAGCTGTTCATCATCACCTACACCTGAAAAGCATTTAAAAGTTATGAAAGTACACAAACAAACATTTTTGTTACTGCTCCTATATTTTTGGCGTTAATCTGTAGAAAGAAGACTCACAAATGAGGTGTTTGAATATTGGGGGTGTATCTGTACTAAACCTAAACTATGAAATATAGTTGTCAGCAATGTGAATAAAGTTAACCTGTATGAGATCATCAGCCAGGACACTTTCTTACAACTATGCAACTAAACTGTCAAGGACAGCACCTGAACTAATGAAGCCCAAAATTTTCCTCAACATTACCACCTGGCAACTGAAGCTGGACCAAATGCCTCTTGATACGTTGTGAACTCATACAAGTCAAACCTGGGTTTCGTCTGATATCACGCAATGTATAATAGAGTCTCAAAAACTGAGCCAAATGGTGTTGAAAGGCTTATAAAATTGAATGGAATTGAATGCCTGCCAAATATATATGGATTGTGGAAAATGAGTTGCTAGAGAATGACCATGATCAAAGCAAAAACCATTGGCAAGATCATAAACTTGTGTTGTACGTAACCAGCATCACAGGAAGCTTGATCCAGAGACTGGCATTATAGTATTTGTCTGTGCAACAGCCTGACTCTCAGATATGGACAAAGGCCATATTGTCAGTAAAAATGAGAATCTTATAATTGCCCGTCAACTACAACAATCACAAAAGATTCTTTAATATTGATTTAGAAGATTTGCGAAACCAATAAGAACCCCACACAACAAAACTGCAACCTGAGGCATCTTCATACACATGCAAAACCACAGACGTTTGAATGTCTGACTGAAATATGGAGATATCTGGAGTGCACATCTGAACTAAACCTAAACCTGAAGTGTCAAAGAGGACAGTTTCTTGTTTTAACCTATGTGAGACTATCAAGTCTAAGTCCAAGATTCTTAAACATTAGCATCTGGCAGCAGAAGCTGGACCAATGACAAAGTACTATCTGAAGCGAAAAGATGTTGGTAAGTCGTATGACCAACCAGGAGAGAAAATATGGCATGGATGAGCATCTAACAAAACCAAAAAAAGAGGCTAAAGCAGTTATCAGATATGAAAAATGACCATATTGTCAGTAAAGATGAAAATCAGAGTATAGCACCATGAAAAATCCCAAGTGACAACTAAATCACGAAAGCTTCTTCAGTATTGATTTACAATCACAACCAATGAGACACCATGCACCAAACCTATAGAATGCATTCCAAGAAGGCATTTAAGTCAAACCACTTCATGTTATAATTAGGTTTAGAGATGTTGTAGTTTAAAGAATAAGTAAATAACAAGGTGTAACTGATGTAGAAAAATCCAAAGTTTCTTGGGCATTCAACTCAAAGTTTCTAATCCTGTCAATTATGGCCCTCCAATCCTGCACCACGAACCACCACACGCTGGGTTTAGCAGTAGTTGAAATTTTCTTTCAACATCCATTTTATTCTGGAATAGTCTTTCGCAAAAATGTTTCCCTTCTGACAGGTTGCCAGAGAAACGTTGGTCTATGACGTAGGCAAACATTCGAAAATCTAAATTGAGAAATATTCGTAGAACTTTTTTAAACATTATGTAATCAATAAGTTTGGTGTTTTCAGCTTTCAGCCAAAGAAAAATTCAAGAAGTCATGAATTCAAAAAGTCGTTAACTGGACAACTTGTAATGTTTAAAAGGACACAATTTCATAAAATCACACCTTGCTGGCAACCTTCTATTTTATCATTTTCAACTTTTGATACTAAAATTTCTTTTTTCAGGAAAATCAGTACTGATTTTAAATGCATCCATGTCCTCTTCTCGGCAGCTGCAGATTGGTGCCACGTTTCTAATATCTTTTGAAGTCTTTCTTTTACGTTACCAGAAAAATCTTCAATAATAGTTTGAATGACATTAAAATCTAATAAGAAATGACCAATCAATCTCCATTCCTCGGAAGCCTCTTCACAAATTGTTTTAAAGATTTGATCACGGTTGATTGCATCACAGAGATATTCTTCATCTCCCTCATCTAACAATAAAAAAAGGAATTCAGTCACCACTTTCCAATGGAACACAAGTTTTATTTCAACCTTGTGGTGAAAAATAGAAATAATTTAAATTAAATTAAAAATTATCCTATTTTTTGATGAGCAGCAAAAAATGCTGCTTGGTGTGTAGTATCATATATATTAACATCAAGTTCTGCTACTTTGTCAGTTTCTTTGTCACGCAAAATAGTAAATGAAGTTGTGCCAGGGTTGTGACGTGCCACTCAAATAGACACAAAAAATGTGTGCTTCCAAATTGAGCAAATAGTTCCATGTATTATAATTTTCGTGTCTTCTATCATGCTCTGAATTAGCCATAAAATAGTTGCTAGTTGTGACAACTTGCATTGCAGCCTTCACTAGAGACTTGGGGAAGTCCGGAAGTGTACCTAGTATTATTATTATTTATTATTATTATTATTATTTATCAATATATATACAGGATGTACATTTCAGATAAAATCTGCTTAACAAATGTCGATACGTCACAGGCGCAATACTTGATACAGCACTTGTTACCAGTAAACAAGCCTTGAAAACTACAATGGAATTCTTAGCAGGGTTACTCTTCAAGCATGAACAGTTTCGCTTTAAATTTTTGTCTGCTAATACCTTGTTCTATGAAGACTCCTTCCCGGAAAATAGTTTTGAAAATAAAAGTATTTTTATTGAAATATGGCTGATTTAAAAAAGGCTTTTTTTTTGCAAATAAGCCTTAGAAACTACAATTACTAAACTACCTTTTATCTTTTGACTGAATGATGATTCACCTAATTGTTTTTGCATGGTGATTTCTACTGTATTTTTCACTCAACAATGCTGAAACTACAAATTTTCTGCAAAAGTCTGCTTAGTTTCATTGACAAAAAAATCCTTAAAAACTGCAACTCATAATCCTTAAAAACTACAATTTAGAAAGCCTTGTATTTCAACCACCATCAAAAAGAATGCTTTTCTTTTTAAATTGTCATTTAGTCACAAGGGTATCTTTCAAACTTTTTTACACAAAGGAAATGTTTCTGTACATCCCATATATAAGTTTTTTATTTTCAATCGTAAAAAAAGTGTTAAAAAAAGTGTTATTTGAAAGATAACCATCTACTTGCAGTCCCATTTGACAAGGGAATTGGTATTTGCCTTATGTCTGTGGAAACTTATACAAATAAACTTGAGGACATTGTAACATTACCTCAGTTTGAAAAAGTTATTTCGAAGCGTAAAAATGAAAAACACCCTGTTATGAAGGAGGAAGATCGTGTGATCTCATTCCTTAAGAAATTGAGGGATCAAAACAAGATATCGCAATCATTATTTGAGAAGCTAAAACCATTTGGCAGTCAAGCTCCACGATTATATGGGCTTGCCAAAGTCCACAAAGAGAATGTGCCACTACGACCTGTGTTGTCTATGCCAGGTTCTTCGTACCATAAAATTGCAAACCAAGTAACCGAATGGCTAAAAGTAGTCCAGGAGTGTAACATCAATACCTCTACTAAAACCATTGCAGACAACCTCAATAACATTCAACTCGATAATGACAAGGAGATTATTAGCTTTGACGTTAAGGCTTTGTATACGAACGTTCCTGTCAAAGAAGCAATTAATGACTGCACTGAATTACTATTCTCGGGAAGATACAAAGTACCTCCAGTTAATAAAGAAACCTTTCGTCAGCTTCTTGAAATCTGCAGTTGTAATGTGCTAATGCTGACCCATAATGGTTACTATCGTCAAATAGATGGATTAGCAATGGGAAGTCCCCCGGCTCCACTCGTCGCAAATGGTTGGATGAGCAAATTTGACAAGAGAATTTAGGGAAACGCTGTTTTGTACGCTCGTTACATGGATGACATTCTTCGCGACATCAATAAAACAGAAATCAACCAAAAACTTACCGAGATAAATGGTTACCACCCAGCTCTATCTTTCACCATTGAAACAGAAAAAGAACAATCAATTCCGTTCTTAGACATGAAAATCGTTCGTCAAGATGGAAAATTGTCATCGACGTGGTACTGCAAACCAACAGACACCGGACTGACAATGAATTTTCATGCTGTCGCCCCCATGAAATACAAAAGATCCGTTGTATCGGGTTAGTTTATCGAATTCACCGCTCGTGCAGTACTTGGTCAAACTTCGACTCAAGTTTAGTCAAAGCGAAGAAAATGTTAGAAGCAAACCAATACCCACCTGCCTTCTATGATCCGATTATTAAAAGAACTATTGATAAAATTGTTTCTAATACTGATCAAGAAGAGAACACGGAAGACGAAGGAGAGGAGGAGAAAAAGTTGATTTTCATTCAATATCGTGGAAAAGTGACTGAAAAATTCGAACAATCGCTAAGAAGAATCGATGCTCCGTGCAAGTTTATATCTACAATAAGAAATTTAAAAGCAACGTTACCATCATTGAAAGCACCGATTGAAAAGTCCCTTAAAAGCAGAGTAGTATACAAAATTAATTGTCCACGCTGTGATGCGTGCTATGTTGGGAAACAAGCCGACATCTCATTACTCGCTTAAAGGAACATAAACGATCGGGTCCCGTAGCAACGCACATGCATGCATGTTTTAATAACAATTTTACAATTGATAATGTTGAAATAAAAGCCGTGTCTCAACGATCCATTTCAAATTTAATGACCCTTGAAGCGCTCTTTATTAAAACAATTAAACCTGTACTGAACACAAAGGATGAATACCGTAGTCGCACGTTGACAATTAAATTGTGATTTGTAGATATGTAAATAGCATTTTCATTTTAGAATTTTATATGTTGATAGATTGAGAGAGAGAGTGTGTGTATGTTTATGTAAGTGCAAGATATTTGATAATTTTTATAACAGTTTTAACCGTTTTTACTATTTATTTTAGCTGAAGATGATATACATATATCGAAATATATCCTGAAAATAAAATAAATAAATCATTGTTGGTTCATTGTTGAAGACTAAAACTTATGATTTCTTAATGATGCATAAAACTTTTCTAATTTCCAGAGGAAGTTGATTACAAATCTTTTCTAGTTTGAATTTCGGTAAACGTTACAATCGCCGATTATTCCTTGTTGTTTTACTGTGTATATTTTCTTGTTTTTCTGATATAGTAGAGGGCAGCAAAGTCTATGTGTAACAGAGTTACTATCGACTGATTTAGTTTATTTAGTATACAATTTCATGTGGGTAAAGACTTGTGGGGATGACACTCAATTTGGGTGAGTTCACATATTTACAATAACAAAACATGAAAAACGTGTTTCAATTAATAACACAATTCATCTTTTTTTTATGACTACCTTAAGGGACAATGGGTTCCACAGTTATGAATGTTTCATTTTTCAGGGTTGTGGAAATTGGAAAAAGTGTTCAGTTCTGGCTCTCCCCTCCTCACTACCGATTTTGATTTACTAATCATTTTTTCCTGTTAATTAACATGAAAAATGGTTCCATAGACGTGAATGTTTTCCATTCGAATATTGCTGCCTCATCTCAGTCATGTCTGACTATTTCATAATTCGCTCTTTTTGTAGGGATTGCATAAACTAGAAGGTTTTGCTTTTGTTGATGAAAGTCCTGGTGGTTTTCCTGATATAAAATACTGTTTAGCTTCAGTACGAGTGTTATTTTTTTAGATATCTTGGACTGTGATCCTCCTTTTCTAACTAAAAAGAAGTTCTCAACATTTCATAAGCAGAAGAGTCAAAAAACGTGAATAATACAATACAGATACACGTGTGGTTCCGTGGAGCAGTTGGCTAGTGCACTCGGCTGTCAACCGAAAGGTCGGTGGTTCGAGCCCACCTAGATCATGCAACACTTTCTGTTAAATTTCATAACATATTTCATTTTTCATGCTTCAACAGAAATCTTTCTGCACGTAAGGGCATCTTGTTTTTCTTGAATCGTTGCTGCTAAACTTACATTCAAAATATGAAGTTTATCCTTATCAAATGTTTAGTTTACAAATTATTTTTCAATGGTTGGCTGAGACTTTTCTTTGGTTATTATAGTACATCTTGCACATACTTTTTAAATTTTACACTTCAAGAGTGCATAAAGAAATGCATGTGCATAAAGTGCATAAAGTTCACACAAGAAAAAGACTCTCTTTCCTGTGACAACGCTTACACACACATGTCATCTGCAATTTTTCCATCGTATTTGCTACTGATGTTCAATATATTTTTCTGGTTACCTGGTTCTCATTCTGTAAAAGATAAAAGGCAGAATCAGTTATTTCGAAAGTTATTATGAATAGAAATTCTAAGTTGTTCTACATGAATACTTTATACATTAATACTTCATTGTCTTGCTCAAAATTAGAAAAGAAAATCGAAGACTTAATTTCCCTTTAAAAAAAGAAGGTGTTAGTTAAATCATGGGAGTTGGTAAAGTGAAGAATGTCCAATACAACAACTGTGCTTCAAGAGAAGCATTGCTGGATTTGTCTTAAGTTCATGCTTTGTCATGTTTACGCATTTATATATGTTGTGTTATAGTAATGATTTTTATATGCTATATAGGTTTTTGCATTATGTTGTTATTTGTTTCCCATAACGATTGCTTTGTGAAATTTGTGTTTTTAGTTATTATTTTTAGGATACCAATGAGTACTTTTGTATTGTCATTGTATGATTAGGCTTTCTGCATCTTTTTCTTTTAGGTAAGATAAATAATAAAGTATATAAACCATTAAAGAAATGGAACTCATGGTTTTAAATCATGATGTTGATTATGTAATTCATTTCAAAAATTCATTGCTGTCCAATGTAAGTTTGTCATAAAAGAAACAAGAGTTGAAGGTATTGATTTTTTTAATACATATTTTCTAATGTTTATGCATTATATAGTGCGATGTTGTATGCGTGGGTGTACAGTTTTGCATTATTTTTGCTATTAATTGTTTTGTGTAGAAGTGACTTTTCATTTCCTGTGTTTAAAAAATACAACCATTATATAACTACATGACAAGCAAAATTTTAATTGAAATCATAAGATAACAATAAAGTTGAAATGGTGATGGGTGGAATGTATCTCCACAATCTACAATCAAGAATCTTTTGATTTTATTCCTCGTTCGGAAAAAATCAAATCCTTTTAAGGTTTCAGTAGCACCATGTTGTAGAGCTCGAAAGCACTGATCAACAAAAGGTATATCACATCATAAACATCAAAAAATTCCAGTTATTACTATTCAGTTCTTGATTTATTTACCTATAAATTTATTTAAATATTGCATTCTATTAGTACACAGTGCAGTGGTGTCACACTGCCATTGTACCGATATAAAAGTTTTGTGTGGACTGTGCATCAATGCCATAACACAACTTAATACACCATTTTGTATGACAGTCAAACTAACAGATAAAGAGATTATCATGGAGGGACTTTTCTACAATGCCTGATGTTCCATATCTTCTTTATCAAAACTTTTTTAAAGTAAAATTAACAAACCTTTGGTGATTGAAGAATGAAGCTGCAATTTCTCAGGCTCAATGGAACAATCAGCCTTAATCATGGCAACCAGATCTGTTTTTTCCTTCTCTGACATATTAATCAACATATTCATCATACAGTCAAGGAAAGGTCTATCTGACCGAGTACAAGTTGCAAATTTTCTTTTAACCATTGCTGCATCATATTGCAATAACTTTTCATAGAACTCCTTTCCTTTAGCAGAATCACTAGAATACTCCAACTCTGCATGATAAGCCAGCATACGAATGCCTTGAGAAAAAAAAATCATTTTGGCATGAAAGTTTTCCTTCGTGAAAAAAGGAAAGTAGTAAAAAGGATGAATTAAAAAAACTCAAAAAGTCAGGGTTGCCAGCAGAAAATAAATTCCTATTTCAAGGTCATTCAAGGCCATTTTGTAGTAATTTTTAAGGTCATTTCAGGGATTTTTCCAAGCACTTTTGGTTACTACCGTTTTTCGTAGAGAAGATTGAGTTTGACAGTCCAGGAGGCTATGCAATTTTAGAGATTTAAATCTCCACACAGATGTTTTTTAAATTTCATTGAATAACATGAAAACGAGTCCTACTGGTACCACTTTCGTTTTCATATTCTTTGGTAAGGTGAAGAAAATGAATGCGTATAACAAAGAAAATTTCAAAATTACCTTAGCAACGGTGGTCGTTCTCCCTAGCAACAGAATATTTGGTGAATAATGGCCTAATTACTCTCTCAAAATATGTTTTTAAACACTACGCATTAAAGAGCTAAAAAATATTTAATTGACAATGAATGATTGAGTTTCTAAACTCAATTCAAGATTGAGTTTTAACTACCGGTAAACAGTAGTTGGAAAGTGCTTGGAAAAATCCCTGCATTTACGGGAACAAATCTAATGATTCAAACAATTTCACTAACACAAAACAGTAATTCTCAAGGTAGAATAATTCAATAATCAACAGTAAATCTCTCTTCTATATAAACTGTAAAAACAATAAATATATAATATATATACATTGAGTAATGATCACATAAGAACTTGGGTCTTAAAATCAACAAAAAAGAAGTTATTGGTGTTAAAAGATCTATATATATAAAATCTGCCTTTATATTTTGATCACTTTGCAGCTCGAATGCCACTTCTTCTGGCTGAGGACTTGTTTTTACCAATCAACTGTACTTAATATTATTATTATATTATTCATTTATTTATTTGGTAAAGAAGGTCTTTTACAAAGTCATCAGATGTGAACCTACTATAAAATACTATGTAGATAAAACAAATTAGAATATTTCTTAGACCTACAACTAAAGAAAACACCACAGATTCACATTCTTAATTAAATTGTATTTGATGGTATACCGTTGGTACGAGTTAGCTTCCGTTTTATGGATGATTGACAGGAGTGTATTAAATGGTGCTGACAGCATGGTTTGCTTGATGTTTTGTCGGACTTGTAATCGTCAATGCAGAGAGAAAAAGTGGTTTTCCCAAACAAAAATTGATGCAGTTTTTTCTTTGCTCCATGTTTTGTAACAACATAAAAAGTTGTTTCCATCTCTTTATAGAGGTGGTGAAGTTAAAAGAAGAAAGTGTTTTTGAAACATCAGTGCAATACTGAATATATAAACAGAAACTAGCCACAATAGTTTTGTTTTCATGCAAAGTTTCACTTTGTTGATATGAATGCAGCTTTTGGTTATGGTTTTTTATTTCATAAATTGAAAGACCAACCCTACACAAATACCTGTTTAAACTCAATGTTTTAATGTAGTTTGTTTGTTCCAACTTCACAATTTACATGCATTAAAACATAAATATCAAATGATATCTAAGGATTTCTAAAGTTGTTGAAATCAAACAGAACTTACTGAGTTCAGTGTCCATCATCCCCACCTCCTTCACGAAAATATCGCCTGGTCGACAAAAGGGTCCTTCGGGAATATATACTGCAATCAACTTCAAAAATAAGTGAACCAACTGCTTGCTCTTCCAGTAGCAAAACTACAAAGAAAGTATCAAAACAATCTTACTTTTTCTATCAGAGTTGTGTGACTTTTAGGTGTGTCAGCTGATATCTCAGCCAATCATTGTCTACCATTATCAAAAATGCACAAAATAAATAACACACTGAGCGGAAAAACAAAATATCATTTGATAACAATTCAGGGCTTTCCAGGGAATCAAAAGTCATTGTAGACCTAAGATATAATCAGGTCTATTTACCAGTAACTTATTCAATAACATATACAAGAACATTTACTTTATAATACATATTTGGAGAAACAAGCTCAAAAACATTTTAGAATAGGGTTTCAGAAATTCACAAAATAGAAAAATTCTGCAAAACAAACTTTTGAATCAAGAAATTGAAGAAAAATATCACATTGTGAAAAATTAAAAATAGTGTATATATAGCAAACATTTTGTATTGTATGTATGAAGTTTGTATCAACTGCATAAACTTTTATGAATCTGTAGCAAAGACAAACTTTAGCAAACACAATACCAAAAACATTAAAGTTGTTGCCATGAGAGTTTCACCTAGTAAAGTATATATACATGGTAAAATGAATGACAAACCTGCTGTCTTTTAAAGAGAATCAATTTTTGTTTCTTGATTAAATTGCTTAACAAGCCTGCAAGTGAAAAACTGTCAGTTAGCTGTTAACTGTCACCGTTTTAACCTTCTTGACTGAAAAATATATCTGAAACTGCCAACAATATAGCTTACAAGTTTCGACAACTCCCTTTCCCAAACAAAAGATTCTTCAAATATAGGCATACCCATTGGTTGTTGATTATATTTTCTCATAAAGCCAATTCTGTTTTTCTATTATGATACAAGTCTCCTGCTGATTTTATTTTTATGAAAAGAATTTAATTATGAATAGCTCCCAACTATATACCTATTGAAAGCATCATTAATTAAATCTAAACTAAGCTAAATTCTTTTGCATGCTTATTATGTTGTTATGTACATCACAACGATAAAATAACAGCTGTTGTTTTACTGAAGACCTACTGGTGATGGGAAAATCCCATACATATTTCATTTCAAACATAAATTATGCCCATAAACTGAAAAGCTGAAACTTTTTTCCTTTCGCGCGGAATCTGCATGATAGCTAACCGATTTAATTTCCGATAAAATCGGGTTAGACTATTGACATTCTGGTAAATAATGATGATACACGTTTATTTGTTTGTTTTTTATAAAAAAACCAGTTTATAAGAAACCTACTTGTAGGATCTCAAAAAATTAAGAAACTTTTACACATTGTTATGACTGTTTTTTTTTTTAAATAAGAAACTTTTTTTCCATACTTGACTTCTTATTTGAGGAAATTGTTTTGATAGAGAAACTTCTATCTAAATAATGAAGCTATTACATTACAGAGACAAATTAGTTCCAAGCGCATTTAAAATTCGAAATTTTAACATTTGGAACGAAATATGCTGTTTTTTATTTCAGTTATGCTTATAAATTAAGAAATATTTAGATATTTAATATTTAGATCTATCATGTTCATTGGATACATTTTAAACAAAAACAACATAAAACCGAATAAGAAACTTTTAGAACTAGACCCTTCGGAAGTGTTGATTGAATTTGTTTCGTTTGTTGCCTTGTAGTGTATTTCTTTTCCAGAAGTTAGATGACTTAAACTTAAAGACTTAAACTTAGCCAAGTCTGGTAATGATTTAATCCCGGCAGGAAGATTATCCCAGGCTAAGGAAGCCCGGAAATATGAAAAGAGTTCAGTCCAATACCGTGTTCACTTTTTACAACGTGCTAAAAGATCTCGATTGAAAAATTGTTTTCCATTTCTGCTGATTCTGGGCATTATCATTTTAACAAGTAATTAATCAACTTGATTGCTGTTATTAAAAAATAAACATAGTCTTTTCAACAGCTGTCAAGTCCAATCTTTTCCGTGTCTAAAATCCAAGATCCTATTAATGACCTTGCCCCTGGGCCTCACTCATGACTTCAAGGTCCCGGGTCACACCCATGGCTTCAGGGTTCCAGGTCCCACCAACGACTTGGGGTCCCGGGTCCTGGGTCCCACCCATGGCTTCAGGGTCCCGGGTCCCACTTTTCCGGTATGCCTTCACTAAGTTTCTTATAAAAAAACGCGTAATGCATGCTCTCCATCGTTGATGATCATATGTGCGTACGGCAGAGTTGTTTTAATATTTGAATCGGATTACAAATCATATAGTTTTGATGCATATTTAAGAATAATGTATAATTGCAATGGATTATAGCTTTGATGCATGTTATTTATGATACAATAATGTATAATTATTGCAATGGATTTAACTTTCGGATAGATTTTTGACATTCTGGCAGTACTGATGATAAAATGCATGTACTACTCTCCGTCGTTGGTAAATCATATGTACACAGCAAAGTTCTAATATTTTAATCGGATAACTTAATCATAGCTTGATGCATTTATGAATGTTCGTATAATTGCAATGATGGATTAACTCTCACCAATAATTAACCTTTCATTTTTTTCTCATGGATTTGATATGCGTCGATATTATTGCGTCGCTTTGTATCGGAGAAGTATGGGCTCTAGTGTTTTAGGTTAGATGCTCATTTCGATACCTTATCGGCCCTTATTACGCCGGCCCTTTTAACGCTGGCCCTTATAACGCCACCCCCGAAAAAATAACGCCATTTAGGGCCGGCATAAAAAGGGCCGATAAGGTAGATAGACATATATGGAAAATATCAACGTTTAGTTGAAACTTTGGGGAATATAATACCACGACAACATTTGTAACCTGCAAATAATGTTTTCGGTAGTTTGAACTGCCTCTTCTTCAGGCATATATATAAATATACGTATGGGCATATTGATAGAACGATATTAAGGATATGCAGAGATAAAGGTGTATGTTATATACTGATATCTAGATATGCACAGACGTATAATTACATAGATGTATAGATACATAACATAGATGTATAGATACATAGATATTTATATGAAAAGTGTGAAACACATTATAGATCAATAAAACGTTTGTCGCGTATTATATGCGAAACGAAATGAGCATCTTACCAATTTAGGTTTAAAGAAAAATTTTTCAAGAATCTTGTAAATGTAAGAAAGGTGTAAATCCAACTTAATGCATGCTTGTATTTGAGAGGCGACTGACTGAAGTGAAACTCAAGTATCAACCGGTATCGACGGTGTTTGTTTTGTTTCTGTTTACATGACAACTCGAATTTCATGACAACTGGAATTTCAAACCGGATATTGAGTTCAAATCTCTTGTATGGTATAGGTTTCTTTAAAACTCAGTACATGGATTGAAGCAAGCATGCAGAGCAATTTGTTAAAACCCTTCAATGAGTAACATTCTTGTTTCTCTCAAACATATAAATAACCTCCAAGGAGGAGATTCTAGAATAACTAGAGTAGTTCGATCGAGACCCTCCATATGAAATGTATCAGTGTCGTGATGTTTCACAAAACAAAACATTGTGATTTTCGCTTGACATTGTGATTGACGTTTAATTTACAACATGAAAAAAATATGACTAAATAAAAGAACACTTAAAAAATATAAGATGTTAATCAACTTAATCAACTGTTAACTATTCTTCCGCTCCATAAATCACTATTCCTTTTCAAGAGAAATTTAAGAACCACGTAAAAATATTTAAGGCTCATGTCTGAAGAATCATTAAAAATTATAAGGCGCGAAAATGCGAAAGCAATGGAGAGACTTTTGGCGGTCAGTATATATCTTGCTAATCACTTTTTCTTATGTACACAGTTCAGAAAAATACTCATAAAAGGAGCAATATGTATCTGTCGGCTACCGGTTAAACTCTAAAGCAGTCTCTACATCTACATTTAACTTCAGTGGGTACCATATTTCCGTCGCCCTTTATTAAACGACGCCATTCTAGCCGAACATTTGAAATGAAACTCCGCCCTTGTAATGTAACGCCTATTTTTAATAAACACCGCATCTTGAATAGCGGCATTTACCTTATCGGTAAAAACTTTGTCGGCTGAAAACGACGAATTTTTGGCGACGTGACGAAAATTTGTACCGACGAAATTTGGGCTGCGGCTACTGACAGACACGGGGAAATGAAAGATCAGCTACCTTGCGGCGCTGACCAACAAGCAACAACGAAATTATTCATCGAACGAAAATAATGAATGTTTGGAAAGTGGTGAAAATTTGTACCAACGAAAGTTTTTACATATAAAGGTATAAGAAAACAAGCTAAGACAAGAAGAAATAGCTTTCGATTGAAACGTAAAATCTCAGAGGTACTCCTTTATCAAGCAGTTAGAAGACCTTCACTGAACATATCTGAGAGAAGTCTGTGTACTCTGCAATTAGTATTATGTCATGCTTCTTAATAATTGTTTAGTTTTAATGTTGCTATAGTAACTACTGTTTTCTAATCAACATTTTAGTTTTGAAATATAATGAAATAAAGTAAGCTAACTTTTCGATCTCAGTTTAAAAAAATGTTTAAGCTTCCAGTCGCACTATTTATCATCTCGAATTGTACTAGGAATCGTTCGAGCCATTTTTTCTAGAACGGTTGTTTGTTATTTGTAAATAAATTTTTTCTCATTTTCTTGTAAGCTGTTCCTACTCGTATTTGAGAAGTGTGATTTGATTTGGTACACCATTGCCTGCTTTCAAAGTATGAAGGCACACCATTGTCTGCTTTCAAAGTATGAAGGGAAACATGAAGTGGTATTTGGCATTGGAAACTTCTTTGATAATTGGTATTGATCAATTTCCAAGGAATGAATTCTATTTAAATGACGAAAACAAGCACATTTGTAATGAAACTCCGCCCTTGTAATGTCACGCCTTCCTAAGAAACGGCGCATCTTGAAAACCAAACCAAACCAAACACAAGAGGAAATAGCTAAAATCACAGAGGCAATCTTTATAGTTATCAGTTATATTAAAGAAAGTTACATAAAGTTTTTCTGTCCGAAAATTTTGTAATTTAAGGATTTTCGAAAAAATATGTTTTTGGCTGATTAGGGGCCTGATAAGTGGCATACTTTAGATATTTCGAGAAAGCCTGTCTATTAAGAAGCCCAAAAGCTGCTCAACACTCCCTCAAAATTGTTTTAGTAGTGTTTCGCGTTATAATCAAAGTGACGGCAAGGGTTTGGTTTTCAAAGCATTATAATGTGTACTAGCCGCTAAGGCGGCGTCGCTCGCCGCCTATGTATCACTTTATCAATAAACGTCAAATTTCTCGTACAACTTGTGCTCAACCAGAAGCAGATTCGAAGTCACAACCTCTGGTAAAACCAATCTTTTATCAGTGTAACAATACACTCAAAATGTAGAGAGAGAAAACTTCAACTTTTTATTAGCTTTTGTTTTTAAAAAGTTACGCGCTCTAACATGGGTGCTATCAAACGTAAAGGGGGAAATCGTTTCTCTTCTTAAAAAGATCACACAGGAGGAGAGAAAAAAGGCACGTGCTAAATGAATAAAGAGAATAAAAAAACGTTCGATCAGAAGCGCTTAATAATTAAAAAAAGAAATTAAATTAAAAGAAAAGCAAAAAAATATTTTGTTTCATGATATTCTTTTTTTACCTATCGGTTTTTAAACATTTTGATTGCTCGAAAATAAAGTTTACCCGTCTCAGACACTCAGGCAAGGATACGTTAGGATACACTGGCAAACATGCTGCCAGGTTCTGCCACTGCTGCTTTTTGTCCAAACTGTAGTTTAATCAGTTAGTTTCTTTGTAATTAGTTGATGTATTGTTTTCAAAGCCAAGGTAGTCAACGTAGTCCTTGGAATACAAAACTAACAATAATAATAAAAACAAAACGTTATTCCTATTAGTTCATCAGCCAAAAAAAGTCACGTTCGATTGGGGTTGCAATGTATTTGCTTCGAACTCACGTCGCACACAAAAAAAGAAATAATTTCGCTCACAACTCAATCTACCATTTTGCGTGACTTACAAACGAACAAACAAACAAACAGACAGACAGACAGACAGACGGAGAATCAGCTATTAATATATAGACTAGCCGCCAAGGCGGCGTCGCTCGCCGCCCATATCCACCTGCTCTGTGTATCACTGTATCAATAAACGGCAAATTACTTTATAAACGGCTCATACAACTTGGAAAAGATTCGAAGTCACAACCTCTGGTGTGCAGTCAGTGTTACATCAATGTTACATTAACTATTTTTCAGGTTTTTCATTATGTGTGACTTATTTATTTTTTAAAACCAATCGTTGATCAGTACAACAATACACTCAAAACGTAGGAAGAAGAACTTCCACTTTTTATTAGCTTTTGTAAAAAAGCTTTTTTAAAAAAGTTACGCGCTCAAACATGGGTGCTATCAAACAGGTCGAAAATGGTTTCTCTTCTTAAAATGTTCACACGGGAGGAGAGAAAAAATGCACGTGCTAAATGAATAAAGAGAATAAAAAAAACGTTCGATCAGATTAAAATAGATTAAAAGAAATCGATTAAAAGAAATTGACAACTATTACGACAAAAGCAAAAAAAAAAACATTTTGTTTTATGATACTCTTTTTTTACCTATCGGTTTTTAAACATTTTGATTGCTCAAAAAGAAAGTTCACCCGTCTCAGACAGTCAGGCAAGAGTTAGTGACAAACCGAACATGCTGCCACGTTCTGCCACTGCTGCTTTTTGTCCAAACTGTTTAATCAGTTAGTTTCTTTGTATTTAGTTGATGTATTGTTTTCAAAGCCAAGTCAACGTGGAATATAATAACAATAATAATAAAAACAAAACGTTATCTCTATTGGTTCACCAGCCAAAAAAAGTCACGTTCGATTGGGGTTGCAATGTATTTGCTTCGAACTCACGTCGCACACAAAAAAAGAAACAAGAGCGCTGAGAGCGCAAAGGTCAGCGCTTTCAAGATGCTTTACCACCAAAAGAACTGGTTAATCAAGTCACAACGTAGTTTGTATAAGGGGCTGATCATATGGAGCTTTTCATCCCGGCAGGGCGAGATGAGACGTTTTATTTTAATCTCTTCACTGCCTCGTCATTAAATTCCTTTCCCAATTTAATTTTTTTACCTGAAGGGCTGTTGATGAGACGCCGTTTACGCTTATTATCGGAAACTTTGTCTTTACGAAATATTGCTTTCAGTTCGGATAATGCCGAGCCTGATATGATCGCCTTGACATACTGAATTTCATAGAAAACACACTGGTTTCCATACTGATCCAAGTGAAAATTCTTGATATAGTTTTCAGCTTCATAAAATGAATCGAATTTCGTTAGGATCGAAGTACCTGAAGGACTACCTTAAGGCGAGAAATTTTCGCGGAGATTTATTTTCGCGAGGTAAAAAAAATTGCATTTCGCGGGTATTAATTTTCTCAATTAATAAATACGCCAGGTTTCAACGTTTCGAACCCCTCCGGTTCATTTTCAAGAATGATGTTTACAGTTAAACAGAAGACATTACATTGCATAAAAAATTGACGTCATAAAAATAAATGATTAACAATGGCACAAAATATGCAAAATGAACGAGAAGTAAAATACAAAGAACTACAAATTTTCTTGTTTTAGTTTGTAATAGTTAATGTTTTTGTGAAATGCCTGTACATTTCTTTTCCGTACTGGTGGAGTTCTAAATTCATCCCAGCCGGTTGAAGAGTTTGTAAACGACAAATCCACCGATCCTCAAGCCGTTCTCGTTTGGCTTGAGTTTGAATATCCTTCTGCAAAATCAGAACTTCCATATCTGTTGTGAGATCGTGGTCTGAATGAAAATGTTCGGCAAGTTCTGAATTTCCCGGTCTTTTTTCGATGTCATACCGGTGTTTTGAAAATCTATCGCTCAACCTTTCGCCAGTATGACCGACATAGATGGTGTTATGTCTTTTACAGATGGCGGCGTACACAACATTTCGTGATTTGCAGTTTCCGCCTCCGTCGTGAAGAACCGTTGTCTCGTCGCCATGCTTGATCTGGGTTGTTTCTTTGATATTACCACACAACTTGCATTTGTTGCATGGTTTCGTTGGTGTGATTGCTCTTTTGGATCGGACAGAGACATCGTTCCTTGTGATCTTCGATTTGATGGTCTGTCCACGCCTAAATGCAACAATCGGGGGAGTTTTGAATATCTGTCGTAGATCTGGGTTGTTTTCAATTACATGTCGACTTTTTCTCAGAACAGAGGGTAGTGTACTAAGATTTGGATGCCAATCGGTAACGAAAACGATCTGTTCATCTTTCTTTTTCGTCTCATCAACAAGAAGAGTATCCCGTTCGATGTCACCAATTTCTTTTTGCGTTTTTCGTAAGGCTTGTTGGTTGTATCCGTGCCGAATGAAGTGGATGATCATTTTGTTGGTGTGGTTGATATACTCCTCTTTTGTTGTGCATATTCTGCGGACTCGGATAAACTGACCTTTCGGAATGTTTCGTTTCACGTGTTTGGGATGACTTGATTCGTTGTTCAAGTATTGGTGAGCATCTGTAGGCTTGGAGTAAACGCTTGTTATGATGGAAGACTGGGCTTTCGTGACGACAACGTCAAGGAAGTTGACACTGGTTGGGGATGTGTTACACTCAAACTTGATTTCTGATTTCATTCCTCTCGACTCGCCAAATCCCTGGCAGAATTCGAGAAAGTCATTAAGTGAGTCTTTACCATGTGTCCATATCAGGAAAATATCGTCTATGTATCGATAGTATACATAGGGTGACAGGCCTGTCCTCTGGCGATATTCTTCCAAGAGCCTTTCTTCAAAGTCACTCAGGAACAGATTTGCGTAGTTGGGAGCCATCGGAGTTCCCATGGCAGTCCCTTTAACTTGTTTGTATAGACGATCACCAAACCGGAACACGTTGGATTGAAGAACAAGTAGTATTAGCTGTTTGAGTGATTTTGATGGAATGCGCTTGTCTCCTCGCTTTTCTAAGAATTTGAAACAAGCTTCAGCACCTTCGGTATGGTCAATGTTTGTGTATAGAGAATTGACGTCCATCGTGACTAGGATGGAGGTTTCAGGTATCTTGCCAAGTTCTTTCAGTTTCATTAGAAAATCTTTGGTGTCCTTTATGAATGACTTCGTCTTCCTAGCTTGGTGCTTCAGAAAAGAATCAAGGAATTCAGACAGCTTGGCTGTGACAGAGTTGAAGCTGGAAACGATAGGTCTTAGTGGTGGGAATATAGAGAACTGTTTGTGAATCTTTGGAAGACCATAGAAGATAGACTGTCGTGGGCTGTTGGAATGTTGTGAGATGAAATTTTTCTCTTTTTCCGTGATTTGTTCTCTTTTAAACATTTCGCCAAGTTTGGTGTCGATCTCGTGTGCTATCTCTTGAGTGGGATCGGATATGAGTTCTTGATAGAACGTTCTGTTTTCCAGTTGTTTTTGACATTCTTGGATGTATAGGTCACGATCCATGATGACGACCTTCCCTCCTTTATCAGCGTTGTGAATGATGACGTTCTTCTTATTCGCTAGAGACTCCAAGGCGGTTCTTTCGATTGGCGATAGATTGTCTTTTTGATGGTTTCTTTTTGCAATTAGGTCAGTTACGTCATTCTTGATGGCTGATAGGTAAACGTCTAGGTCATGGGGTGTGTCCTTATACTTTGGGTCGTAATCAGGATTCGGAATTCGCGTGTCGATGTTACATTGCTCTATCTCCTCACTCGGTGTTTTGTTGTTATTATCAGAGTCTCCGTCTATCTTTTTTCGCGAAAAAAACTCTCTCAGTCTCATCTTTCGGCAAAACTGAAAGAGATCATCCAATACTTTGAACTTATTTGGAAGCTTCTGTGATGGACAAAAATTTAGTCCCTTTTCAAGAACGGAGATTTCTGCCGATTTTAACGGTTCGCTTGAGATGTTGACAACAGTACTCAGTTCGTGTGTTTGACTGAATTTCCTGCGCCTGATATCGGATTTAACAGTTGTTGAAGTAGTCTTTGCTGGTTCTGGAGGTACTTCAAATCTGTTTGAAGTTGTTAAAATGTTCTCATTTTGGATGTGCTTGCTACGAATTCTTGCTGATCGCCTAGGCAGCTTCCATTCTTCCTGATTGTTAGAGAGCTCTTTTCTTGGTGACATCAGCATTTGGAACTTTGGAAAAGGGTTAATGACTCCCTTTTCAAAGCACTCTATAAGATGCTTTCTCATTTTTGATTGGTCGTATGTTGTTTTGTTTACATCGTTTCCGTGTAAGACGTCAGCTGCAAATGCGATGGCAAACAACCCGCAGTCCTTCGAACCAGTTTGTTGCTGACACTCGACTTGACGGTAAGGTGGTGTTGCGTCATCTGGTGAGAATAGTGCGATCATTTGATTAATTAGTGCTTTCGTTGGCTCGCTGTTGAGGCTGTCGAAGATCGTGACTTGTCTTTCCATTGACGATAGAAGTACCCAGTGAAACATACCGTTGTTAGCGATTTGTATGGTTTCTGTTGGGCAATAAGCGTAACCTGTGGCCAAAGCTACTGACGGCGCTTGGATGACAATCTCAGGTTTTTCTTTTTGAAGAAGCTTCATCGCTGTTAGGATTACAAAGTCATCCAATTCATTGCCGTTCAGGATATTCTTTCGGTCTTGCGTCGATAACTTCAGGTTTGGCAGCCAATCTGATGGTGGTGTTGAGCAGTTTCGTTTTTGATTCACAAGTTTGGCTAGTTTTCTATCTTTCTTTAAGCTGATTGTCCGAATGAGCTTTTTCTGGTGTTGCTTTAACTTGCTTGATAGAGTCGAGAATCTTTCATTGTCACAAATTGATCGTAGTGATTCGTTCTCAGCTGCGATGTTTTCTTTGAGTTTCGGTATGTTTAACTCAAAGTGAGTAATGAGAGTATTCAATCTTTCGGCCTTGCATTTTTCACTCGCAGACTGTAAATCAAAACGAACTTGAAAGTTTGGGTCGAGAATGGTGAGGTTGTCTTTGTAGCTTAGGTTTGTAGGGAAGACGTTGGAATGTTCGCACTTTCTCAGGAAATCGAGGTGGCTTTCTGACTTAATCAGTTTTTCTTCCAGTTTTCGAATTTTGTTGCAACATTGTTTCTCAACATCGGAACGGTATTTATATGATTGGAAGTGTCCGTATCTTTGTCGGTTCTTTGCTGATCTCGAGTCTGTCGCTACGAAGATCGTTGTTGTTAGATGAATAAGCAATACTTGAACAACGAATCAAGTCATCCCAAACACGTGAAACGAAACATTCCGAAAGGTCAGTTTATCCGAGTCCGCAGAATATGCACAACAAAAGAGGAGTATATCAACCACACCAACAAAATGATCATCCACTTCATTCGGCACGGATACAACCAACAAGCCTTACGAAAAACGCAAAAAGAAATTGGTGACATCGAACGGGATACTCTTCTTGTTGATGAGACGAAAAAGAAAGATGAACAGATCGTTTTCGTTACCGATTGGCATCCAAATCTTAGTACACTACCCTCTGTTCTGAGAAAAAGTCGACATGTAATTGAAAACAACCCAGATCTACGACAGATATTCAAAACTCCCCCGATTGTTGCATTTAGGCGTGGACAGACCATCAAATCGAAGATCACAAGGAACGATGTCTCTGTCCGATCCAAAAGAGCAATCACACCAACGAAACCATGCAACAAATGCAAGTTGTGTGGTAATATCAAAGAAACAACCCAGATCAAGCATGGCGACGAGACAACGGTTCTTCACGACGGAGGCGGAAACTGCAAATCACGAAATGTTGTGTACGCCGCCATCTGTAAAAGACATAACACCATCTATGTCGGTCATACTGGCGAAAGGTTGAGCGATAGATTTTCAAAACACCGGTATGACATCGAAAAAAGACCGGGAAATTCAGAACTTGCCGAACATTTTCATTCAGACCACGATCTCACAACAGATATGGAAGTTCTGATTTTGCAGAAGGATATTCAAACTCAAGCCAAACGAGAACGGCTTGAGGATCGGTGGATTTGTCGTTTACAAACTCTTCAACCGGCTGGGATGAATTTAGAACTCCACCAGTACGGAAAAGAAATGTACAGGCATTTCACAAAAACATTAACTATTACAAACTAAAACAAGAAAATTTGTAGTTCTTTGTATTTTACTTCTCGTTCATTTTGCATATTTTGTGCCATTGTTAATCATTTATTTTTATGACGTCAATTTTTTATGCAATGTAATGTCTTCTGTTTAACTGTAAACATCATTCTTGAAAATGAACCGGAGGGGTTCGAAACGTTGAAACCTGGCGTATTTATTAATTGAGGATATTATAAGTTCCGCTTACATTAAAAGAATTTTTGAACGACAATATGCTGGACATTAACACTTACAGAAGAAGAATTGGATTGTTTAACGGAGGGAACATCCGTGAAAAACGTCAACCGAAAAAATGGTTTTACAATTGCAGTTTTGAAGAACCGAAAAAACGAGAATACTTTATCATGCGCGAAGAACCGCAACACAGAACAATAACACGTCTAAAGAAGAACTTTTCCCTTCTAATGCTAACATCCTTACTGCTTATTCATCTAACAACAACGATCTTCGTAGCGACAGACTCGAGATCAGCAAAGAACCGACAAAGATACGGACACTTCCAATCATATAAATACCGTTCCGATGTTGAGAAACAATGTTGCAACAAAATTCGAAAACTGGAAGAAAAACTGATTAAGTCAGAAAGCCACCTCGATTTCCTGAGAAAGTGCGAACATTCCAACGTCTTCCCTACAAACCTAAGCTACAAAGACAACCTCACCATTCTCGACCCAAACTTTCAAGTTCGTTTTGATTTACAGTCTGCGAGTGAAAAATGCAAGGCCGAAAGATTGAATACTCTCATTACTCACTTTGAGTTAAACATACCGAAACTCAAAGAAAACATCGCAGCTGAGAACGAATCACTACGATCAATTTGTGACAATGAAAGATTCTCGACTCTATCAAGCAAGTTAAAGCAACACCAGAAAAAGCTCATTCGGACAATCAGCTTAAAGAAAGATAGAAAACTAGCCAAACTTGTGAATCAAAAACGAAACTGCTCAACACCACCATCAGATTGGCTGCCAAACCTGAAGTTATCGACGCAAGACCGAAAGAATATCCTGAACGGCAATGAATTGGATGACTTTGTAATCCTAACAGCGATGAAGCTTCTTCAAAAAGAAAAACCTGAGATTGTCATCCAAGCGCCGTCAGTAGCTTTGGCCACAGGTTACGCTTATTGCCCAACAGAAACCATACAAATCGCTAACAACGGTATGTTTCACTGGGTACTTCTATCGTCAATGGAAAGACAAGTCACGATCTTCGACAGCCTCAACAGCGAGCCAACGAAAGCACTAATTAATCAAATGATCGCACTATTCTCACCAGATGACGCAACACCACCTTACCGTCAAGTCGAGTGTCAGCAACAAACTGGTTCGAAGGACTGCGGGTTGTTTGCCATCGCATTTGCAGCTGACGTCTTACACGGAAACGATGTAAACAAAACAACATACGACCAATCAAAAATGAGAAAGCATCTTATAGAGTGCTTTGAAAAGGGAGTCATTAACCCTTTTCCAAAGTTCCAAATGCTGATGTCACCAAGAAAAGAGCTCTCTAACAATCAGGAAGAATGGAAGCTGCCTAGGCGATCAGCAAGAATTCGTAGCAAGCACATCCAAAATGAGAACATTTTAACAACTTCAAACAGATTTGAAGTACCTCCAGAACCAGCAAAGACTACTTCAACAACTGTTAAATCCGATATCAGGCGCAGGAAATTCAGTCAAACACACGAACTGAGTACTGTTGTCAACATCTCAAGCGAACCGTTAAAATCGGCAGAAATCTCCGTTCTTGAAAAGGGACTAAATTTTTGTCCATCACAGAAGCTTCCAAATAAGTTCAAAGTATTGGATGATCTCTTTCAGTTTTGCCGAAAGATGAGACTGAGAGAGTTTTTTTCGCGAAAAAAGATAGACGGAGACTCTGATAATAACAACAAAACACCGAGTGAGGAGATAGAGCAATGTAACATCGACACGCGAATTCCGAATCCTGATTACGACCCAAAGTATAAGGACACACCCCATGACCTAGACGTTTACCTATCAGCCATCAAGAATGACGTAACTGACCTAATTGCAAAAAGAAACCATCAAAAAGACAATCTATCGCCAATCGAAAGAACCGCCTTGGAGTCTCTAGCGAATAAGAAGAACGTCATCATTCACAACGCTGATAAAGGAGGGAAGGTCGTCATCATGGATCGTGACCTATACATCCAAGAATGTCAAAAACAACTGGAAAACAGAACGTTCTATCAAGAACTCATATCCGATCCCACTCAAGAGATAGCACACGAGATCGACACCAAACTTGGCGAAATGTTTAAAAGAGAACAAATCACGGAAAAAGAGAAAAATTTCATCTCACAACATTCCAACAGCCCACGACAGTCTATCTTCTATGGTCTTCCAAAGATTCACAAACAGTTCTCTATATTCCCACCACTAAGACCTATCGTTTCCAGCTTCAACTCTGTCACAGCCAAGCTGTCTGAATTCCTTGATTCTTTTCTGAAGCACCAAGCTAGGAAGACGAAGTCATTCATAAAGGACACCAAAGATTTTCTAATGAAACTGAAAGAACTTGGCAAGATACCTGAAACCTCCATCCTAGTCACGATGGACGTCAATTCTCTATACACAAACATTGACCATACCGAAGGTGCTGAAGCTTGTTTCAAATTCTTAGAAAAGCGAGGAGACAAGCGCATTCCATCAAAATCACTCAAACAGCTAATACTACTTGTTCTTCAATCCAACGTGTTCCGGTTTGGTGATCGTCTATACAAACAAGTTAAAGGGACTGCCATGGGAACTCCGATGGCTCCCAACTACGCAAATCTGTTCCTGAGTGACTTTGAAGAAAGGCTCTTGGAAGAATATCGCCAGAGGACAGGCCTGTCACCCTATGTATACTATCGATACATAGACGATATTTTCCTGATATGGACACATGGTAAAGACTCACTTAATGACTTTCTCGAATTCTGCCAGGGATTTGGCGAGTCGAGAGGAATGAAATCAGAAATCAAGTTTGAGTGTAACACATCCCCAACCAGTGTCAACTTCCTTGACGTTGTCGTCACGAAAGCCCAGTCTTCCATCATAACAAGCGTTTACTCCAAGCCTACAGATGCTCACCAATACTTGAACAACGAATCAAGTCATCCCAAACACGTGAAACGAAACATTCCGAAAGGTCAGTTTATCCGAGTCCGCAGAATATGCACAACAAAAGAGGAGTATATCAACCACACCAACAAAATGATCATCCACTTCATTCGGCACGGATACAACCAACAAGCCTTACGAAAAACGCAAAAAGAAATTGGTGACATCGAACGGGATACTCTTCTTGTTGATGAGACGAAAAAGAAAGATGAACAGATCGTTTTCGTTACCGATTGGCATCCAAATCTTAGTACACTACCCTCTGTTCTGAGAAAAAGTCGACATGTAATTGAAAACAACCCAGATCTACGACAGATATTCAAAACTCCCCCGATTGTTGCATTTAGGCGTGGACAGACCATCAAATCGAAGATCACAAGGAACGATGTCTCTGTCCGATCCAAAAGAGCAATCACACCAACGAAACCATGCAACAAATGCAAGTTGTGTGGTAATATCAAAGAAACAACCCAGATCAAGCATGGCGACGAGACAACGGTTCTTCACGACGGAGGCGGAAACTGCAAATCACGAAATGTTGTGTACGCCGCCATCTGTAAAAGACATAACACCATCTATGTCGGTCATACTGGCGAAAGGTTGAGCGATAGATTTTCAAAACACCGGTATGACATCGAAAAAAGACCGGGAAATTCAGAACTTGCCGAACATTTTCATTCAGACCACGATCTCACAACAGATATGGAAGTTCTGATTTTGCAGAAGGATATTCAAACTCAAGCCAAACGAGAACGGCTTGAGGATCGGTGGATTTGTCGTTTACAAACTCTTCAACCGGCTGGGATGAATTTAGAACTCCACCAGTACGGAAAAGAAATGTACAGGCATTTCACAAAAACATTAACTATTACAAACTAAAACAAGAAAATTTGTAGTTCTTTGTATTTTACTTCTCGTTCATTTTGCATATTTTGTGCCATTGTTAATCATTTATTTTTATGACGTCAATTTTTTATGCAATGTAATGTCTTCTGTTTAACTGTAAACATCATTCTTGAAAATGAACCGGAGGGGTTCGAAACGTTGAAACCTGGCGTATTTATTAATTGAGGATATTATAAGTTCCGCTTACATTAAAAGGGTATTAATTTTCGCGAATGGATGCAAACAGAAAATTTCGCGGGTATTTATTTTCGCGAATCGGAAAAAAAATCTTTTTTTTTGTCTGCAACTTGGAAAAAGCGATAATCTTTCTAAAAGTTTAAGGAAAAATGAAACTTTACAAATGGTATGTACTTAAAAACTTTCTTTACAATGGTCCTAACAAATATAAACGAAGAGTTTCAAACAAACGACAGTTTTTACTGATTTTCAAATATAGAGAAAGCATTACGTTCAACGTCAAGTTCAATGTCATTTGCTTCTGGTTCTGCATTATCATTAACTTCCCATTCTGATTCATCTGAAGAGTCTTCAACCTCTGCTGGTGACGTTTTATAGAATTCTAGTTCGCTTGGCTTATCGTTTCTTGCTCTTGAATGACTTCCATTAATGGACAGATATCATCAAAAGGGTCAAGACTTAGAAGCTCACTTGACCCCTTTGTAATCGCATCGAAGATTCCCGACTTTTTCCAGCCACTGGCGGTCACTTTCATTCCTTCTTCAGTGTTCATGTGGTCGTACAAAGAGATAAGCCATGTTGCATGTAGAGGTTTTAAAACGCTTAGCCGGTAATCAATGTCGATATCGTCAAGTTCCAAGCCATTTTTTATTCCATTGGTGAGTTGTCTGGTGTACCATTCTACATGAATACAAGCAAAAACGCACTAAAATTTGTTATTTTTAATCTTTTTTTCGCGGGTATAAATTTTCGCGAATGCGACTCCTAGAAACATTTCGCGGGTATTTAATTTTGCGAAATCGACTAAAATTCGCGAAATTCGCGAAAATTTGTACCCGCGAAAATTTCTCGCCTTAAGGTACTCAAGCCTTGCGAGTCACGGCCGTGTGAATCAAAAATATACACTTTTCCCCCATTGAACATAAAAGAAGTACCAAGTCCACAGGCTATCAAAATACCGCAACTGTAATCACTAGGTATTCTTAAAGAGCGTCTGGCTTTCATGCGATAATTCTGCTATATGCGATTCGGACTTATCTATCGAAAAGTTAAGGCTACCTAACCACACTTGGGTTGGCAGATCATTGAACGAGAGAAACTCATTTGTGAAGCCCATTTTTCCGTAAGTGTTATTACCGAGTTCTAGTATCCTGTCCATGTCCCACAATAGCATTTTTTTGTTTTTTTTACCTTAACATAACATACAGCCAATAAGGCATTGCACATACACTGACTACCTGCAGTATTACCAAACCTCGGATTACCTTGGTGAAACGACCCTAATTGGACTATTGGACTCCAATCGAGACAAATTGGATTATTGGACTCTAATCGAGACAAATTGGATTATTGGACTGTAATTGAGTCAAATTGAGACTAATTGAGACAAGATGAGACAAGTTGAGACTGATTGAGACAAGTTGAGATGTTCTGACTCGATATCCGAATATAGTCCGGACATCAGCTAGTATCTTCTAACGGCAATTGACCTAAAAAAAGAAAAGAGAAAGATGCCATTAAAAGCTGTATATATTTCAACCTTCAGACAGTTTCATTGTACATATCACTTGGTTTTCCATAATGATATAATGATATTTATAACACTCAATCAAAAAATCACTGAAACTGGCCCCCTCACTTTCAAAACTGCTGCATGGACCCTGATGGATTGGGTAGACATTACAATTGTGGTGTCATTGTTTCTTTAGTATAACACATGGAGAGTAATTGGAGTTTGCCAAATCAGGGCACTTCCTCATATATATAAAAATTTTTAAAGAAGAAGTGTGTTTCCAAAAATGTTTCAATTATAGTTGACTCTTGAATATAATTTAAACATTTAAGGATAGACACAAATCAGACTACTGTTTTATCCGTCATCCAAAAATCTGTTCCCCTAGTTAACAATAAAGGGTAACTTTGTATATTTTGGACAAAATATAAAAAATGTAAACATACAAACTCAGAAGGAATGTCAATGTATGTCCAGTAATCTCTGCATACTATCGTAAATAAATCTATATACTGATGCGTTTAAAGAAACATGAAAATGAATTTCTCAGAAAAAACGTTTTTTTCAGAATCTATATAATGATTGAAAATTTAGGAGATTTTTCAAGCAAGAAAAACAACAAAAAAGGGCATATAAAGGCATCATACATAAAAGGCTTAAAAACAAAATAAGTGATGAAATATATCATTGTAATTTTTGTTTGTACATCTTTCTTTATAGAAATGAAATTTTTCAAGCAAAAAGTCATTTGTAAATGCCATCATAATCACTTCTGTATCTCTTTATTTTCCTCCTCACTATCAGACCCTTCCCATGATACATCAAGGTATGGTTAACTCTGCACGTTTTATGTGCAGGTACTAGGAAATCCTTTTCATTAAAAGCTGAGAACATAATGGAATTTAACATTGTCATTGATATAAATAAACTTTCCAGAACAAAATGCATTTTTTAAATAAAAGCAGAGAACATAAATGGAATGTGTTGAGTTCAGACAAAGTGCGGGAAGTTCATTGCAGAAATTATTTTCATTTTCGGATTGAATAACGTATTTGTTTCCAGATCTCATAAAGAACATTAATTACGTAAATGAAAATGCTTGCAAATAGAGTAGTAGGAAAGCAAAAGGAGCCATTTATTGATTCGAATTACTGATTTCCAAAAATAATACTTATAATTTTGGGCATTATTTTGTTATTGTGTTATATTGTTGAATCAATACATCACACACAATTAATAATGCAATTCAATTTTGACATTTGAATTAAATTGAATAAGGCCGATGGAAATTTTATATTAGTTTAGCGTCACCCGCCCGCATCACTTTAAGTGCCCGCGTAAAAAAGTTCATTATTTTACAAGATTTCATTATTTCAATACAAAATGACAATTTAACAAGAATAATACATCATCCACTTCATTTGCTTGCCTACCCACCACCGACCGTCATATCCCGGTTCAAAATGTCCAAGTAGTTGCTCTTCCATGTGCGTCTAATGACTTCCCCAGAGTGTTCCGTATAATAAATGTAGCGAAATTTCGACATTCGATTACGTAATCGAAATAGACATTAATTTTTGCAGCGTTTTGGAATAATAGAGTTATGGTTTCGATTTATATCAGATATATACATGCTGAAAAAGCCAACTTTGCAGAATACCAAATTTGCAAAAATTTCTTGAAAATTTCTTCTTTTTCAATGTAGTTGAAGAAAAAGCAGGTCTGAAGTAATTTGAAAGCTCGAGCTAGTACCGTACTCGGGCGGGCGGGATCTCAGTGATTATAATATAATGCAAAATGGCATATTTGATGTGTTCTCCGGCTATGCATGGCACTAGAACAAAATTAATGAATAATGAAAAGGAAATAGCGCCCACACCTTAATTGTTAGGCATATGTATATCTCCACACTTCTAATTTCATAAACAATTGTGTTAGCCAGGTGTTTTTTGGGTATTATCTTTCCCAAAAAGTCTGCATACTACTGCTAAAACACCACGTATTTTGTAAATTCTAACCTATTCATCATTATAAAATATTGCAAGGGCAAAATTGGGTAGGACAAAATTTGTGTCTTACGAAAATAACAATATTCAAATTAAAGTAAAGTGCTCCCCCCCATCAATCAATTGATAAAAGTCAAACAAAAACAAACGAAACATTTGAACCTACCTTTTGTTGCTGTGAAGACTGCTCGCTATATCAATTTGTATATATACAGCATATATACCAACAATTTCAAATGCAATGTAATAAATTTGCAAGAAATAGACTTCTGCAAGATACTGACTCCTTACGGAAACTAGTTTCATGAGGCTTACCACGTTTAATTTGTTGCATTAAGGCCACACTTACCGTAAAAAAACTGCCATCATTAACCCTGAAGTAAGATAGGTCAGATAAACCCAGGTCATAAATAGCCTCTATGCTAGACTTAGTGGTATCAGCCTACAACAGGGGACAAAAATTTCTGGACTTACGACGGACGCACACGAATGCTGATGAAAGATCAGCTGCTACCGCGCTGACCAATAATTTCGCTCACAACTCAATCTACCATTTTGCGTGACTTACAAACAAACAAACGCACAAACAAACAAACAAACAGACGGAGAATCGGCTATTAATATATAGACTAGCCGCCAAGGCGGCGTCGCTCGCCGCCCATGTCCACCTGCTCTGTATCACTGTATCAATAAACGTCAAATTTCCTTATAAACGGCTCGTACAACCAGAAGCAGATTCGAAGTCACAACCTCTGGTAAAACCAATCTTTTATCAGTGTAACAATACACTCAAAACGTATAGAGAGAAAACTTCAACTTTTTATTAACTTTTGTTTAAAAAAAGTTACGCGCTCTACATGGGTGCTATCAAACGTAAGGGGAAAATGGATTCTCTTCTTAAAAAGATCACACGGGAGGAGAGAAGAAAAGGCACGTGCTAAATGAATCAAGTGAATAAAAAAACGTTCGATCTGATATAAAATAAAATAGATTAAAAGAAATCGATTAAAGACAACTATTATGACAAAAGCAAAAAAAAATATTTTGTTTTATGATATTTTTTTTTTTACCTATAGGTTTTTAAACATTTTCATTACTCGAAAAAAAAGTTCACCCGTCTCAGACAGTCAGGCAAGGATACGTTAGGATACACTGGCAAACCGAGATGCTACCACGTTCTCCCACGGCTGCTTTTTGTTCAAAATGTTTTATCAGTTAGTTTCTTTGTATTTAGTTGATGTATTGTTTTCAAAGCCAAGTCAACGTGGAATATAAAACTAACAAAATAATAAAAACGAAACGTTATTCCTATTAGTTCATCAGCCAAAAAAAGTCACGTTCGATTGGGGTTGCAATGTATTTGCTTCGAACCCACGTCGCACACAAAAAAAGAAATAATTTCGCTCACAACTCAATCTACCATTTTGCGTGACTTACAAACAAACAAACAAACGCACAAACAAACAAACAAACAAACAGAGAATCGGCTATTAATATATAGATAATTCAGAGTACAGTAGTAATGAAGGAAACAATGAACATGGCTATATAATAACTATCGGAGATATGAATGTGAACTTCCTCGTAAAAAGTAACAATAGCTCATTAAGGGATCAATTAAAGCTCTTCGGAATGCATCAAATCATAGATCACTATTGTGAATCATTGATTGACGTCATCCTTCCAAACCTCCCAGAAAATATCCAACAACCATTTAATGAACAATTATCATTCAGTCATCACAATATGAAGGTTGTAAAAGAAAACTGTACAAGCAATTAAATGTAGAGATTACAAACGTAAGAACCATAACACAATCAAACTTCTCAACACAGACCGAATGACTTTTATTCATGCAACGACTCAAATAAGGCCTGGTTTAAACTGAGAGCAATACTTACCAATACATTAGATAATCACGCGACATAGGTTAGTAAACGTGTCAAATGAAAGAGATGTGCCATGGGCTTAAATTATCAATTAAAGAAAAAAGAAAAGTCAATTTTCTTCAAGAAATATCAATCGGAGTCGGAGTCGGATCGGCTTTGTAAAATCTTAAAAAAAAACAAAAAACATTTCGGTGGGAAACTTGATATTGATCCGAAAAACTAATAAAAATAATAATAATAATAAACATTTATTTCGGCATTTCCATATTTACATGGTTCTTCATCCTTAGCTATAACATATTCTTTTTTTTTTTTTTTTTATAAATAATATAATTTGCATATAAAAAACTCATTTAAATTCGAGCAAGTTCTGTCGCAGCAGCTTTATCCAACAGGTAAGCATACATTTTCGTTTTATACTGCTGTAGGTCAACTGCCAGACGGACATCCTTTGGGAGAACTGTTGGTAATTAATAATAACTGTTAATATTTAAAAACTGTTGCAGAAACTGCTTTCTGCAACAGTTTTGCAAACGCTACTAAATTCATAAAATCAAAATCTATGATGTTACACAATTTTGTTTGGTCCATTTTGTAGTCCATTTCTGGGAAGTTCTCACAATATACGAAGTCAGTCACTTGTGAAGTCTCTCAAGGATCCATATTGGGACTACTTCTGTTTAAGTTTTATTGATGTAGCTGGTTAATTAAAAGGCAAATCACCATATATCCTTTTTAAGCTTCTACAACGTCCCTTGTGAATGATAATATTCACTAATCTGTGAGACTGACCAGTCCACTTTATGTCGGAGCCGAAAACTCGACGTTAGTTTCACCATCGGGTTCCGTAAAGAATTCTTTCCAAAAACTCAATGAACTCGAGTGAACTCAAAGAATAGACCTTTTCCGAATTTCTGTTTAAACACCGTGTTATAGCCTAGCTTCTAAGTTTCGCCTCTTTTTCAAACTCTTAATTCTTAATTATTCCACTGGGTAACTGAAAGACCGACAAAAAGGTTCAAGTTTTCGAAGTGTTCGATAAATCGAGGTTTTCAATTCTCGAGAGTGGACGTACTTTGAATGCTTTTGATGATTTTCCTATTGAGTAGCAAATTTTAAATACATTTTTGTTGAAAAGCAGAGATTGTATTTCTTCAAATAGATGAAAAATTCCATGATGACGTGAACTGTTTTGATATGTCTCGATGATAAGATACAAAGGTAAATCTTTAACTGTATATGCATCTACCGGTTTCAAACCAGCTAATCTTTACGGTCAAAACCTTGTTAAATTTGTTTGGGAGGGTGAGGTTTTGGCCAAGTGATGTCTCGTTCTTCCAAACGCTTTTAACAGAGTTTTCACCGAGAACTTTGATGGTTTGAAACCGGTAGATGCATACCCTCTTAATATGCAAATCTATATACAGCACATACAAATCAGTTGCCATTAGCAACAATGGAATCATTAATTGGAATAAGAATTTCAAACTGGTAATTAGAATTTCTAAGGACCTATGAGTAACATTTTGTGTGTAAAAGTGGTCATTCATTAAATCGTAGGGGATTTGTTTATTGCTGTGTTTTAGTGTGGAAATAAAACTCTAAACAATGGACCAAAACACAAAGCTAAATAAACGTGAGGATAGTAGCAATTAAATTTTAATTGAGGAGTATACGGCTTTTTCTGCAGCCTTCACTGAATTTAAGAAATTCTCAGGAAACAACATTTCCATCTACAAATGTTTAACTTGCAATAATATCGTGAAGGGTAAGAGTTTGTTGCAATTCACTAAAAACAAATCTCGAGGAAACACAGTCTATTTAACTCTATATTATTATTATTATTAAAACATATTTATACAGGGTAAAATCCTTTCAACGTATATAAACATTGCTATTAATAGGTGCCCTGTTGAAATGAATTTAAAAATGACATTTTTGCATTTTTTAAAGGCCCGAGTAAACAGATCCAACATTTACATCCAACACCCAAAAATAGGTGTTGGATAAGATGTTGGATCTGTTTAAATGCACTCTTTCATCCAACATTTTTTATGAAAAAAGGAAAAAATAATGTTGGATCGTGTTGGATGAAATTTGTTCTGGATCAAATTTTTCATCCAACAAATTTTGGCATCCAACATCAAAATGGCTGAAAAATGCGTGTTGGACGTGTTTAAACTGATTTTTCATCCAACATCTTATTTCGCGCCAAAAAATTCGAATTTCGAATACTTTTTCGAATTACATTACAGTAGAATGTTTGTTTTGATTTTTAATTTCTAAGAGCAGTGTGTATTCATTCAACAAAACGATGGACAGCAGTGACTCAGACTCAACAGGATCAAAACAAACAAGATGCCCTACCGGGCAGAAGTATTCCTGCAGATGACTGGAAGACTTTCTGGAGGTTTTTCAGAAAGAAATGAATGTTAGTTCACGCTTTAAAACGATATGCATAATGCAGAATGATGTTTACAGTATTTTACATTTTACCTTTTTCTTACGATAAGTATTACATTTGATATTCTTAGTATTTCAATTTTTACTACGAATATCAACAACGATAACAATTAAACTTTGTTGTCTCATATAAAACTTCAGTCTTGTTTCAATTTAGAGATTTTTTAAAAAAGATTTTAATTCAAAGTTGTATTCCCTAAAGAATCTTCAAGAAGTAATTAAGTAATAAAAAGTTTGTCGCGTCAAGAAAAGTCTGTGCTTAAGAAGTTATAACTTCGAATTCATTTAATTACATTCCCGAGAGCATCATAAAAGTTAAGAGACTTTGAAAAATTTTGCCGGAGATCAAGCTTAAAAAGGAACATCGTCAGTTTAAAAATCCATTAGAGAACACTCTTCCGTGGACGTTTCAAAATACTCCTTTAAAACTATACAGTATGAAAATCTTTATGTTGTTTGTACCTGAACTTCATAATGAAAACTTTTACTTGGCCTTGCGAAATAATAAAAATATCTGTGTTTCCATTCTTATTGTCAGCTTCATAGTATACAAATTTTAAGAATCATACAATATTTTAAATTCGACTAGTCAATTAAAAAAGTGGTCATCTATTGATTAATAAAATGGGTATAAGCTGATGAGGAAGATGAGCTGTGCTTTAAGATTCCAGAGCTTTATTAAAACAGGATAGCTTACCTAGGAACATGAAATAGAAAATTGTATTATATTTAGAAAAAGACTACAGTAGACTCCCGGTTATTCGAACCTGCACTTATTCGAATAATTCGGTTATTCGAAGTGAGATGGCGTTCCCATGGATCTGCTTACCCAACTCAGGCAAAAACACTCTCGGTTATTCGAACTTCAGTTATTCGAATAATTCGGTTATTCGAAGTGATTTCTATTCCCCTTGGGGCCAATTATAGGCTAAGTCACCCTCAGTTATTCGAATTTTTCTTATTGGGAGATCGTCGAGTGAGAACATTGATTTTCTGCGATTAAAACACTTTTTTTCTTCAAAAAATCAGGTTTCAATATTCATGGCTATTTACACTCTTCAAGCAATTTGAAACTGCGGGTCGAAGGATTGTCTTGATAATGGACAATTGCCCAGCTCACACCAAATACAACGTCTAAGACCCAGCCCATGGATCAAGGTGTAATCCGAGCATTGAAGGCATATTACCGGTCAAATCTTGTGAAACGTCAAATAAAGTTCATTGACGGCGGTAAAGAGGTCCCTAAAATTAACATTCTTGAAGGGATGCAAATCTTGGTCAAATCATGGGACGCTGTTTCAAAAGACACCGTTAAAAACTGCTTTAAGAAGGCAGGCATCTCAAAAGAAGCACAGATCACGAGTCTCAATGATGCTGATGACCCATTTAAATCTCTTTCTGACAGCTTAAGCGAGTTGAAAAAAAGAGAAGTTGACGGCGACATCTTGAACGCAGATGATTTTGTGGATATTGATTTTGAGGTATGCACGAGTAAATCAATTGAATTGACTGATGAGGAAATCGTGGAAATCGTACTTAATGAGGACAAAGATCAAAACGAGCCGAATCTCGAAGATGACGATGATGATGAAATTGAGGCACATGACATCCCCCCGAAGAAGCCAAAGCAGTCAGAGTTGGAAGAGGCCTTAGAATTGTTGGAAAGATGGTCTTTGTTTGACGAGAATGGTCTTGAAATCAGAAAGCAGTTAAACATGATAACACGTACATGTCAAAAACACTACATCGATAGTAAAAAACAATGTAGCATTAAAGATTTTTTTAAGAGTTGAACTCCTTGTATTTACTAGATACATTTTCTTTATAACTTTCATATTTTAAAACCTGTTAACAATTTGTTCAAATTTATTTTTTCTTCAAAAAGTAAAAATTCTTTGTGTTTATTACGCTCAACTGAACCACAATGCCTCAATTACTTCAGAAAAGTCCATCCCATTAAGGTTAAGTTGAAAATCTGGCGGGAAAACGAATTTTTCAGTTATTTGAACTCCCGGTTATTCGAAGTAAATTCTTATCCCCCTTGGAGCTTCGAATAACCGGGAGTCTACTGTAATAGAAACCTTACGCATTTTTTTAAATCGATGTAAGCATACCGTTTTTGTAGTCGTTCATATCTGATTTGAAGCATCAAAAACTGCTTATTTATCACGAATAACTACTAAGAGTATTAGTTTCACGTAGATTATCAGTTTGGATCATAAACGTTCTTGATTCTTTTAGGTTTTACAGCCGTACTACAACCTCTTCTATATCCATATATTCAACAAAGAAACTTTCACAGATCTACGCATGCTTTTTCGCTTCCATTTTTAAAACAACTACGGAAAACGTAAGAACGTTGCATAAGACTCACATGAAACAACATTTCTACCTTGGCATCTGTGATTTAGCCATATGTTAATTATTCCTTTCACTAGAGCTTATATTTTACACTTTTAGAGTCTTTTCAAGCAAAGTACTTGTATACAATGAGTATAGTGTGAGTTTAGACTGTTAAATCATAAAAAGAATGTAAGTTGGGAACATTAATGATTTGAGTGGCTATTTCCCATCGACAAAAATTGGTCTAGGTTTGGACAGTGAAAAAAAAAACACGAACGGTTTCAAAGTATTCCTTGCTTACGCAGGAATACAAAAAGCCCTTTAAAAGGGCGTGTTTTTAAAAAGCATTTGACAAATAAATCTCAAGATGGAAATAAGAATACAGAAGAGCCCCAAAAGGAAGTGACGAAAGCAAAAAAAGATAAAGCACCAAGTAAAGGGGCAAAAGATTGGTTGGATGATGAAGTTTCGCTTCTGATAGAAATGTTAGAGGAAAGACCCTGCCTTTGGGATGTCTTCAATAAGGATTATTCAAAGCGCGATGCTAAAGATGTAGCCTACAATGAAATTGCTGATGTTTTACAATGCAATATTAACTCTATCAAAACAAAGATCAATGGTTTAAGAGCTCAACTAGGGCGTGAAATGGCAAAAGTAAACAAAACCAAAAGCGGCCAAAGCACCGACGAGCTTTATGTTAGCAACTGGACCCATTACAAGAGCTTGGTATTTTTACAGTCGGTTATGAAAGCATCTAACAGCAAGAATACTCTAAAGCAACCTAACGAAGATCTTGATACAGAGTGTACAGACGTACCCGAAGTATCTAGAAAGAAATCAAAGACAATGGCAGAGAGGAAAATAGAAAATGTGTATGCTTATAATTATAATAATACGAGCCTCCATTATCAGGCTTCACTATCCGCACATGTTTTCCATCTATCGCACCAAGAGCGTGAGGGTAATTCCAACGTTGCTCAAACTTTTCAGAAATTTGTTGCCATTTAGCCGAGGAATCCGGAACTTTAATGAAAATATGTTGCAATCTTTCATTAATCGCACGACAACAACCTTTTATAATATATGAAACTGCGGCCAAAGAAATTCGGAATTGGTAGCTTAGAGATTTGAAAGATTCACCAGTAGCGAGGTATCGCAACGTTAGTGCTAATCTTTCATCAGGTTCGATAGGTTTGTTTCCACAAGCTCTATTTCTGTTGAGATAAGATCAGAGATCTGACTGAGGATGTATTCATAATCTGCAACACTCATCCTGAACATGTCTCTAAAACCAATACGGTCTTCTAATTTAAGTTCCTGGAAAATGTTTTGAAAGTAGCCACTTTCCTTCCTCCTTTTTATCCAGTCCCTTGTTTTTCCTCTAAGAGGCTTTTCATCGTCTGAATCCATTAACTCTGCTAGAACAAGCACGAGTGCACTGTTTAAAGCGGCCATATTGAATGAACCAAAATAAATAATAAACACGCGCTATGCTGTTGGATGTAAATGTTGGATGGTCCTTTCAAACAACAAAATTGTTCATCCAACATACATCCAACATTTCATCCAACATTATAGAATATGTTGGATATGAATGTTGGATCTGTTTACTCGGGCCTTAACGAACACAATAAACAGGTAACTTTGCCTAAAAGCCATACTTTGAAAATTCAATATCAACCATGTTTATTGCTTGGATTAATCGGAATAATCGGGATGTTTCTCATGTTTGGAAAAGAAATCAAAGAAGAAGAACTGTTGTTGATTTTTTGTTTACATGTTGTTCGTATTTGGAACTTTACAACAATATCAACTCATTCGAAATAAGCATTCGAAGTTATGGTCTTTCCTTTGGTACACACATGAAGAGCAAATGGGTACGATACTGAGTGACAATATCATTACGTCATATCTTGCTACGATGGAGAAAATTACTTTCAACTATCGAATAAAGGATGGTCTCGATACACTGTAATTAATTTAATTCATTTCTGTAATGAATAAAGCGCATTGACATCACGTAATTGTGGTGGATATCGTTCCGCAGAAATGAAACAAACATTTGTTTATAAAGATCTTAAATGACAAGAGTTCTAGAATTACAACTGGCGATACTCACTAATTTGTTGTTGTTCCAGAAAAGAGTTTTAATTTTTAATTTTAAATAAATATAATTATAATTATAATTATAATTATAATTAAATCTCTGAAGAAAACAACAAAGTGCAGTAAAAAGAGATGAGTTTCTTAGTGACGTAATGTTTATAAACACCAGTGTTCTTTGCTCGATAATTACGGTATATTGCAACATAGAATATCATTAATCAAGTCATTTTCCTGTGAGTATGCGCACGCAGCCTCACAGGAAATAAAAGTCTCTTTATACACTTCAAAATGTTGTCACTTTATTTGGTTCTCTGGAGTCCCCTTAAAGACAATCGACATTAGAAAGTTTCAATACACTTTAGCACTTCCTATCTGTTTTCGTACATTGTATTTGATTTTTAGTATGTACAAGGTATAAAAGTGTAATTAACATTGGAAACTCGTCTATAGCGACGAAGTTTCAATCCAAGAACTATAAAATATTTTTCATATTGTTTACTATCAAAAAGTTTGCAGCATTTTTCGCTTGCGCAGTTCTTCAGTTCTTTGTTTTTGATTTGTTTCATAAAACCATTATATCCAAACTATTTTAAATGTAATCAAAGCATCACTATGGTAGAAGATTTCAATCCACCGCATGTACGCAAAGATTAAACAATATTATATGTTAATTAGAGCAAAGCACTTCGTCACCAGCTTTCTCTTCTTACTGTTTATTTAAAACGAACATCCCACGTGAAGAACTCGAGAATTTCTTTCATAATTACAGTCGACTCTCAAAATGTAGATTTCTCGTTTCTTCATCTTTTCGCTGTTCCCTTTGGAGTTCAAGTTTTCGAAAGTAAACTGAAATTAGAAAACTTATCATTGCTTTCATGGTGAAATACATTATTCAACTGTCGCGTAATTTAACCAGAATTTATTACTTTTACACTGAATTGCAATGTCCTACCTAACATATATGTTCTTCCTATTTGAAAACAATCAGGGCCGAATGACTGGTGTACTGGTGAACATGCACTAGTAAAATTCATATCTCCAAATAAGGTCTATCACTGGTGCAAATGGAAAAATGTACGGCATGACGATCGAGATCTCTATATAATATAACATGTGAGCGATCCAGTATTCCTCATCAAACCGTTGCTAGAAGAAAAATCAGAAACATCTTGTCTACATGACTTGCATATTGGCTGAAGTCAAAAGTCAAAAATCTATCTCATAAAGATATTTCTTTGTGTATAGTTAGTTCTCCACAGAGAAGTAACTATAGAAAACTGTAGAAGTAACTATAGAAAACTGTAGAAGTAACTGTAGAAAGCGACACGATAGTTAAAATTTGTTTACAATCATAATGGGCTTCGGAAACGAATGTTAGTAGAAATACATTATGCTCATTTTCTTTGTTGTTGTTATACCTGAAAAAACTTTACACGCTGGCAACCATAAACATTGTAAATGAAGATTCTTCCGACCATGATGTTCTGAAGAGGTTACTAATGGTATATGGATATAGGAAATTGTGGGAAATAAGCAAGCCACTAGTTTCATCACCTTGAAGTAGTATTCGTAGGGAAAATAAATAAGTTCAAACTGTGAAAAAACGATCACAAAAGAAATAGAAGAACTGAAAAAAAGTTTTCTTTCATGACGATATTGAAATGAAGTGACTATCCTACTTAGTATAATGGAATAGGGTTTTTGTTGGATTTTTTTCTTCCTAAGCCATCTATTGCAATCGTCCTCTTGTTTGTACACGTCATCAAAATGAAAACTTTACTTTTATGTTTGTCTGAATAAAATTTATTTTTTGACAGGACAAGTGGCAAAATAAAACATGCGAAAACCTAACAGGAAGTGTTCTTGTGACGGTTAACAGTGACGTCACTGAAAAGCCTCTACTCAATAATAACCAATCAGCTATCAGTTACCCACTGAAGGAAGGCAGGATCGACATTGAATCTCTGACTGTTGCTGTTGGTACACCAGGTCTTGATTGTCAAGAATATCAACTTGAATTCAAACTAATATTGGTCGGTCAAATGTGTCACGATATAAAACCTTACGTTTTGCCGTTTCTTTTCTGCAATGGTGAGTTGTTATAATGCAGAGTTCATTTTTTTCACCGTTCCTTTCTGCAATGGTGAATTTGGTAAAATAAAATTTGTTGTTTTTCAGATGCTAAGAAGCAACAGGAGATGACACGGTTGGTTAAGGATAGAGATGCTCTGGTGCAGAACATCAATACCTATAGGACATATTTCAAAACCACGCAGCAACTGATAAGCGAAATGAAAAGTATGCGTGTCTTAAAACCTTATGTTTTGCCCTTCCTTTTCAGCAATGGTGAGTTTTTGTAATGCAGAACTGATTTTTTCTGGTATCAGGCTAATAAGATGTGTTGTTTCTTAGATGCTAAAAAACAACGTGTCGCAGTTGGTTAAGAATAGAGATGCTCTGGTGCAGAACATTAATACCTATAGGACATATTTCAAAACCACGCATTGAAATAGAAGGTATGCGTGTCTTGATGATTACTTCATAATTTACTGAAGTAAAATTTGTTATTTTAGTCTGAGAAATGAATACCACATTTTTATCATAGCTCATTGTTAATTTTTAGTGCTGCTTGAGCAGGCTAGTGAACAAAACAAAAACATCATCAAGAATCTTACCGAATCAAAAATGAAGAAGTAGCTTATCTCATGTAAGAAGATGTGTCAGCGTTGTGATATTAGATGAAATATATAATGAAACACATTTTGAAATTTTTCAAAATCAAGACCTGCTATAAGTTTTGTAAAACTAATGTAAAACTTACATTTCCTTGACATTTTGAGATTAAAACTCGAATATCGATCCTCATTAGCCTGAATTCTATCTGACATTTTTGCATCTTCAACATGAGACCTCTTGCTTCGGCTTTATTCTTCATTTTTGAAACATAGTAAACAATATAGAATATGTCTCCTTACTAGTTGTTGCCATGACAAATCCAAATATTTATTCAGCCAGAGTATGTTCATAAGCTGCTTGATAAGGTTACAGCTCGCTTGAACAACCTCATTACCAAACCCCGTTGTATGTGTAAATTAACAGCATATCCTCGAGAATTTTCCAGATTCGCTCATTCTTGGTAAAGTTGCTCAACTAGCAGAAGTTGAAGATGATAATGTTGCTAAGGTGTTGTCATGGCATATGGCAGGAGACATGGATTGCGTAGTGACAACCACTACAGAAAAAGTAAGATCTTCAGAAACAGAGATACTGCATTTATCATTAAATTTGTATTGATGAGAATTTTTGTTGACCAGTAAAGAAAACAAAATGCTTTTAGGCTAAACAAGTCTACAAAGAGTCACGTGGTACTCAGCAGGTTTTACCCCTGTATTCCATATTCCGTAGAAATCTGCCGGAACCGAATAAGTGCAGACATTAATAGACGCTTCCTCATTTTGTCTGATATTCTTTCTAAATCCAAAATCGCTTTATTTTAATTTTGGTATGAAATCAATATGTTGTTGCCTTGACTTGTATACAACCTCGTGTTCGTGGATCTCGTTGTTCAACTGATCACGTGACTTTTCAGTTGAGTAATTCTCCTATATTCTCGCAACACCTTTTTATTTAATTTAACATGTAAACGTTACTACCTCAAAAATATCGAAATTTACGAAAAATGTAGTCTGGTATAAATTGAACCAAAATAGTAACCATTTTTCATTTTAGCAAAGTTTGCCCAGCAAGGAGTTCAAAAGTGGAGTTTAGACTTGTAATCTATCCTCAGCGGAAGAGACCATCAACGATGGTTAACTTAACAGATAGTTTAAATGAAAAATTTATTGGTACAATTGCATGACGTCAAAGCATCTGGTCCGTCCATCCAACCTCGTTTTCATGAATTTCATTGTGATTTTGATACTTGCTAATTAGCCTGTTTTTGTTAAAACCCGATCAAAAATGCTTTTGAGAAATCTTTCCGATGTTTCAAATCAAACAAAACGAAATTCTTAAAAGCATGAAACATGAAAGATTCTTTGCTGTGAACATGATCAAAAATAGGTTGAAACATATTCTCGAAAAATGTTTATTCCGTTTTTGTTGCTGAAACAAATTCTCTGTCGAAAATAACATTCGTTCAAAAATGACGTATGTCATTCATCTGACGACTGTTGATAAACAAATTCCAAACATGTAAATGGAAGTATATCACCATAGCAACTATAACACGAAGACTATTCATCCTATAACAAACTAAATCTATATTACAGAGTAGTAACCCTAATTAGTGGACACTATTGGCGCAAAAAATTTTGTCCGCTTACTAGAATGCTTTTTATTTTAAGGCCAATTTTCGTTTTAAATTCGTGCTTTGATTTCTGTGGGAAGGAGGAGGAGGGAGTTGGGGATTATTAAAGACTTAAAAGACTAACATTTTTTAATAATAGTGACCTTACGAAAGCGGAACGGCGACGACGACTCAAGAAACTGGAACGAGGAGCAATGCGCATGCGTAAGGGCTGATTCCCTTCTCGTCTTCGTTGTCTATGCTTCGTTGAGAGAACGAAAAAAAGAGGTTTCTTCGTCGTGGTGATAGGTGAGTGTATTTCAAGCTTTTTTTCCAAGTTGACTAAATGAAAGCTGTTCAAAATAGTGACAACTCGTTTACTTTCACTCATGAATGTTTTCAGATCAATTCTTGTGGTCATGGAGGCCGAAGATGTCAACAGTAAAAGGTGGGTTTTCTCATGTGTTTACTTCGCAGAACGACGCAGTAAGAGACAACGCAACTCCGGAGATCGTCGTCGTCGTCGTTGTCGTTTGTTCGTAAGGTCACAGAGTACGCCGTCAACATAACAAGGATGAATTCTTACGATGGCCCTGAAGGCTCATTTCAAATTCTATGACATTTCCCCATTTCGATAGGCATTTCTCTATTTCGATTACACATTTCTCAATTTCAATTACACATTTCTTGTTTTCAACAAAGACATATTTCGTGTGCATATTTTTGACACTTCCGCGCTCCATATGACACTTCTCAATTTCAAATCATAACACTTCCGCGCTCCATATTTTTTATATAATCGAGGCCTAGTATTTGTCTCTACCACCCAAACTTAGGTCAGTAGTTTTGACATGATACCGCTCAACCACCAGATGAAACCCGATTCGGGTTCAGTTAAAGTATGTTATGCACATGGCATGGAATGGCGGCTGGCACTTGGCAGCTGGCAGCATATGGCTTTACCTGGACTTTTGAGTTAATAAGTTCAACTTATTGTCATTTTCAAACGTGAAAACTCCAAACACTTCAGGGATGTGGAAACGTTTGCTTTGTTGCTTTTTTTGTTTTCTCTTTTGTTTTGTTTCTCTGCAGTAGCTATCTCTCTTTACTGGTCTGTCATATACTCATCATCAGTGTCAAAGGTCAGTGGGGTCACCTTTTTTATAACATTTGCTATGGAAGTGGTGGTTGGCTTAGGTTCTCTGACCAAATTTGCTATCAACAGTGGAATAATTTGCAAATCTCTGGCACTTAGATGGATATGACAAACTAAAGCCATTTGGATTCAGTATCCATGGCTGCATTGATGGATATTCCAGAAGATTGTTGTGGTTAGAGGTAGCGTCAACAAATAAGCAACCTGAAGTCATTGCAAACTTTTACTTAAATTGTGTTGAACAAATGAAGGGATTACCAACTCGAATTAGATCAGATGATGGAACTGTAATTAGTATCATTGAACCATTGCACATAGCTCTGAGATCATCACACAATGATGAATTCTGTGGTGAGGCAAGTTTTTGTGTTGGAACCTTTCCAGCCAATCAAAAGATTGAAAGCTACTGGTCACAGTTGACAAAGGAGAGACCAATGTTACTTGTCAGAGGCGGATGCAGATTTTTACAGATTGACAATACATAATGGCAAGTTAACGACTTGACGCTCTCCTCCTGAAATTTTGCTTCACCTCTGTATCCGCGCCTGCTTGTTGAGATAGTGGTTACTTTGGTATATGTCTTGTGTTTAAACAAACGGGAGCAAATATTTAGATATCCTGCTCTTGAAGGTCCTCTGTCTGTTACATGGATTTCAACATTATATGTTAGCCTCACCTCCACATAGTCGTACGCTCTAAGTGTCCATACAATCTATTGTTTAGTAAACAATAGGAACATTATTGTGTTCCCCACGATCTATTGCTTAGCTTCGAGCGTATGGCTAAGTGGAGGTGAGGCGTTATGTTTATGCAACCACGAAATATTTAGCGATTTAGTGACTAAGGAGGCTTCACCGTGGTTCAGGCGGACGGGCCAAGAAAATTTTGCAATTTGGAACCCCTCAGATTACAACGGCTAAAATTTTTGTCGTCTTAATTATTGCACTTGGGAGGGCTGGCGCCCTGTTATGTTATATTTGTTATATTTTAAGAGTCGTTCTTAATTTTTAGATAGTACTTGTTATAACAAGTACTATCTAAAAATTATTATATATAGACAGGGGTAGCAGAGGACACGAAAAATGAGGAAACTATGCAAATTCGAGGGACATTTCAAAACTGCTATAAGTATTTAGTATCCATCATAAATATCCAAAATGTCTTTACCGGACTTCAAAAAAACATTTCTACATTGAGATATTCCAATTTTAATATCGCAATAAACTCAAAAATCTTTCAGCCAACTTGCTCCGCCATGTTATCTTCTTTCCGTTTTAGCTCGTGTCAAATCGAATCCCACATTCGAATTCTTTTGTAAACAAACTTTTTTCCCAGGGGGTTGCAAAATGAAAGAACAATGGAGAAAAAGAAAAAAATCTTTCAATTACATTTCATATACTTTGATCATAGCATTTTCCTTAATTAAAACAAAAAAAATTAAATTTTTATTATCTTTTCTTCAAAATCTACTACCCTAACGTAAAACAATAAAAAAGTAATCAATAATTGACCCCCGGTAGCGCTTTCTGCGAAAAATATAAACAAAACTACAACAAAAAGATAAAGTAAAAAGTAAAAAATTTCTGTTTTGAAATGGCGTCTAGTGACGAAAAAATTGATGGTGTAAATAACAAGCACTGGCTTATGCTAACACCGAAGAAAAAAAAAGAAAAAACAGGCATGCATCATTCATAACTGTAACTACGATGGTCATCCCCTGCGAAACTTCACAGAGCATTCGTTGGAAAAAGTGAAAAATGCTAGGTAAAAGATGTGATTTTTTTTGTTATTATTATTTATTCAACTTGTTCAATTCGCTTGTCCTTAACTTTAGTGATTGCTCCACAATTCTATCTATTTTAGCAAAATACGTGAAGATGGAGTACTTGCTATTCTTTTGGAAAACACCAACGCACAATTTCATCAAAAGTGCTACGACCAATATACCCATAAAAAATGTTTGAGGAGACTACAAGAACAGAAAAATGATACACAGGAAGAAGTTCAGGAAGAGGTATCGACAACAACACCGTGCAGAAGTTCGGGTCGCAAAAGAGATCGTGCATTTTCTATTGAGGTCTTTTGAAAGATTATTTAATTTTCAAAAATAATTACCTTAAATTTAACCCAATCCTCAACCGCTAGCAACGGGAACAATCTGGAACAGTCACTATGTCGAACTTTATTATTCGACTTTATTTCTATAGGTAAAGTGGTAGCAGATGTTCAGTGCTGCATTTGCTACAAAGAAGTATCGAAGAAAGGCGGTGGCTACAAACCTCTCACACATCTTGAAACAGAAAATGCAGCAAACTGTTTAAAAGCGTGTGCCCTCTCACGAGATGGTAATGAACGTCTCCGTGCAAATGTTGCGGGTCGAAATTGGGAAAGCATTGTTTGCTTAGACCTATTTTACCACAGAAAATGTTACCGGGATTTTACTCGCCAGAATGGAAAATGTTTTGATGGTCAGGCTATAAGAGATGATACCGCCTAACAGCTTTTATGCAAGTTTATTCAAGAACACGTCGTTGAAAACTTTGAAGTTATAGAGTCAAACAATGTTTTACAATTTTTCAAGTCTCACTGCTCCATGGAATATGAGCCCGATAAGAGAACTTTAACTGGTTTACTTTTAAAAGACTTTAACAGCAAAATTGACATTTGGTCTCCTAAGTATGGAAGCTCGTTCATCTTTAATAACGAAATCGAAAAGGGTAAGATCATTGAAGTTCTACTGAAGAAAGTTGACGCTGCTAACGAATTGCCTGCTCTCCATGCATTCACTGGGAACGATTATACAAGTGCGTTCCATTCAATTGGCAAAGCAAAGGCATTCAAGATAATGAAGGAGTCACCAGATTATTTATCTGTTTTTAAAAAGATGGGAACTTCCTTCATTTTCGATGCTGATACTTTCACTACCTTGCAAGGTTTTGTAAGTCAGCTTTATGGAATAAAATGCAACGATGTCGATGAAGCAAGGTACAAAAAGTTCTGCAAGTCATCAATGTCAGCCGAGCCTCAGAAATTGCCACCAACAAGGGACGCACTCTTGTGCCACTGTAAGAGAGCATGTTTCGTAACGGCTGTTGTTAAACGTTCGCTGAAGCAAATGCCTAATATACCAAGCCCTGACCAGCATGGCTGGAAAATTGTTAACGGGGATCTGCAAATTCAGTGGATGTTACTACCGCCAGCACCACAGCAGCTGTTACAACTGGTTTCTTGTTCGTGCAAGAAATCAGATTGTCGTACAAGAGTTTGCCAATGTAAATCGCATGGCCTCAAATGCACAGACTTATGTGGATGTCCAGATAGCTGTGCAAACAATGATGATGTGGATGATGGTGATGATGATGATGACGACGACGATAACGACAGTATTTCTGATGACGATGTGGAAAGTGGCGATGAACTTTAAATTTTTCTTTTCTTTTCTTTTTTTCTTACTGTACGATTTTTTATAAGCAAGTAACAATTTTTAGTGACTCATTTTTAGCCGAGTTCTATAAAAGTCTAAAGTTGATTAATGCCTAAAGTAAATATTATCGCGAAATTCGTAAAATACTAAATAGGTCCCTTTATCCAGCAGTCATATCTTATATCTAATGTAAATTTAAGAGTTGCATATATTTGATATTTGTGTTTAACAATTTTTCAGATCGTGTTTTGTTGTTTATCAATATAGAACAATCGTTAAGACATTCAAAATACGACATTTTATCAAGATTTTGATGACGTCATCTTCTATTATATTTTTGTTTGTATTTTCTGATGTGTAAATATTTAGTCTATACTGTAACAGTAAAAATTACTAAGAATACAAAGATCTATCGATTGGTAAAAATATTTTTCAAAAATGACGTCATATATTTTACAATTGGGCCTAGTGACGTCATCAAACGTCACAAAACGACAAATCTGTCCCTGGGGACCCCCTGAAATATTTTTTTTTTGGCCGGTAAAGATTTTCTTCATAAGAAAAGGGTCCTGAAGCTGTTTCAATAGGATTTGAAATGTCCGGGTGTTTTCCAACTTTTTAGTGTCGCCTGCTACCTGTCTATTAAGGTACGAATAGAAAAAATCACTAGAAAAAGTGTTTTATTTTAAAAGTTGATATTATTGTTGCATATTATTGTTGATATTATTGTTGCATTTGTATTATGTTTATTGTCGGAAGAAAAAAGTGATAATGAAAATATATCGAACAACCACCTTAATCGAATTTTGTACCTTTAAAGTAAAGCTTTTTGGGGCCATTTCATTTAGATCGTATTCCAAATCTTCTGTTTTTAAATAACCCAACCTCGGAAACCCTGGGAACGAGGTTGTAAATAACCAAAAGACACCAATATTCCTAATTTTCCTTTTCTAACAATGCACGAATAGGCATTACCGACGTTTTACGCCATGTAGCTGTTACAACAGGGTGTCACGTCGTTGGAAACTGGTATGGTAAATAAAGGGATGATAAGGATAAAGATGGTTTATCTCCACAATATTTCTGCATAATGAGTGAAGAAAAAGAATTTCAACTAATCCGATTAATTTACTAAACCCGACCAGGTGAAGGTGACATAATAAGGACCAGATTAAAAAAAGTTATCAGGGATGGTGAAGTGCGCAAATTGAAATGCGGAAAGTCTGACAATCAGAAGTTAAGAAATGCGAAAAATGAAAAGAAAAATTGTCTCAGTGAAACAAAGAAATGTCATTATGAAAAATGAATAAATGCATTTGACGAAATGGAGAAATGCATTCATGAAATGAAGAAATGTCTATTATTTGAAATGAAAAACTTCCGAAATGAGCCTTCAGGGCCATCGTAAATTCTATGGGAAAAAATGCTACTGTTGGACATATCCTTAAAACATCTCTGAATGTTCCTCTCCTTGTCTTTATACTTCAAGTTGAAGTTATTGGGAAAAGAGTAAACCGTGGAGGAGGATATGGACTTGAAATTCCCGTGAAATCTCATATCTGTGAGAGAGAACTTTAAGTGTTAAAAATAGAAGAATCAGAGAGAACACTGTACTATTCTTTTCAATTCACTTGGGAATTTATTTCTGGCAATATCTTATTTTTAGAATTCCTACATGATGTATTTTTGTTACATTGTTGATCAGTGACACGATTGTTTTTACCAAGTCGTTTACTTTCAGTCATTACAGCTTTTAGCCAAGTTGTATCTTACAACATATCTACAATATCTGAACTGTAAAATAATTGATTTCGTAAATAAATAAATAAATTCTAGAATCTTCATATATTTACAAATAAAAACTTTTCTCTTGACTTAAAAACATCAACTTGTATCAAAATTCAAAAACACGAACAGAAACAATTTTTTAACAGTAGCGACTCTGCGGGGGGTCTTTTCTTCTATAAGATGGGCATGAAGTTGATATAAGTTAACATATATGCTGAATTAAAAATGAATGAACTTCATCAATAAATAAAAACTAAACAAACATGAAACGAAAGATTTTTTTACATTAGCGACTCTGCGGGGGGTCTTTCTTCTAATAGGATAATTGCAATAATTATAATTGGGAGTTTGGGCACGAAGTTGGTTAGTTAACATGGTAATTAGAATTGTCTCAATAATAGAAAGTTGTTAAAGGAGTGGTGTCATGAAAATTTGAAAAAATTTTTTTTCTTCGTATATCCCTTGTTTTAATGTAGATACTACAAAATAAATTTAATTTGGAAAAAAAAAGTCTTTTTTTCGCTATAAAATGCCACTTTAAAACATAGGCTTAAAACGCTGAATAAATTAGTAATAATTATGTGACGTCTTTGAAGAAGTTATATTCAGTGTGTTGATCCGATGTTTTGCATTCAAATCGAGCGAGTGTTCTTTGAAATTCAAGCAATAACTAAGTATTTTTTTAAAATCTAATGAAAAACATGGTTATTTGTGCTGCTGTGGGATGTGACAGTGACTCAACGAAAGGACAGTACATTAGTTTGTTTAAATTACCTAAAATTCATATTTAAAAAAAATATGGATTTCAAAGTTGAAGCGAGGCCAATCTTCCATCTTTACCTCACTTATATTTTAAAGAATCATGTTTTGGAAAAAATTTGATGGTAAACATGTTATAAGGAGTTTTACTTTAATGTTTTATCTACACTTTTCGTTATACATAGGTGAACTTTTACTTTCTGTGTGCAAGTGTTTTTTCGATTTTTGTTTTCGTGTTTCTCTTCGAACTGGGCATTTGAATATTATTCCGTTTCACCGATTATTTCATTATTGTTTTCATGGAATGAGCTATTGATTCTTGAACTCCTGCACGGAAAACGGAAAATTGGAAAAACGTTAACTTTCAATATAATGAATTTTACTACGATCAATGATCAGCTCAATATTGCATGTATTTTTTTTTTCGTTTTGATTTGTACAAAAATTATTTTGAAATTTATCGTCTTCGATCGCATAAACTTCTTTGCAACACATTTGCATCACTGTTTGTTGCCAACTCTCTCCAGTAAAGCATTTTCGTCATCAAAATCATCATCCGGACTTCTTCATGTTCATTACAGCAACTGGGTCAAAACTATATTGCTCAAACCGCTAAAATTCTCTGTGAAATCCTTGAATAAAACTCATTGCTACATTCTTCATCTTCGCTGAGAACATCTGATTCCTCTTCACTTGAATTCTCACTCATAACTTTTGAAAACATGAGAAACTAATACGCTCCTTTGCACTGACATAACAAGTAAAAATAAATGAAACTTCTTCAATGACGTCACACGCTTTTCATCAGAAAAAAAGACGGGGGTTTATAAAAAAATTAAAAACTCAATATCTTCGGAAGTAAAACGTTTTTTAAAAAGGCTTTAACGCAGGTTAACTATACATTTTTTAAACTAAAATTTGTCATAAAATTTGAAATGACGATACCACTCCTTTAAATATGTATAAATAAATAAATTCAAGTATGTGCAATTAAAAATCCACATCACGGATGGTAATAATAATAATAATAATAATAATAACAATAATAATAATTTCAGCATATCCAAATATGTACATTGGCTCTTCATCTGAATATTGCGTATTTGTGTGTGTGTGCATAATGCCAATATAAAATTTTAACGTAAATAAACAATTTTTTTTTTTTTTTTTTTACATACTTAATGTTCTTGCGAAAGCTTTGTCTTTTAGGAATTTCTTCGTCTCATGTTTGAATTCGTGTAGTGTGGTCGAGTTTCGTGCTGACTTTGGCAAGGCATTGAAGATATTTTCAGCTTCTTGTTGGAATGTAATGGCTTTTCCGTTGCATTTTAACATTATACCAGTGTTCGCTGTATTACTTCTTAATGTGCGTGCGTCTTTTTTGTGTTCTACACCAATGTTTGATGGAGCGTTTAAGTCGTTCATGCCTTTAAAAGCAAGAACAGCAATCCCATATTCGTGTTGTTCGATTACAGGCAACCAAGACAGATTAATGACATCATGAATGTTCCCGAATTTGTTGTACACAAAACCAGCTGCTGCGTTTTGGACCTTCTGTAGACGTTTTACCAAATATTGCGGTGTTGTACCTAAGTATACTGCATTTCCGTATTCAAGTTGAGATAAAACGAGGGAGGTAGCTAACTGTTTCTTTAGTGAGAAAGGGATTAATCGTTTGAGATGTTTGAGTGTTTTTAGTGTACTGAAGCATTTTTTGGTGATGGTATTGATGTGGTCTTTCCACTCAAGATGTTGGGTAAAGGTGACGCCGAGTATTTTGGTATGGTCTACAGTGTTAAGCGGATGTCCATCAATCATGGTTTTGTTGACAATGTCATCTATATTGTGATGACGTGATAACTGCTTTGTAGAGAATAGCATTGTTGTTGTTTTCATAGGATTGAAAATTAAGTTTGAATTGGAAGACCAGTTCTTTAGATTTTGTAGATCTTCTGTGAGATTTATTGCCTTATCTTTGATTTGATGTGGTTTACTGTGAATATAAATGGTTGTGTCATCAGCATATTGTAATGAATCAGAAGCATTGAGGTAGTGTTCCTATGGTATGGTTCCTACAACAAAAACAAACTTCATTAGCGTGTTGTCATAGTAACGATAGGAAACTTTTCATTAAAACAGTCTTTTCCATCCAACTTTTTTCTGATAAAAACATTTAAATGAAATATTTACTTACTTTTAGTGTTGAAGAAGAAATTTCTTCATTCTTTTCTTCTTTTCATCGTCACCTTTCCGCTCACACGCCATACCATATGCAGTTCGTCCAAGTTTATCTTTAATATGACGATCTGCTCCATGGCGTATGAGCGTTTCAACACTTTCGAAATTACCAACCCGTGATGCGTAGTGAAGTGGTGTGGAGTTGAAGTAGTCAGTTTGTTTATTGATAAGATGAGGTGCGGACTTTATTAAAAAGGTGAGTGTATCGGTAGAATTATTACGTGCAGCAAAATGGAGTGCTGTTCGTCCATATGTGTTCGTCGCTTCTATCTCTGCACCTCTGTTTATTAATAATCGAGCAATTGAGAGTTTGTTGGAAGCAGAAGCCATCATTAAAAGTGTGGATTCATCACTCCTCATCTTCACGATCGATGGATCGACCGTGAGGATGTTTTCGATGGATTTCAGGTCATCACGTTCAATAAGATCTTCAAGATCTAAAATAAATGAAAAATAAATGATAAAATGCACGAAGAATAATCGAAATAAAAATAGATTTTAAATGGAAAGAAATTCTAAACAACTAATAATTAATAATTATAACAAATAAAAATAAAAAGTAAAACTAAATAAAAAAAGGTTTTAGAATTTATCAGAACTTTTGTGAATCTTCTAAACCAATCAAAACAACTGACGTTTTTTTTTTTTGTTTGTTTGTTTTGATTGCGACTTGCCTTAATGTTTACTGGTACCGTACTTACAGTTGAGGACACGGCATTATTCCCAGTAAAATCCTCGTTCCTATGCGTAGCGAAAATTTATACTAAATTAATACAATTTTCATTTACATCATGTTTGATTTGACTTCGCTAGCCTCGGCGTCACAGAACAATGATTCAGCTAGCTTGGTGTTGAAAATTGTTCGGCTGCCCCGGACTGCAGACTGATTGCATCAATGAAAAGGCGATTTTTCTCTTGATCCATGATGCTATGAGGTCGTAACGGCTTTTTCTTTTCTCTGAGATCAATTCTGCCAATCGCTTATAAAATTTGCTGCATTCTCGGCCCATGCCCCCAGTTGCAGAAAAAATCAGTGGGGTGAACGTACCATGTTCAACTTCGAGGATACGTTTATTATAATGCTTCTTTTTCTCTCGTTCATTCGCTTTATACGTCTTTACAATACTTTGGTTGCAATATCGTGCGGCGTTTGGGTTCAACACCCTTATGTCAAAAAATGCCACTTGACCATTACACCAAAAACTTCGGGAACTGATGTCACTTCTTGCTTCCACGTTCGTATTCACCCCTCGGAACCAGGTTTCTTCACCTGTAAGTTGTTGTAATACAGGCTCTATTTTCACATCTTTGCAAACCTCGTTTAAGAGTGGAGCTGTTATGTTTCGAAGCTGATTATGTCGTGTTGATATAAAACCACCTTTCTTGCAGGATAGTGCATGCTGTATGGTAAAGGTTGTTCCACACTCACACTTTTCAGGTAAACGAGTTAGTGACCATCCATATCTGATACGGATCAAATCCCAAAATTGTTGCTTGTTCGGAACGTAGCCTTCATCTTTTAATGGCAACGTATTTAACCATAGGGATGCACCATTTTCTTGGTTTAGTTTAATCAGCCGTTTTTGGTTTTCGTCTAGATGTGAATTTAAATGCAACAACTTAGCCTGGTTTCTTTGAAGTTTACCTTTACGAATTTTGTTCTTCGAATTTACTGTACTGATAGATGTTGTATCATATTGGACTACTTGGTTGACAATGTTGGATTGAAGTTTCTCGGTTAACTTTAATGAGTTTGCGTATTCGATTTCTGCTAATTCAGTGAAGATCGGAATGCCAAGGCCACCGAGCTTTGATGGGAGTGACAGCAACTGACGATCAGTACGAGAACATTTTATGCCATTCGTGATCGCTGGAATGAAATCGGTTGAAATGATTTGATCTACACTTTTAAGATGTTCAGAGATGTTTGGTATTGTTCTCATATAGTACGTAAGTTTGTGTTTATAACCACTAACAAAGCAGCTATATGCAGCTTGAGGCTCAATTCTTGCGATCTTTGATAGCATTGCTAACTCTTCCAACCAGGTGTTTACTTTCTGTTTCATGTATTCGTCTTCGTAGGCCTTTGAACCCAGAACAGCACCGAGATGTCTATTACCACTTGACGTTATCTTGATGTCACTTTCTCGGAATATCAGTTTGGCGTTTTGTAACTGTTCTTCTTTTACGATTAACCAGGATTTACTGGCTTCAGGAAAATAGCCAAATTTGGGACCGATATACGGCAAAGTAGTTTCCACCAAGACAATAGATCTTTTGTACTTCCAGCAGCCGTTACATCATCAGCATATGCAGCTGTTTTAGTATCAGCATTGGCTTGAACTATCATCAGTATCAATGGGATTATTGCTATAGCATAGATAGCCATAGCAATCGGGTCGCCTTGAGTAGTTCCTTCGCATGATTTTAATTCGGTAACACCCAACACAAATAGTCTCGACGGTAATGAGTAGCAATTGTAGACGAATGTTGCTATCGATGGACAGATGATATTAACATTATGTAGGAATACTTTACGGTTAATTGAATTGAATGCGTTCGATGCGTCAACTAACAATACGGCTTCGGTTTCATTTTTCTGAAAGATAGTATTTATCGCGTGAACTATAGCTTCGCAACCAGCATCATGACCGGCACACACTTGAAGTGAACCAACAGAAGATATAACATCATTCCTTAAAGCTTCTATGACAACTTTGCCAAGAATTTCACCTACGCCGATTGGTCGTAATCCAGGATTTTTGTCTAAGGGGATCAGACGACATGCGAGAAAAGTCTCTAAAGACGAAGATTCTTCTTTGATCGAACACATTTTCTTTATAACTTCGGAGAGAGCTTTGCATAGATTAGCAGAACTATCCCCATAACTGTTTGATGTTAATATTCTCCGCCAGCCATCAGCATCCAATCCGGAAGGTCCGGAGCCACCTTTGGTTTTTAACACTGCTTTTCTGACCGCTTCAGGTGTTATACACTCATATCTGATTGAATGTATTATGTCAGGAACATCACTAAGCAGAACCTCAGGATCAGCATCGTGCGCTTTAGGATGTTTAAGTTGTAATTTAGAAAGAGTGTCTTTATTGAGTGGAAGAATCCCATTATGCATATTGTTGGTTAGTATTTTGATCGCTCCATTGACGTTACCTTTTTGCATTTCAGTGGCGAATTTCTTTGACAATTCAGCAATGGTTTTTGGATTACTGAAAGATTTGAGGTTACGTTGAATTGTTTCGCTTTCCCAAAAGAGTTCTAGTATGTTACCCTCATTCCACAAGATCATTCGTCTTTCAAGTGCTCCTAAATGATCTTTCGCTTTACTCATTTTTGATGGCTTCTGAAGTAACAGTTGTGGCATAACCATTATAGCCTTGAAAGCTACGTTCTTTAAGGCAGTATTACCGACCCAAGATTGCATCAGTCTGGTGATCTCATCGATATATTGCTTTCCAGCCCGACCAGTTGGTAACAAAAACAGATTCTTTCTCCAATAGACTATTTTCTCGTATACAAGGTTGAGGTTGTTTTCGAAAACCTTACCATTAACTTGACCCCATTTATACAAAACGTTTGTTACTGCTTCATTCCGGATTGATGTTTCACCATTGGAATTAGGATCATCCGGATTATCAGGTGGTCTTTCCTTTACACGTTCCCTGCAATGTCTTTGATGAATTTTTAAACCAACTGCTTTTTTGAATGATCTACCGCAGTCATGACATGAAGTAATAGCGGGTGGCGTATTTGCGTAATTTGGCTTTGTACGCGTTGACTCGATATCAGTCTCCAAGAGTGCACTTGTATCAGCTTCATTCTTCATCTCGAAAAACTCTTTAAGTTATACGGAAGTAATGTGCATCATACAAATTTTTTTGTAGCAATTAAAAGCGCAATTAAAAAGCTTTAACTAAACTTTCAGGACTTTTTTTCCGTTACGGAGAAAAAGGTGGTATGCAGAGGTGACGCAAGTGGAGTGGGTGGTTGTGGAACGCCGTGGATCGGTGCACCCCCCCCCCCCCTCCCGTCTATGACGTCATAGCAAAACTTAATGACGTCTATCTCTTGAACTGTTCGTCACAGACATATGGTTCCATATATCATTTTGATCAGCTTTTCAAGCTCTAACTGATTTTAAAGCGAAATGAATCTTCATAATTTCCATTTATTCCCCCACCACCTATGACGTCACAGCAAAACTTAACAGGAGAAATAGTCAAAAACCTATCAAAACCCGGAAAAAAATACTATAAAGCTATAACATTGTACAGTTGTTCTATAATACTTATAGCTCTACCAAAAAAAAGCCCCATCAATTTGACCATGGGAAACCTGTTTTTTGGCCAATTCAAATTTGGTCCAAAGGACAAATTTGACTAAAATTTTGATGTTGTCAAAACCGTTAGTTTTATATATCATTCGAAAGATAATTTCATGCTGAATAAAAAACTTGGTCACGGCAACCTTTGAAAATGTACCGTTTCGTCGATATTTGAGCTCAAAGTGTGTATGATGACGTCATCAGTTTTAGTGAGATTTTCAACTTTCGCAAAATTATATGTTCTATATATCATTTGAAAGATAATTTTATGCTGAGAAAAAAAGTTGCTTTAATTTCCACAACCTTTTTTGTTCAAAATATTTCAACCAAGAAAAAAGTTGAGCATGCGCAGCATTAAATATTTTTTTGCTTTTCGAGCGAAAAATTTCTTTTCTTTACTGTGCCAATAATTTCAACTCTAATTTCACTCAAAAATATTCGTCCAATCAAAATCGTGCAAAATGTTCTGATACTTTGTGATCATGATGATTGCAAGAAATATTTCAACTGGTTTATTATACGAAATCCGTTCAAGATTAATGACGAACACCTTCACTCGATGTCATCTGGGGTAATTTCAAGGCATGGAAGTGACAGTGTTAATTGTGAAGAAGCAGAGCGCATCGGAGCTGAAATTCAAGCAGGTTTAGATAACATCAAATTCCTTGATGTTAAGATAAAGAGAAAAAAACAATTCAAAGCATTGAATGTCCTTACAAGAAGCGTTAATGTTGGTGATAAGGATCCAGTTAGTGTGAACCCAACAATCCTTTTTACAAGATTAGGTGTAGCTGAGCGAGAAGAAGATGTAGGGAGATATTCTGATTCCGAGATGACAGTTCGACCTTATTCATTGTTTAAGAATGAACTGATGAGAAAACCAGATAAATCATCCCTAAGAATCATTCTGCTTACAGACGAATCGAGTTTCCTTGGATGAAGTAATCATTGGCAAGTATGTTATTGATGGCGGCGCACTCCTTCATCGTGTTTGATGGAAAAAAGGCATGGAATTCAAAGACATAGTTGAGGCCTATGTTAGATATGCCCAGAGGAAGTATGGTGGGAAAACTTATGTAGTTTTTGATGGATATGAAGAAATCAAATCAAATGAGCACATAAGTCACACATAAAATCAGCCATAAAATGTGAAATCAAATGAGGAGATAAGGAGATCGTCTTTCGCAAGACGTGAATATAAAAGTCGACAATCAAGTGCCATATTCCAAAGAGCAGTTCCTATTAAATGCACATAACAAAAGCCAGCTGATGTCATTGTTAAAGGATTTCTTCACAATTGAAAGACATAGTGTGATGGTTTATAAAGGTGACGCGGACACCAAGATTGTCAGCACAGCATTAGAAGTCTCTAAGGAATTTCCAACAATTGTTGTTGCAGATGACACTGACGTTGCAATTGTGCTGTTGTATCATTGGAATAAAAATCTTTCTGAAATAGTCTTCCCCCAAGAACGAGAAGTAAAGACTTTGAGCATTTCAAAAGCATCTATCAGTATAATTGACATCAAAGAGCATTTATTTTTTATTCATGCATGGTCAGGATGTGACTCAATCTTCTCTATAATGGGAAAAGGCAAACCAAGTTTTCTTAAAATGATACGGAAATCTTTACCAATACAACGTGCATCCGATATTATATCTGACTATTGGGCAGATAAAAGTTATTAAAATCGTACTTCTAAACTCACATGTTTGACATTGCATCTGTAAACTAACCATCAGAACTAATCTACTTTTAGACAAAGAAGTTGCTCCACCAAATCTTTTGAAAGTTGTTCGATGCAAATGTAAGACAGGATCCAAAAATCAGTGTGGAACGAACTTATGTTCTCGCAAAAAGAATGTAGCGATATTGAAGAAAATGACTATGAAGATGATTTGGAATGTGAAAGAAACATTTTTGATGTATTTGAAGAATGATGTGTTCATATGTTAAAATGTTATAACATAAATATAATTTTTTACTATTTTGACATTCACAATCTACGTCATGAAACTTTTATACTATGTTCTGGTATAGTATAGTGTTGTAATCAAACAAACAATAGAAAACTTTGAAATCATCATTATGACTGCAGACTCAATTATCTACAAAGTGATACATTTTGAAAGGTTGCTGTAAGCAACTTTTTTTCTCAGCATAAAATTATCTTTCAAATAATATATAGAACGTATAATTTTGCGAAAGTTGAAAATCTCACTAAAACTGATGACGTCATCATACACACTTTGAGCTCAAATATCGACGAAACGGTACATTTTCAAAGGTTGCCGTGACCAAGTTTTTTATTCAGCATGAAATTATCTTTCGAATGATATATAAAACTAACGGTTTTGACAACATCAAAATTTTGGTCAAACTTGTCCTTTGGACCAAATTTGAATTGGCCAAAAAACAGGTTTCCCATGGTCAAATTGATGGGGCTTTTTTTTGGGTAGAACTATAAGTATTATAGAACAACTGTGCAAAGTTATAGCTTTATAGTATTTTTTTCCGGGTGTATACCTAATTCTACTCTACTCTTTTAATATGCCTTGGTATATCATTTTAATCAGCTTTACGAGCTCTGTCGTCAGATGAGCACAAATTTTAAAGTGAATTGAATCTTCATAATTTCCACAGATCCGAAAATTTTCCACATGGAAAGTCAGGCAAACATATTTTAAATATAAATGCGATAGAATAGCTAATAGCAAGTAGGAAATGTAAATTAATTGATTGTCAGTCGAATCGATTGAAATCTTATAAAACAAAACAAAGTCTCTTTGAAGAACAGGAAAATAGATAAAAAAGCATCAATCAAGAATAAATTTTACCTATTTCAATATTATGTAGACGACCAATGTTTAGCATTAAGTAAATATTGGTATTGATTTATCATGACCATGCAGTTAAAGTCTCAACTCGACAACACAGAGCTCCACACAGTTCAAAAGTCGAGAAGAAAAGAAATAGAATTCTGTTTCGCGCGAATAAAACTCTTCTACAAAAACTATTGGATAATTTATTCGAAAATAGACACAGGTCAGATAACGTGTTCGAAAGATATACTTGGTCCAAGTCACATGACAAATACAAAAAAAGCAGTTTAAGGACAAAAAGAAATCCAGGGCGATTTTTACGATAAAAGGAAAAAAATTCTATAATTTAGAGATTATGAACAGCTGCAAGGTTTTGTCGTATCTACCAGCAATACAAGCATCAGGATTTTGTAATGTTCGATGTAATGAATAACGCTTTAATAGTAGATAGTAAGGAAAAAAAGTAAGGCCTTTAATACACTAGTAGAACTTCAAAAAATAACGAAATTTTGAATCTCAAAACTATAAAATGTTTGTTTTACCCTTTTCACCCTATATCAAGAACATTAAAAGTTTAGGAAATTTTCAAGGAAGAACAATTACACACAATACTTAAGGATAAAAGAATAGGAATAATCATAAATTATACATCCTTCTTTGAAGAAATGAAGCAGAAAAATCCTATCGTATTATAAAGCATATTTGAGAAACATTTTCCTAAGCATACCGAGGCTAAACTCGAAAACACCATGCTAATAAAAAAGGAGTGTGTTCGAACAGGGAAGAATATTGCAACGTATGAGCTTTTAGAGATGTAAATAAGCTTTCCAAAAATGTATCATACTTGATTAAACATATTCCCTTTGACCATTGTAAAGAATCGAAGCTGAAATTTTTGACGTCATTATTTTACGTTTTCTAAGTTTTTGTTTAAACATTTAAACATTTGTTCAAGCACCAAGTTAGCACATCAACCTTTGTTGTCAAAATTGCTCTTAAGGTGGATTTACACACAGCGAATTTTTCGCGCGAACCTAATTTTTCGCTGATGGACTATTGTTTTGGATGAGTCGATTGTGCAATAAAATTTTGCTTCATCGAATTTTTAGCCGTCTACAGAGTAGGATTGAGTTCAACTTTTTCGCTTGTCAAAAATTCGCTTGTGATAGACAACCAATAAAAGTACAAACAAAATGCTGATTCAGCAGTAATAATTAATTCAGTAATAATGCAGTAATTATATAAGCAACAACTTCTTAAATTTATTCAATTTGTTTGTTTACAACCACCAAAACAGTAATTCGAACCCCAAAAGTTTAAATCATTCTACAGGGAGCTTTAATAGCGGATAATTACAAAGCAATGAAATCACACAATTAGTGAAGCAATGGTTTTTTCTGAAAGATTCAGAGCACTGACAAATTTTTTTTCCTTACAAGAACCTACGATAAACAGTGTATAGAAAGAGGTTACTATGGGAACGGTTTATTTTCACATTAGGCTGGGTTTCACTTGTCCTTTTTACTGCGGAAACGGGAAATAGGTATGGGAATGGGAACAGGAAATTTGATAGCGGGGATTGGAAACAGACAAATTTATGTGCACATAATCAGTTTTTCATAATAACATTTGTAAAAAGAAAAAGGTTTATTGTATTGAAGTTATTACACATAGTTTTTCGAACATAAAAACACTTAACATAATTTATGTCATATTTATTCAAATAGAAAATGAACAAAACGTTCTAGCATTCACATTAATTTTCTTCTCAGTTTGAAACAGAAATTGCTGAAGACTGAAGCTGATGGTTAACTTCGAGAAACTATCAGAGCCTTTCTATGAACCCTCAAAGTTTTGAACGATTTCATGGAATTAATATGAGGTCATTATTCAGTTATTGAAACATTTTTGTGTCTATTTTGGAGTTCGAGACTTTGACTTGATATTTAAAAAAATCAGTTTTTTTTAAGTTCCCTAAAACATTTCTGGTGTTTCCAAGAAGACATTTTTCTTAAGATACAATGACAAAAGTTCTTCAATTTTAAATATATTTACAAAACCTCGAATTTAAAGTTGCTAACAACGAATTAAAATTATTTCTATAATTTGCTAAAGTTTGACAATTTGATGAGTTGAGTGACATATCCATTAATGAAATTATGAAAAAGGAACGACACAGTTCTACGACATGTCTAATTTTATTAAACGTTTCGCTCAACACTGTGAGCATCATCAGTTAGTTTTACAAAACAGTATGACACGAATTTTTTGTAAAAACCGAAATGAATAAATTACAAAATAACAATGACAAGATAAATGACCCGTGTATATTTTAGTGATTAAATAAATACAACGGTACAAGAGATATTCTTATTAAGTTTAGGTTTGTCCCTAGAGATGAGAAGACTTTCTTTAATTTCTTTAAACTCTAAAGTGTTTACGAAAACTGGAAAAACATGAATTTAGTGCAGCTCGACTTAGCCTTTCTGGAAACATGTGCACATAACAATATTATTCCGAACTTTCTTAACTTTCGCTTATCTAACAAAAATTTGAAGTGTTCTAAAACATATCGTATCTCGCAGTTTCGATTTTTAAAAGATGAAATTAAACACAAAAAGTTGCAAGTCCGACAACACAAGAAAGATTTCGAATTTCTCAAGAATAATTTGAAAGAATGTATGTCTTTTCTGGATTTCACGCACGTCTCATGCCTGTTCACAACTTCCAACGACAAAAAGATTAAGAATCATCAACAAATTCAGGACAGAAAACTAAACAAGTTACTGATACGACAATCTTCTAACTCAATTGGCCATGATCCTGATAAAGTTATCTTCAATTTTTCGTCTTACATTCTAACCGAATCAGATAAATCGTTATTATGCAAAGGACTCAACTTTTGCATTTAACCGAAAGAATTAAGATATGAGGACTATCTATCATCGTTTGAGCTTTTATATCGTGACATCAAAAATCTGGATTTACAAAAAGATGACCTTGAATTTATCAAATGTCGACTTAAAGACTCAGCACTAGGCTCTTTTCGATCCCTCAAAGATTTACCACGGATCAAAAATCTAACACTGGAAGAAATAAACTCTTTGAAGAATTTGATTAATCGCACTGACATCGTTATTCAAAAGTCAGATAAAGGAAATTCTATTGTATTGGTTAACCGAGAAAATTATGTCACCGGTGTTACTGAATTATTGAATGATCCATCTAAGTTCGAACATATTCAGCTTAATAAAGGTTCTGAACTAAATTATATAATTAATGTTGAAAAGAAAATTAACTCAATTTTGAAAGAATTATTGAAGAATAAGAGTATTTCTGATCAAGTATATAGTAAGCTTTCTCCTTGTGGCTCACGTCCAGGAATATTGTATGGTTTACCCAAGGTACATAAACCACTGAAAGATGGCAGACCCAAATTTAGACCTATTTTGTCTGCTATTGGTACTATCACCTATCAGATAGCTAAGTTCCTTGTACCGTTTCTTAAGGAGTGGTTCGGTTAAAAAATGAAATTTTTAAAATTTGCCAATAGTTATTCATTTTACGTAACAAATTCAAAATCCTGTAAACAAACTTCATCAAATATTCATAAACCCTATTAAAAGCTTGATCTTTTCATGTTCTTTTAAATTGCTTTTATCTGTACCTTTTTGCTGACGTCACACCAGCACTTTCATTTATTTTTTTAAAGATGTTTGTGTGTGAAGTTAAAAGAGAAAAAGTGTTCCACAAGGTTTATAAATGATTTCTGAAAAACGTCAGATGAAGAAAGTTACACAGAAGAAAACTTTTTTAACCAAGATGGGCGTTCTAGTGGAAATGAGGCAGACTCAGAAGGAGAGGCTCAGAAAAATGATGGAATGTTTTAGTCCTTATATATGTTTTAGCCAGAAAAAGAGATTTCAAGTTCATCACCTTATGAAGACGAAAATGGAAATACTAGTGATATATCCATTGATAACGAAGCATCATCATTCGACATGCGTTAAAGTGGCTTTTGTAGAAGCTCGTGAAATATAAAAGAAATCGATTTGCATAAAAAATTTGGATTTATAACTTAGCTTTACTTGATAAAGAGTAGCTTGAATTCCTTTTTCCTTCTTACCTGTAAATCTCTTTTGAAACAAAACTGTTCAAAATGAAGATAACATATTTTTGGATGTTTTGGCAGATTTTCCCTTTTAATGTTAGTTAACCATTTCTGCTTTAAATGCTCATCTTTTGGCATTGAGAAAAATGTTACGTCTTTATTTCGGGTAACTTTAAACGTATTTTTGTTACATCCTACTGCTACAGCATCTTGAATTTCGAGTTTGATTATTTTGCTATAAACGCTTCTTTCAATCGCAAACAACTCTTCTATACTTCTAATTCTGTCTTTATACTTGATTTTTTTTTTTCGAAGGTGCGCGAGTGATGTCATGAATATTTAATTAGATATAGTGCATTGTTAAAAAAATTTGTTTAGAAAGGACATGAGTTAATTTTTAAAAGAAAGAAAATATATTTCCTAGCAAATAAAATACGCAGAATTCAAATTTGTTAAGATCAGATTTTCGATTTTTTACCGAACCACTCCCTTAAGAGTCTTTCTGTTAATGAGTATACTGTTAAAGATACTTTCCAATTTTGTGGAGATATTTTAGACCAGGTTTGTAATTTATTTATGGCTAGCCTTGACGTTGATTCTTTATTCACCAACATTCCACTAGCTGAGACCAATAACATTTGTATTGAGTCATTATTTGAACACACTGACAGAATCGATGGTTTATCGAAGTCAGATTTCACTAAATTGCTCAATACTGCAACATCCCAGTCTTCTTTCATTTTTAACAATAATTTGTACCGCCAGTTAGATGGTGTAGCCATGGGATCCCCACTGGGACCTACTTTAGCTAATGCTTTTCTTTGTTTTTACGAAACCAAGTGGCTTAGTGATTGTCCCAGCACATTCAAACCAGTATTTTATCGGAGGTATGTTGATGACATTTTCGTCTTATTTAAGTCTCCTGATCATGTTAAGCCTTTTGTTGATTATATGAATACTAAACATAGCAGTATAAAATTTACTTTTGAGATTGAAAATTTAGGTAGTATGTCTTTTCTAGATGTTAAAATATCCAGAGAGTTAGGTAAATTTGTTACATCTGTCTATAAAAAACCCACTTTCAGCGGTATATACACCAATTTTACGAGTTTTATTCCTGAAAACTTTAAGCATGGGTTAATATTTGGTTTATTGTTTAGATGTTTTTCTATCTGCTCTGATTTAAGCAAATTTCATACAGAAGTCGTCAGTCTTAAGTCTATCTTGTATAAGAATGCCTATCCTAGAGGTTTTGTGGACAATTGCATTAAGAAATTTGTCGATAAAATGTTTACTGTTAAGGAATGTGTCACCACAGTTCCCAAGAAAGAACTTCTTTTATGTCTGCCATTTTGTGGGACCAAGTCATTAGAACTTCGCAGTAAGCTCGTCAGTATGGTTAAGTCCAATTTAAGGCCGACCTCCACTTAGTCGTGCGAGCGCGGCGCTCGGACGATCTATTGTTTTTCCAATTAGATATTGCGCAATATCCAATTCGTATACGAAAGAAAAGTGTTCGTCTGGGAGTTGAAACAACTTCTACTTTCAGGCGACACGATTTTGATCGCACCAATCAGCTTTCAGGAAAAGTCCAAAACAAGAAAAAAAGCGTAATCAGCAAAACATTTTTTTGTTTTTATTCGTATGAAAGTGGAGGTAACATTTCGAACACCTTTTACGCTCAGGCGATCTATTGTTTTAATAACAATAGATCGTCTGAGCGCCGCGCTCACACGGCTAAGTGGAGGTCGGCCTTTACACATGTGCAAACTCAAAGTTATTTTTAAGTCGAATAATAGACTCAGTAGTATGTTTCGTTTTAAGGACAAAATTCCCAAAGAGTTACGCTCGCTTATTGTTTATAGGTTTACGTGTGGTCGATGCAATTCGACCTATTATGGTAAGTTCAAACGGCATTACCATGTTAGAATCTGCGAGCACTTAGGGATCTCTCCTTTGACTGGCAAAAATCTCAAATCACGCCAACAATCTGCCATTTCAGACCACATTTTACTGTGGGATCACGTACCGTCTGTCGAGGACTTTACAGTCATAGGTTCGGCCACCAACAATTTTCTTTTAGAAATTAAAGAAAGTCTTCTCATCTCTAGGGACGAACCCAAACTTAATAAGAATATCTCTTCTGTACCGTTGTATTTATTTAATCATTAAAATATACACGGGTCATTTATCTTGACAATTTGAGTTAAAGTTGGACCTTTCTTGAAAGTTTTGCCTATACTATTTCTTTTCTGAATTGCTGTTTACACATCATTTTTCAACCTTGCTAGTACATGATAAAAATGCCACAAGCTCACAGAATTGTAAACTTGGTCCTTCAACTTCATTTCTTTAAAGATGGCATATTTTTTTTTTTTTTTGGAAAAGAAGCCTTTTTAAATGAGTAAATGAGGAAGCCATTAAAAATCAAACCGATTAATTAATAAACTGATTACTGATATCACTGATAACTGATTAAAGGTATTTGGACATGAACACACTCGTGTGAAAAAAGAAATGTTGTTTCTTAACTCAAGTCACCCATACAGAATCTTAAACAATTAATTTTATTGATATTGTTTAGATTATATGATTCGTATAAAAATGGAAGTTGAAATATTTAACATACCTCTGAAGGTTGGCTTCTTGATTGGCATCCTGAAAAAGGAAAATGAAGTAAGGTGTGATCGTCGAGATGAAAAAGTTATGGATTATAATACTAATAGTACTCAAACCACCTGGTGCATAGTATCCAGACCTCCAGAATTCAAAAGTAGAAAAATCAATAAATCAATAAATCAAGCTCACTTTTGTTCAGTTAGCTGTGTCAGCATTTCCACAGCAGGTAATCGGTCAACATATTCTGATATCGGTATATTAGCGATTACTGGTTTAGCAAGTTTTACCATTTTCAACGAATCCCATTTTTCAATAACTTTTCTGAACATGGATTTCTTGCTTTTACGAGACAGACCAGACAGAAGTGACAAACTGGAACAGTCGATCACAATAAACAAGATGTTGGATGTTGCTCGAGCAACATTTTCTAGGATAGTGTGACGATGAAATAGCTCAGTGCTTGATAATGGAATGACAACTTTACGAATTTGATAACCACGACAACCATTGCTATCTGCAAGTACAATCTTAGTTTTTCCCTCAATGGCCTCTGCTACTTCCCTTTTTTCCTGAAAACTTGGAATTATATTTTTATTGCCAAGACAATGTGCAAAAGTGACAAAACCTTTTCCAGCAACATTTAAAGAATCTTGTATTAAAAGCAGTTCTTCCTCATCGTGGCAGATAATGGTATCACCAGCCTTCACACTTCTGAATGCAAGAGCTATTTTTATAACCCTTCTCTGTTTTTTTGAAAGGGATCGAAGAAGGTGTCTGTGTAAATATTTACCAATTTCTTTAGTAGAAGGTACATACATTAATTCGGGTACACTGCCAAGATGTGAGTGGCCTACCTCTGTTGATTTTTCAAAGCAGTACTTTATTGATAAACCTTTGCTTGACCGTTTAGTATCAAAGAAAGTCATCTGCTTCAGAACATGCTCCTGACTTTTAAAGGGGATGGGTAGATTTTCAGATGAATTCGGAGTACCTTGCGAGATGTTTTCTGTTGATGTTTGTGTTTCATCTTGACCATTTAAAATATCACCATCATTTGGCTTGTTGCTGCTTTCACCACTTTGAGCTGTTATTGCAGGACTTTTCTTAGGTTTGACCACAATACTAGACATGCTCTTGTATATTGTAGGTGCACTTGATGCGTAATAATATTGTGTTTCTTCACCATTGATAACATCTTTAGCAACCTTTCAAATAAAAATCCGATAATCATAATCAAATAAGTTTAAATAGCATTAATTTAATTAGCCATCATTCCATTTACTGAGAAGAGACAAACTATTTTGCGATTTACCTCCAGCAGTTCGGCAATCTTCACAGAGTTCCGCATGTTTTTCTTTAACTGTAAACAGGACATATCAAGCTCAGTCTCATGCGTTATAGAAACAAGGGTTTTCTTCTTGAAGAAACTTCCACTAATATCATATCGTTCATGCTGAAAAGGCTGCAAAATGAAGGTTATGAAGTTATCTTTCAAGGAAGAAAGTTTTTCGTTAATAGCTGCTACTTCCAATTCACTCATTACAGATGCGTTAAGTTCATCCATGCATATGTGACATAGTCTGCCAGTTTCCTTTTGTTGATCTGCAATGTGTCCTAATATTTCTGAAACACGGGGAATGCTCATCTTCTTCATTTCAGCAGCAACAACAGACACATTGGTAATTTGTAATTTGACTAATCCACTCTCAACATTCTGCAGTTTCAAACTTTTCAAATGTTCATCAATATAATAGTCAACTAAACTATATGGATCGAAGCTGATATAAAATATTTTTGTGCGTTCCTCCGCAATTCGGGCCAAGAATTCAGATTGTAAAGTGCCAACAACAGTCTTTCCACAACCAAAAGCTGCTTTGACGACTTTATGTTTCCGAGGATCAACAACAGCTTGAATTTGTTCATCATTTGCTTGTAGATGTATGAGCTGCTCATGAATATCATTAGAATGTTTGGCTACTCGTATTGATGTGTTAGCAATGAAGCTGGTAATTTGTGCAATCACACGCTTAAAGTCCTTCTGCGAACAAATCGTTTCTGGTTTGTTCTTTATTATTTCAGGAAGTTTGTTTTCAAACCATTGTTTCATGTTTTCAGCATCACACAGTTGATCCTTTGTTATAACTCTTTCTATACATCCATCACAAATTAATGATCGTTCATTTTTTCGAAAAATGCGAGTTAATGCGTTGGAATGAATGTTGGAAGCAGCAACGAAGGTGGCCAGGGTGATTGCAGATTTTATTTTTTCTTGAACTGTCAGAAACTCTAGAATAGTTGCAAGATCATCGATATCTTTGGAGCACTTTTCAAATTTATCAGAAATGTCCTTTACACTTCTACCTTCAGCAACTCTGATGTCCAAGATGACACACATCTTTTGATGGAAAACCAAAATGCGGTTCGAGAATTCTAGAGCTTCTTCATTCACTTTACTTTTCAACATAAACTTCTTGTGCTCCTGACCGTCATACTCCATGATTAACACACCTCCAACAGGGTCTTCAATTTTTGACTTTGTGAGTGCATCTCTCATGCATTCAGCCACTTTTTTTGTAGCATTTTGTGAAGTATCCATGAAGATGTTTGGAAAGATTGTCCATTCTTCAAAATATTCTTTATTGTTTTTAATCAAATTACATTGAAAATAGTTGTCACACTGTTCAATCCATTGAGATGACGACATCTGCTCTGTGTGGTCTTCTGAACGGAAACATAGAAAATTATTTCTGAATTCCATTGATTCATTATCTGAAAGTAATTCTCCAATGCTTTTGTGATCAATGATGGTGTAACCTCTTGATGATTTATGAGTATGGACAAGTTTCTCTATAAACAAACAAACAAAGAAAAACTATGAAGAAAATTCACCATGAAATATTGTTACTTTTTAAGAAACTTCTAATTATTTACTGGTTGGTTTATTTATCACTGTTTTCAATTTCAAATCGTTTTGGAGAATACTTTAACACATCCTTGCCAAAACTAATTACTTACACAAATCTCAAATTTTGCAAAATTTTTTTCTTACCATTTATTAAAACTTCTTTCGAAGACAGTTCATAGATGATACCACTTTCGTCTAGATATTCTAAAACACATCTATAAATCTTTTTATTGTCTAAATCTTTGATAAGAATATAGTCATAACCATTATATCTGTCTGTCTCTATTCTCCCTGTGTCCCACAAGCCAATCTTTTCTCTTGTTTTCTTATTGCTGCCATGATGGATTGTCTCTAAAAACACTGAATCACAGTGTTGAGTGAATTTTGTGGGAACTTCAAATATGCAGCAATCACTTCCCAAGGAACATACAGTAATGAAATCTTTCACAACAATACCATCCTGCAAATTTGCCACTGAAAGGAAAAATCAATCAACATGATGTTTAAATGGTGAATCACTAGTCTTCATCTCTCAAATGCAGAAAACACAGCATTCATGAATCATCTAAACACCGAAGTTAACCTTGTTGAAAACTTTTGTGAACATAATAACACACAACATTCATAATAATAGATATGATAATGATTGTTCACAAAAACAGTTAGTGACATTAACTCATCTTTCAACTTAGATAACTTATTTATTAGATTTCTGCATAAAAAACCGTCAGTGTTTATATCAATTATATCAAGTGGGTATTATTCAAGTACGAAATATGAACGAAAAATTTAAGGCTTTTGTTATTCATAGTTTTCATAGTTATAAAATATTTTTTTACACTGATTTAATATTTTTTTTACACTGATTTAATATTTTTTTTATGGGATATAGTTAAATTCTTAAACTTTTTAATGTTATTGTTTCATTGTAGTGCTTATTTCACTGCTTAAATTAAACGACCTTCTCTTACAAATAAATTAGCAAACAAACACAATCACAAAACTGATACCATGACATCCTAACAAATTTTCAATGAAAATTATTGGGCAAATTAAAATTAATAATGCTTTACCTTTTACATTTTGTAATGGTTGCATATGGCCCTCTTCCATCAACCACATTTCAATGACACCTCTTGATATTTGGACACGGCTGGGATATACAAGATGATTTTCATCTTTAAGACGAAACAAATTAGTCATCTCTTCTTTTGTTAGGATTTTGATGCAAAAATGGAAGCAGTTAGCTAAGGCGGTTAAAATCAATTTGAATTGTTCTTTGGTGTGGTATCCACTTTCTTCATATTTCTTGACAATCTCCAACACATCAACAGCAACAACATGTTTCTGATACCAATCTAAATGATCACTAACTTCCTTTATCATCTTTTCAAAAACTTGTTGTTTATCCATGAACATCTTCTTTTCCTTGAGACATTCAATACATGAATCAATAATCGACCATTTTTCTGAAACTGTAGCAGGCACTGTTGCACTATATCGATTCTTCTTTTCCTTCTCCATGGAACTGACATTATTCCTATAATTTCAAAATCAAAATCATTAGAATAATTCCAAGTCAGTTAAAAGTTGATAATGAAACTTCATATAAGAAGAAAAGTTTCACCTGAAGATGCTGAATAAGTTTTCAGTAAAATCTAAAAAAAAAAAAACATTGACTATTACCTTCATCATTGAATTTCATTTGAGATTATCAAAAAGATTGTTTTTCTAGAGATGTTTATTGGAATATATCACAAATATGACACATTTCCCACTTATCACTCATAACTCATACAGTTTTCAAACATTGCAATTGCACCTGTTCTGAATCAAACAAGCTATTAGAAATTTCTTTTATTCCAAAACAACACTGGTGAAAAGATAATACCTTGTTCAGTTTGTGCCTTTTTTTTCCCGCCCGTCTCAATTTTTGCCACCAAATCATGTTTATTTAGATTAATCAGCACTGATCTCAAATACAACCAGCTTCTGTTTTCATGAGCTGTAGATACAAACCATCTTTCTAATATCTTTTGAAGTCTTAGTTTAACATCATTTGGATGATCAACACAAATGCTTTGAATGTCATGGTAATCAAGGAGAAAATGGGATATATATCTCCACTCATCACAAGCAGCTTCACAAATGGTTGCAAATGTCTGTGTGCGTTCATTTGCATCATCAAGCTGTTCATCATCACCTACACCTAAAAATAGATGTTACTATGTAAAATATTTATTGTCATACTCGTCTTGAAAATGGGTGACTGCACCCGAAACGTTGACAAATATCAAAAGGCATCGTGAAACGAAGAGGAAATGACGTTTTCATCATTTTTTTCTCGAATTTTACCCCCGGTTTTCTAAAAATTGAAAATTCCTTATAACTTTTTACTGGAAAACTTTTAAGGTATAGTTTACATCATTTTTAAAGGGCTTTCGAATGGTGCAAAATTTTTCATTTTTGATGACTTTCATTTTTGGTTTCCATAGTAGGTAATGACGCCACGCCAGGTGGCGTTAAATTAAAAGTTGTGTAAGTTCACTTGCATCATAGAGCTGTTCATCATCACCTACACCTGAAAAACATTTAAAAGTTATGAAAGTGCACAAACAACATTTTTGTTACTGCTCCTATATTTTTGGCGTTAATCTGGAGAGAGAAGACACACAAATGAGGTGTTTGAATATTGGGAGTGCATCTGTACTAAACCTAAACTATCAAATATAGTTGTCAACAATGTAAATAAAGTTAACCTGTATGAGATCATCAGCCAGGACACTTTCTTACAACTATGCAACTAAACTGTCAAGGACAGCACCTGAACTTAATGAAGCCCAAAATTTTCCTCAACATTACCACCTGGCAACTGAAGCTGGACCAAATGCCTCTTGATACGTTGTGAACTCATACAAGTCGTACCTGGGTTTCGTCTGATATCACGCAATGTATAATAGAGTCTCAAAAACTGAGCCAAATGGTGTTGAAAGCCTTTTAAAATTGAATGGAATTGAATGCCTGCCAAATATATATGGATTGTGGAAAATGAGTTGCTAGAGAATGACCATGATCAAAGCAAAAACCATTGGTAAGATCATAAACTTGTGTTTTACGTAACCATCATCACAGGAAGCTTGAGCCAGAGACTGGCATTATAATATTTGTCTGTGCAACAGCCTGACTCTCAGATATGGACAAAGGCCATATGCGAATCTTAGAATTGCCCGTCAACTACAACAATCACAAAAGATCATTAGAAGATTTGCGAAACCAATAAGACCTGAGGCATCTTCATACACATGCAAAACCACAGACGTTTGAATGTCTGACTGAAATATGGAGATATTTGGAGTGCATATCTGAACTAAACCTAAATCTGAAGTGTCAAAGAGGACAGTTTCTTGTTTTAACCTGTGTGAGACTATCAACCAGAACATAGTACTATCTGAAGCAAAAAAAACCTATGCAAAATGATTGTTGGTAAGTCGTATGACCAAGCAGGAGAGAAAATATGAGAAAATATGGCATGGATGAGCATCTAACAAAACCAAAAAAAGAGGCTAATGCAGATATGAAAAATGACCATATTGTCAGTAAAGATGAAAATCAGAGAATAGCACCATGAAAAATCCCAAGTGACAACTAAAACAATCACGAAAGTTTCTTCAGTATTGATTTACAATCACAACCAATGAGAACACCATGCACCAAACCTATAGAATGGAGACCCATTCCAAGAAGGCATTTAAGTCAAACCACTTCATATTATAACTAGGTTTAGAGATGTTGTAGTTTAAAGAATTAATAAATAACAAGGTGTAACTGATGTAGAAAAATCCAAAGTTTCTTGGGCATTCAACTCAAAGTTTCTAATCCTGTCAATTATGGCCCTCCAATCTTGCACCACGAACCACCACACGCTGGGTTTAGCAGTAGAAAGGCAGCTACATCAAATTACAGAATGGTGTTAAATGTCCTCAAACCATTCCCAAGGAACTAGAGGCATTCATTATCACCATAGCTTGAAGAAAGGCTGCTGCTCACCACTTTTGACGCTAGCCTCGTAGGGATTCTGAGAGCATAATAAAATGTTAAACAGAACTGTGTAGACAGAACATGATGAAGAGAAGCAAAACAAAACAAAAGCATCCATTTACATTTCTACATACATTAGACCAGAAAACAAAATCGCGGTGTCATTGAGTATAAACTAGAAAACACTTTAACTAGATATAAACAAAGCATTTCCAAAAAACTTTATACTGAACAAACCTTTTTCAATAACTGGAGGAGGTTGCACATCTTTTGGGTTTATTGAAAGATCCTCCATTATAATTTCATACATCTCTTTCTTTTCGGAGAAATTTGTCATCATGTACATGACACAATCCAGCACAGGTCTGTCATATTGTGTCTGTTGAAATTTTCTTTCAACATCCATTTTATTCTGGAATAGTCTTTCGCAAAAATGTTTCCCTTCTGACAGGTTGCCAGAGAAACGTTGGTCTATGAAGTAGGCAAACATTCGAAAATCTAAATTGAGAAATATTCGTAGAACTTTTTTAAACATTATGTAATCAATAAGTTTGGTGTTTTCAGCTTTCAGCCAAAGAAAAATTCAAGAAGTCACGAATTCAAAAAGTCGTTAACTGGACAACTTGTAATGTTTGAAAGGACACAATTTCATAAAATCACACCTTGCTGGCAACCTTCTATTTTATCATTTTCAACTTTTGATACTAAAATTTCTTTTTTCAGGAAAATCAGTACTGATTTTAAATGCATCCATGTCCTCTTCTCCACAGCTGCAGATTGGTGCCACGTTTCTAATATCTTTTGAAGTCTTTCTTTTACGTTATCAGAAAAATCTTCAATAATAGTTTGAATGGCATTAAAATCTAATAAGAAATGACCAATCAATCTCCATTCCTCGGAAGCCTCTTCACAAATTGTTTGAAAGATTCGATCACGGTTGGTTGCATCACAGAGATATTCTTCATCTCCCTCATCTAACAATAAAAAAAGGAATTCAGTCACCACTTTCCAATGGAACACAAGTTTTATTTCAACCTTGTGGTGAAAAATAGAAATAATTTAAATTAAATTAAAAATTATCCTATTTTTTGATGAGCAGCAAAAAATGCTGCTTGGTGTGTAGTATCATATATTAACATCAAGTTCTGCTACTTTGTCAGTTTCTTTGTCATGCAAAATAGTAAATGAAGTTGTGCCAGGGTTGTGACGTGCCACTCAAATAGACACAAAAAATGTGTGCTTCCAAATTGAGCAAATAGTTCCATGTATTATAATTTTCGTGTCTTCTATCATGCTCTGAATTAACTATAAAATAGTTGCTAGTTGTTACAACTTGCATTGCAGCCTTCACTGTAGACTTTGGGGAAGTCCGGAAGTGTACCTAGTATTATTATTATTTATTATTATTATTATTTATCAATATATATACAGGATGTACATTTCAGATAAAAGCTGCTTAACAAATGTCGATACGTCACAGGCGCAATACTTGATACAGCACTTGTTACCAGTAAACAAGCCTTGAAAACTACAATGGAATTCTTAGCAGGGTTACTCTTCAAGCATGAACAGTTTCGCTTTAAATTTTTGTCTGCTAATACCTTGTTCTATGAAGACTCCTTCCCGGAAAATAGTTTTGAAAATAAAAGTATTTTTATTGAAATATGGCTGATTTAAAAAAGGCTTTTTTTTGCAAATAAGCCTTAGAAACTACAATTACTAAACTACCTTTTATCTTTTGACTGAATCATGATTCACCTAATTGTTTTTGCATGGTGATTTCTACTGTATTTTTCACTCAAACAATGCTGAAACTACAAATTTTCTGCAAAAGTCTGCTTAGTTTCATTGACAAAAAAATCCTTAAAAACTGCAACTCATAATCCTTAAAAACTACAATTTAGAAAGCCTTGTATTTCAACCACCATCAAAAAGAATGATTTTCTTTTTAAACTGTCATTTAGTCACAAGGGTATCTTTCAAACTTTTTTACACAAAGGAAATGTTTCTGTACATCCCATATATAAGTTTTTTATTTTCAATCGTAAAAAAAGTGTTAAAAAAAGTGTTATGTGTTGAGTATTTCTCATTAACTTTTTTGATAAATTCAAATAAAATGGTGAAACCGAAGTTTACTCTCACGGTTTCCAGTTCAATAAAAATTACTAACAAGCCACACTCAAAGCCAGAAATATAGAAAAAAAGGATCAGATTGAAACTGCTGTTTCCTGGTGTAGAGATAATAATTGTAAGGGCTATGCTGCGTTAAGCACAGGAATGTTCCCACTAATAAAAGATCGTGGTACCATTGACAGAAGGTTAGCTGGCATAGAACACTTGACGATTTTAACTCTGGAAGAGGAGAACTCAGTAGTACAATATGTTAAAAATAAAAAACGCTGTTATCAAGGAATTTCAAGAAAATGCATTCATTCTCAATACAGTATGCCCTTGGTAAGTGGAACTCCATTTAAGTAGAACTTAATACGAATTCCTATAGGGACATTCGCTAAGTTGGTTCACCAAACCGAGGGAATATTGCTGCGCCAATCAAATTGCAGAAAATCTTTCCGCATCGACATTCTTTGTCTAGTGGAAAACACTCTTTAGTAAGTAAATGGCCACCCTTTCTGTGATGTAATTTCAATATAAATAGATTAACGGGTAATGTGTTGCTTACATATTTTAGGCACATTTTCATTCAATTCCCCCGCTTCTAAGTGTAGGAAATTGTTTGGTTTACACATTCTATCTATCTGTGTAACAGTTTTTCGTCGTTTTCGGAACGTCCGTTCGGGTTTCGGATTGTTTTTTTTATTCAGAATAGTTAATGACTGACCCAAAACTCTATGCTAAATGTTATACAAAAAGGACTTTAGGACATCCGTGGTGGAGTTTTAATCAAACCTGTCAATTATGTTGACTAACCTTGGGCAATTTAGGCCAAATTTAGAACATTCTTCAAATTTCATGAAATTTTGCATGGATTGCATTTAAAACGTGCGGATTTATTTCAAATTTGACAGTCATTTTGTCAGACTTGACTAAAATTGGACAATTTGGGCCAAATTTGGACCAAATTTTGGAAGTTCTTCAAATTTCACAAAATGTTTGCATGGATTACATTTGAAAGGTGCTGATTTCAATTCTGGCAGTCATTTTGTCAGATATGACTAAAATCGGACAATTTGGGCCAAATTTGGACCAAATTTCGAAAAATCTTAAAATTTCATGAAATTTTGCATGGATTACATTTGAAAGGTGCTGATTTCAAATTTGACAGTCATTTTGTGAGATTTGACTAAAATTGGACAATTTGGGCCAAACTTGGACCAAATTTCGAAAATCTTCAATTTTTATGAAAGTTTGTACAAAGCACAGATGGAAGACGTGGATTTTGAATTTGCCAGGCATTTTGTTAGATTTGACCATAATTTACGAAAAAAGTAAACAAATGATATTGTGATAAAGCACAAATTATATACTTCACTTGTTAGTGAATTGACCCATCTGTCTACACACTGACACAAACCGAAAGTATAAACAACATGCGCACAAGATATTGGTGATTAGTTTTTCTGGCTCCGAAACAACATAGTGAATTGCAAAGTGGTCAAGATTATGTTGAATAAATTAAAGAAGGGAGTAATTTGATGAATTCCAGACTGTATCAAATTATTACTCAGTGTACAAGTCATTCAGATATCTTGAAAATTAGGCTAAAGCAATTTCCTCTAGGCCTGATGCGGAAATTGTTCAAGCCATGAGGCTTCTAGTTGGTTTTGTAAAGAACTTTATTATTAACAAAATATAATAACTGTATTCTGTACGGTGGAGTACTATCCTTGGTATGTTTACATTATAACGTTTCAACGACTTTGAACAGGTTTTTGTCCCCCGGCTGGATTGTGCGTCTCAGCTAGAAAAAAAACAAAGTCAACAAAACAATATTTTTGAGTTTCGTCGACCAAAGCTAAAAGATAACAAAAACGAAAAACACATTCTTGATAACAGCTTGAAGACTACAAAACAATATCTTCAATCTATATCGAAATCAGAGACGACCTAATCTGCAATCGACTAATGGAACAAACAAACACACAAGAGTCATTTTCTTCACCTTCTTTGTTCAGTTGAACATCGTTAATCTTTCGTTTTTCGTTTTTCTTTAATATTTCACCACAAGCATTGTTATCATATTTTTATACAGGACACTTAACTTTAAATTTATTTTGTGAAGTGCAAAGATAAACGGCAATCAGTCTCTAGTGTTTGGGGTTTACTAGTTAAATCGTATCCCCGCAACTTCACTCATAGTAAACAAATTCATTGAATCTGCTGAGTAAGCTAAAGCACTGTAATGTTTAACTCATTAAAAATCAAATATACTAAATATACTAAATAATATACTAAATAAGTTAAGTTCGGTAAAAAGTTTTTACCCGGGATACTAAATAATAATATACTAAATACTAAATAAGAACATCGCATTCGGTATTTTTTGTACTTTATATAATTGCTGAAATCATCATGAAAGTAATGTTTTAAGCTTCCTCAGTTTTTATATCCATCTTTTTTTTGTAACTCGAACGTTTTTATTAGATTTATGATTACTCAAAAGTCAACCTTCAATAAATACTTCACACGGCAATTCCGCACTTCAATCAATTCCTTTAACTTCATTCGAGACTTTTTTTATTGTATCCGTTGCTGTTGAACACATGAAGCGTTCAAAACGAACGCTAAACATTTCACTAAAACTTATGTGTTCATGACAAACACTTATGCGTTCAACACGAACGCTTTACCGTTCAACGCGAACAAATATGCGTTCATGACGAACACCATTATTTCAAAACGTTCATAAAGCGTTCGTAACGAACGCTTGTTGAACGCAAGTGCGTTCGTAAAGCGTTCAATATGTGTTCGTATGTCCATTTAGAACGCTTTTCTTATTTGTAGTGTATCAAAAACTTTTTATATTAGCTGCATAAAGGTCTCATTAATCTTCTGTGATCATTAAAAATTATCTAAAATGATAATTATACTCAGTTTTTCGTTTATCTAACAACGGACGCCATTGCAGTGCTCTGCGATGGAAATTTTGACGTCACAGCGCGATCGCTGTTTTTGTAATGATTACATAAACTGCAATATTTTGTTTTTATTGATGAAAGTTCTTGTGTTCTTTGTGATATAAAACCTTTATTAAAAAGTATTTTGTTTTAGATTTATAGCAGGTATACGTGCGTAAGTGAGTTTTTGAACAAATGTGTAATTTTTAAATGTATAAAAAAATGAAATCTTCAGTATGACTGTTTTCGTTTTTCTTGAATCGCTAACGATAAACTTATTTTACATTTTGCTGTTTCTTGATGTTTAAGATTGTTATGTTGGTGAACGATAAGTATCTTCGTGTTTTCTTTGTTGTTTTTCTACTGTTTCTCGTATCTTTAGAACGTAGGCGTAAAAAACATGTCATCATGTGCTGCCTAAGTCTGATGTTTCTGCAAATGAAATTCGCTCTGTGACGTCATGATATTTATAACGAAAGCTGTAATGGCGATTTAACTAAGTTTTTTTTTAGCAGTTTTTTTCATTTGGAATACCTTTTATACTTAAAAAGGTGTTCCTCTAGGATGAATGAAGTATTTCATGCTCAAAATCAGAAAAGAAATTAATTAAAAGGCTTAATTTCCCTTTAAGCTGTAAAGTAATGACATTAGTGGAACAATGAATCGCATAAAAACGAGGTTAGATATGAAACTCAGTCACAGTTCAGTGTTTAAAATGAAATTCGGGAAAAGTCTATTCGCACGCGCTAATCAGTATAATCAAGTTTGGGCATGCGAAGTACCCCACATAGAGTTTTTTCTCACGGAAGTGCCTGTGTGCCCTGTTGCTTAAAGTCTGAAAGTTAAAAATGAAACCAAATCTAAAATAAATAAGAAACTTGCCTAAAAAACTGAGGCTAAAACTTATGATTTCTTAATGATGCATAAAACTTTTCTAATTTCCAGAGGAAGTTGATTATAAATCTTTTCTAGTTTGAATTTCGGTAAACGTTACAATCGCCGATTATTCCTTGTTGTTTTACTATGTATATTTTCTTGTTTTTCTGATATAGTAGAGGGCAGCAAAGTCTATGTGTAACAGAGTTACTATCGACTGATTTAGTATAGTTGATGCAGGTGATACAAAGTATACAATTTCATGTGGGTAAAGACTTGTGGGGATGACACTCAATTTGGGTGAGTTCACATATTTACAATAACAAAACATAAAAAACGTGTTTCAATTAATAACACAATTCATCTTTTTTTTATGACTACCTTAAGGGAAAATGGGTTCCACAGTTATGAATGTTTCATTTTTCAGGGTTGTGGAAATTGGAAAAAGTGTTCAGTTCTGGCTCTCCCCTCCTCACTACCGATTTTGATTTACTAATCATTTTTTCCTGTTAATTAACATGAAAAATGGTTTCATAGACGTGAATGTTTTCCATTCGAATATTGCTGCCTCATCTCAGTCATGTCTGACTATTTCATAATTCGCTCTTTTTGTAGGGATTGCATAAACTAGAAGGTTTTGCTTTTGTTGATGAAAGTCCTGGTAGTTTTCCTGATATAAAATACTGTTTAGCTTCAGTACGAGTGTTATTTCTTTAGATATCTTGGGCTGTGATCCTCCATTTCTAACTAAAAAGAAGTTCTTAACATTTCATAAGCAGAAGAGTCAAAAAACGTGTACAATACAATACAGATTCACGTGTGGTTCCGTGGAAAAGTTGGCTAGTGCACTCGGCTGTCAACCGAAAGATCGGTGGTTCGAGCCCACCTAGATCAAGCAACACTTTCTGTCAAATTTCATAAATGTCATAACATATTTCATTTTTCATGCTTCAACAGATTTCATACTTTTTTCGAAATGTATGCGCGGTACTTTCATTCAAGTTTGCAAATTTTGAACTAAATTTTCTGACCGCAGCAATCGGACCATTCTCACTAGCATACTTCCCTATGCTATGGCGATCTTCTGGTGTATATTTAGCGTATTCAGTTTTTCTCTTTGATGGTCTGTTACTGATTTCTGATTCAATTCTTGTTGTATCAACTTCACCGATGTCATCTTCTCTCTCCATCTTGCTCACATCCTTTGACACACTTTTCATTCACAACACAAGAAAACAAAACAATAAATTTGATTTAAAAACACTGTTCTCCCACATACATACATATTTCCCTACAGCACTTATTGACTTACTGTATAATCACTGTGAAGGAGGGTCTTTCCCGCTACTTAATCCGACACAGGGGGTTTGTTGTTGATCTGTTTTATTTTAATTTTTTACCATTTTCTACTCGGAAAAAGGTCCATACTTTTTATTGAAAGCTTCTCAAGAGATCCAAACTAAGCATACCAAAGATCAGTCTGAAGTCGTAAAAGGCCTGTTACATTGCTTTCCTTTTTGTGAACTATTTACAAAAAAAATTATGACAAGACCCCCTGAATATATAATGATTCGAATTGAATGTTACAAATATAATTATGAATACACAATTAACAATAAAAAGAACTTTTTATTTTTTCGAAGCTCTATGTCACGACAAAAAAGCAAGGAGCGAAAATGACGAACACAGAAAAAGTTTGTGAATTTATAGCTGCAATGAGAGGATATCATTACTATAGACAATTCTGGAATCCTCAAGTTTCCGAGGTTTTGCAGTGTGCACATGACTTTGGAAACGTTTTTGACATTTTTGCCATAAAGACGCTCAATAACAACGGGGAGATAGTTGGACATTTACCTCGGGAAATATCGAGAGTCAGTAAATTTTTACTAGACCGTGGGGCAGCAGTACAAGCCACACTTACAACGACAAACTACAGACGTTCTCCATTAGTTCAAGGTGGGCTTGAAATAGCTTGTAAGGTGACTGTCAGGATGGCTGGAACTGTGAGAAACCACATGTTACTCGAAAAATACATGCATCTTGTGACCGAATTATACGCTGAACCTGAGGAAGAAGTGGTTCTTGGGTCGTTTTTGGTCAGATCTTGCGAAACTGTTGATCAGTCGAGAGTGAAAAAAAAGACAAAAAGTAAAGATACAGTTGCAAACTCCAAGAGACCGCGACGAGATCGTGATATCAGAACGATGCTTTCGAGTGCTACTGTCAAAACGAGTGCCGCACGAGATCGAAACGAACCAGCAAGACAAAAAATGACCAATGAAAAAGTTTCTATTGTAATTGACTAAAAAATTTTTTAGAAAAGAATTACGTAAACTAAATCAAATGATCTTTTCCTTCCTCATCTATTTCCAAATAGAAAACTGGGAGGTCGGCAAAACACTATGGAAAAAGTGTGAAAGTTCGTTAAAAAGTAGAAAAAATCATAGAAAACAAATTTCGCGGGTCGGATATTTTTTCAAAATTTTCGCGGGGACAAATTTTCGCGGATGGCCTCTTTCCGGAGTTTCGCGGGGACTTATTTTCCCGGATGAGGCCAAAATCTGCGAAATCCGCGAAAATTAATCCCCGCGAAAATTAATCCCCTTAAAGTGTTTTTTAGCAATTTTTTTTATCTGAGATACCTTCCATACATAAAAAGGTGTTCATCTAGGATAAATGAAGTATTTCCTGCTCAAAATTAGAAAAGAAAATCGAAGACTTAATTTCCCTTTAAAAAATGAAGGTGTTAGTTAAATCATGGGAGTTGGTAAAGTGAAGAATGTCCAATACAACTGTGCTTCAAGAGAAGCATTGCTGGATTTGTCTTAAGTTCATGCTTTGTCACGTTTACGCATTTATATATGTTGTGTTATAGTAATAATTTTTATATGCTATATAGGTTTTTGCATTATGTTGTTATTTGTTTCCCATAACGATTGCTTTGTGAAATTTGTGTTTTTAGTTATTATTTTTAGGATACCAATGGGTACTTTTGTATTGTCATTGTATGATTAGGCTTTCTGCATCAGTGTACAATTGAAATCTTTTTCTTTTAGGTAAGATAAATAATAAAGTATATAAACCATTAAAGACATGGAACTCATGGTTTTAAATCATGATATTGATGGTTTGTGGAAGAACAGATTATGTAATTCATTTCAAAAATTCATTGCTGTTTGTCACAAAAGAAACAGAGTTGAAGGTATTGATTTTTTTTAATACATATTTTCTAATGTTTATGCATTATATAGTGGGATGTTGTATGCGTGGGCGTACAGTTTTGCATTATTTTTGCTATTAGTTGTTTTGTGTAGAAGTGACTTTTCATTTCCTGTGTTTAAAAAATACAACCAGTTGTACATTATATATATAACTACATGACAAGCAAAATTTTAATTGAAATCATAAGATAACAATAAAGTTGAAATGGTGATGGGTGGAATGTATCTCCACAATCTACAATCAAGAATCTTTTGATTTTATTCCTCGTTCAGAAAAAATCAAATAGTGGTGAAGTATTTGCCATATTATAAAGTTAAAAGTGTAAAATCTTTTTCAGCATAAGCTTTTCGGTAAAACCATCTTCAGTGCAAAATAATATATAATTTTTATATAATTTTTTATATAATTTTTTATATATATATATAATTTATATAATTTTTTTTTTTACTTATTATTTTGCACTGAAGATGGTTTTACCGAAAAGCTTATGCTGAAAAAGATTTTACACTTTTAACTTTAAAAAATCAAATCCTTTTAAGGTTTCAGTAGCAGCATGTTGTAGAGCTCGAAAACACTGATCAACAAAAGGTATATCTTATTATAATAATCCGCGATTGTGCATCCCACTTTTATTTTAGAGAGTGATATATTTACTTTTTTTTCACGGTCAAATCCTTCTTATTTTTTCCCTTTTCGTCGTAAAACCACGCAGAGGCAAGAGCGTTTTTTTACGATTAGTATATGGGGAAACCCCGCCGCTGATCGATTTCATTGGCTAATAAAGGAAAACTCTTAAAATGCGCTGTTTTGATTGGCTGACAAATTCCAAAAATTTCGATCGTTAATAACGGCTTTCATTTCTTCGTTGTGAACTCCACAAAGAAACACAGGTTTGTATACATACAAATGTTTTATTATTATAAAACGTTTTATTATCGTGTTGCTAAACTTTTACTCTTATTGTATTTTAGATTAATAAAAGAACACGGGTAGTATGTGTAAGTGAGTTTTTGAACAGATGTTTGTTTTTTATATAATGGGTTTTTTCAGAGGAAAACCAAACGAAGAACGAGTGGAAGAAAATCTATTTTTACGATAGAAACGTGTGCTGATTTTACGTATTTCTTTTTATAGTTATCAAATAGTTATGGGAGTGCAGCAGTAAAGTAGTGTAGATGAAGTTGAAGTTGTTTAAAAATAGCTGCAGAAAGGATGATGTTTATTTACATTTATGAACATTGGTGAGTCAAACGGATTTAATAAATACAGCGTTAAAAGAGAGTAAAAACAGAGTTAAAACGATCAAAAAGTTGCATGCCCTATGAGCAGTTTTGTTTTGGTAACGAACTGGCTGTTCTTTTATTTTCAAAATGGCTCCACAGTTATGAAGTTTAAAAAACAACATGAAAGGAGAGCTTATCACCACTGTCTGTCACTGTTATGCATTGAAATCTTTTTCTTTATTTATGCCTTTCAGTTTCAGGAAACTATGCTGGGAAGTAAATCGAGTGTATTAATTTGTTTACAGGTATGAAGTATAGAAAGTAAAGAGTTTAGAAGTGTTTGATAATGGCTGATCAAAATTGTTTACTATCATGATGATGTGAATTGGTATTGAAAGGTAAAGTTAAAATCGTATCTATTTAGCTAAACCACAGTAAGTATCAGTGAATAAATAAAGGATATGAGGGATGTTTACTTTTGTGTTTTGAATTTTCCAGGGAGGAGCTTTGAACTGGAAATAAAAAATGGCTTCACAATGTGAATGTTTTCATATGTTAAAAATTCTTTTTAGCTATACTAATTCTGTCATTAAGTTTGTGTTTTTAATTATAATTTTTAAGGTAAATATGTTTTCAAAGTGTCTTTTAGTTTGTTTTGTTTTTCTTTCAATTTCGTCATAGCATGATTAGGTTTTTTTTATATGTTTTTTTGAATATTTTCATCTGTTAAAATAGAAATGAAGCACATGATGGGTTGAATTATAATGTTGAGAGGGTTACTTAAGAGAAGAATGGATTATGTATTTAAGAAGACCATTAATTATGACTGTGCAATGAAACAAAACAAAAAAGAAGTGTTATTGGGTGGATTTTTCTTAAGTTTATATTTTATCATGTTTATGCATTATTTTGTGTTATGATAATTGTTTACGTACTATGCCTAGGTATATAACTTTGGCTTTATGATTTTATTTGTGACTTTTTATCTTCTGGGTAAATTTTTGTTCTTAGTTACATATTGTTTTTAGGATAAATGCGTACTAGAATTTCTTTCTTTTTTGTTGTTGTTGTTGTTGTTGTTGTTTATTTCAATATTTTTATAGCATGATTAGGTTTTCGGTATAACAATTGAAATATTAATCTTTTTTGCAACAATAAAAAAAGCATAAAGAAATGAAACTCATGGGTTTAATCATGATGTTGATGGTTTTCAGGCTTCGTCACGACAGCTGCGCGATCGCATTCCTGCGCGCTGTCGCGTAGCTAAAGCTATGCAATGGACGTGTTTTTTCGCGTAGTTACGATTTAGCTAAACATGAAAAACTTTTACATGTTGTTTATTAGATTTTTGCGTGAGTAAGAAATTTATCAAAACCTTTCGTGTTCAATTGGTTCAATTTTCTTACTGTCCAAACTATACGTCCACGGCGCTTGTTTATGTCTAATATGGCACGTCGTCAAATGTCAATTCCCGTGAAAGAAAATGGCGTACAGCCATTCTTAATTCAAAATTGTATCCATATCGCAAAATATCTTTTGAATCGTTGTGAGATAAATAATCAAAATTTCCAGAAACGTTAGAAAGTATTATAATAATGTTTTTATGCTACTATTTCATTATTTGAATTATAATAAGTGGGTATTATTTAAGTATAAAGTATGAACAAAAAATGTAGAAATCCTTATGCCTGTTAAGGCCCTTGCACAATATTTGCGATGTTGTTTTTCATAGTACGCGATCCCGTAACTAATGTATTTTAGCAACGCTTTTATCCCGCGGTTTGACATTTCTTCATGGCGAAGCCTGGGTTTTGGGAACAACAGACTATCATTTTAAAAATTCATTATTGGTTGCTAACCAATGTAACTTTGGCACAAAAGAAACACAGTTGGAAGGTATCAATGCACATTTCGTAATGTTATTCAATGTTTTGTATTGTCTGGGTAAACAGTTCTGTGCTTTTGCTATTTTTACACAAAAGTTACTTCTCTTCTGCAAATAGATATATAATCTGAGCCATATTGCTATTTGTTTCTGTTTTAAATTTTCTGAATGTAAGAAATTAATTAAAAAATTAATGCCTGAAAGAAACTTTTACTCAAATTAAATTCTGCGACACAACGCATACTGAGCATGGGTGGCGAGCGATGCCGCCTGGGCGGCTAGTCACATCATAAACATCAAAAAATTCCAGTTATTACTATTCAGTTCTTGATTTATTTACCTATAAATTTATTTAAATATTGCATTCTATTAGTACACAGTGCAGTGATGTCACACTGCCATTGTACCGATATAAAAGTTTTGTGTGGACTGTGCATCAATGCCATAACACAACTTAATACACCATTTTGTATGACAGTCAAACTAACAGATAAAGAGATTATCATGGAGGGACTTTTTTACAATGCCTGATGTTCCATATCTTCTTTATCAAAACTTTTTTAAAGTAAAATTAACAAACCTTTGGTGATTGAAGAATGAAGCTGCAATTTCTCAGGCTCTATGGAACAATCAGCCTTAATCATGGCAACCAAATCTGCTTTTTCCTTCTCCGACATATTAATCAACATATTCATCATACAGTCAAGGAAAGGTCTATCTGACTGAGTACAAGTTGCAAATTTTCTTTTAACCATTGATGCATCATATTGTAATAACTTTTCATAGAACTCCTTTCCTTTAGCAGAGCCACTAGAATACTCCAACTCTGCCTGATAAGCCAGCATACGAATACCTTGAGAAAAAAAAATCATTTTGGCATGAAAGTTTTCCTTCGTGAAAAAAGGAAAGTAGTAAAAAGGATGAATTAAAAAAACTCAAAAAGTCAGGGTTGCCAGCAGAAAATAAATTCCTATTTCAAGGTCATTCAAGGCCATTTTGTAGTAACTTTTAAGGTCATTTACGGGAACAAATCTAATGATTCAAACAATTTCACTAACACAAAACAGTAATTGTCAAGGTAGAATAATTCAATAATCAACAGTAAATCTCTCTTCTATATAAACTGTAAAAACAATAAATATATAATATATATACATTGAATAATGATCACATAAGAACTTGGGTCTTAAAATCAACAAAAAAGAAGTTATTGGTGTTAAAAGATCTATATAAAATCTGCCTTTATATTTTGATCACTTTGCAACTCGAATGCTACTTCCATCTGGCTGAGGACTTGTTTTTACCAATCAACTGTACTTAATATTATTATTATATTATTCATTTATTTATTTGGTAAAGAAGGTCTTTTACAAAGTCATCAGATGTGAACCTACTATAAAAATCCTATGTAGATAAAACAAATTAGAATATATATTTCTTAGACCTACAACTAAAGAAAACACCACAGATTCACATTCTTAATTAAATTGTATTTGATGGTATACCGTTGGTACGAGTTAGCTTCCGTTTTATGGATGATTGACAGGAGTGTCAGGCAATTTTTTAGTGAAAAAAAGCGTCCGCGTACCGGACGCATCCCTTGAAAAACGCCTTTTATTAAAAATGTATTTTTCAACTTTGCCGGAAACGTTGAAAAACGCGAGAATGTTAGGGGGGTTCAGATGTAAAAACTGCCTTTTAAAGATCATCCTGTGCCCTTTTGAGTTTGATCAATGCCCTTTTAAAACTTTATGAATGCCCTCTAATCTGCCCTTACATAGCACACCTGTGTATGTTGTTTTTATTTATTTGAGAAATGTAACGTTGTTGAGACTTGAGACAAGCGACTGAAAATTTTTCTTTCCAATAGACTCATTCATTCTCTTTGTTGTACATATGTGAGTAAAAGAAAATCTTTTTAAAATCTGCAAACAACAAATGACGTAATGCGAAGACACCAATGAGAGAGAGAGAGAGAAAAAAACTAAAGTGTAATGTACCACCTGCTAAGGCAATTAAACGAAGTGAGCTCGCGCTCTTTTCTTTTCTTCTGTTATGAATGAATATAGTAGTTTGTAAAATTATTCCTGTGATGGAGAGCAAAGAACTTTTGCTTTTATTGAAGAATTGCGAAGTCGAATACACGTGTATTGCATCATTCTTCCGCGAGTTCATACTGACTTGTTTAATGTATTGAAAGATAAAAATATTCTTAGTGATTATTAAGATGTTTTTATCAAAAAAAATGATCTTGAACGATTAATAAAAGAATATCATACTCTTTTAATTTGGTGTGCTTTTCCGGCGATCTAGGCCTTTCGAAAATCGAAAAATTTTCTTAACCCTCAGCCCACACCATGGGGGGGCTTCGGGTGATAGTGAATTAAGTGCACAGGTAAACATAGGTGCCTTTTTGTCTCTTATCGGACGCTGCCTTTTAATTCTAAAATAGGGCCTGAGTGTATTAAATGGTGCTGACAGCATGGTTTGCTTGATGTTTTGTCGGACTTGTAATCGTCAATGCGGAGAGAAAAAGTGGTTTTCCCAAACAAAAATTGATGCAGTTTTTTCTTTGCTCCATGTTTTGTAACAACATAAAAAGTTGTTTCCATCTCTTTATAGAGGTGGTGAAGTTAAAAGAAGCAAGTGTTTTTGAAACATCAGTGCAATACTGAATATATAAACAGAACCTAGCCACAATAGTTTTGTTTTCATGCAAAGTTTCACTTTGTTGATATGAATGCAACTTTTGGTTATGGTTTTTTATTTCATAAATTGAAAGACCAACCCTGCACAAATACCTGTTTAAACTCAATGTTTTAATGTAGTTTATACGTTCCAACTTCACAATTTACATGCATTAAAACATAAATATCAAATGATATCTAAGGATTTCTAAAGTTGTTGAAATCAAACAGAACTTACTGAGTTCAGTGTCCATCATCCCCACCTCCTTCATGAAAATATCGCCTGGTCGACAAAAGGGTCCCTCGGGAATACTGCAATCAACTTCAAAAATAAGTGAACCAACTGCTTGCTCTTCCAGTAGCAAAACTACAAAGAAAGTATCAAAACAATCTTACTTTTTCTATCAGAGTCGTGTGACTTTTAGGTGTGTCAGCTGATATCTCAGCCAATCATTGTCTACCATTATCAAAAATGCACAAAATAAATAACACACTGAGCGGAAAAACCAAATATCATTTGATAACAATTCAGGGCTTTCCAGGGAATCAAAAGTCATTGTAAACCTAAGATATAATCAGGTCTATTTACCAGTAACTTATTCAATAACATAGACAAGAACATTTACTTTATATATAATACATATGGAGAAACAAGCTCAAAAACATTTTAGAATAGGGTTTCAGAAATTCACAAAATAGAAAAATTCTGCAAAACAAACTTTTGAATCAAGAAATTGAAAAAAATATCACATTGTGAAAAATTAAAAATAGTGTATATATAGCAAACATTTTGTATATATAGCTGCATAAACTTTTATGAATCTGTAGCAAAGACAAACTTTAGCAAACACAATACCAAAAACATTAAAGTTGTTGCCATGAGAGTTTCTCCTAGTAAGGTATACAATGAATGACAAACCTGCTGTCTTTTAAAGAGAATCAATTTTTGTTTCTTGATTAAATTGCTTAATAAGCCAGCAAGTGAAAAACTGTCAGTTAGCTGTTAACTGTCACCGTTTTAACCTTCTTGACTGAATAGTATATCTGAAACTGCCAACACATATAGCTTATAGCAGTTTCGACAACTCCCTTTCCCAAACAAAAGATTCTTCAAATATAAGTATACCCATTGGTTGTCGATTGTAATTTCTCATAAGCCGATTCTGTTTCCCCATGATACAAGTATCCTGCTGATTTTACTTTTATGAAAAGAATTTAATTATGAATAACTCCAACTACCTATTGAAAGCATCATTAATTAAATCATCACTAAACTAAATTCTTTTGCATGCTTATTATGTTGTTATGTACATCACAACGATAAAATAACAGCTGTTGTTTTACTGAAGACCTACTGGTGATGGGAAAATCCCATACATATTTCATTTCAAACATAAATTATGCCATTGGTATATTATTAGGTTTACCATAAACTGAAAAGCTGAAACTTTTTCCTTTCGCGCGGAATCTGCATGATAGCTAACCGATTTAATTTCCGATAAAATCGGGTTAGACTATTGACATTTTGGCAAATAATGATGATACACGTTTATTTGTTTGTTTTTTTTATAAAGAAACCAGTTTATAAGAAACCTACTTGTAGGATCTTAAAAAATTAAGAAACTTTTACACATTGTTATGACTGTTTTTTTTTTTAAATAAGAAACTTTTTTTCCATACTTGACTTCTTATTTGACGAAATTGTTTTGAAAGGAAAAACTTCTACCTAAATAATGAAGCTATTACATTACAGAGACAAATTAGTTCCAAGCGCATTTAAAATTCGAAATTTTAACATTTGGAACGAAATACGCTGTTTTTTATTTCAGTTATGCTTATAAATTAAGAAATATTTAGATCTATCATATTCAAACAACATAAAACCGAATAAGAAACTTTTAGAACTAGACCCTTCGGAAGTGTTGATTGAATTTGTTTCGTTTGTTGCCTTTTAGTGTATTTCTTTTCCAGAAGTTACATGACTTAAACTTAAAGACTTAAACTTAGCCAAGTCTGGTAATGATTTAATCCCGGCAGGAAGATTATTCCAGGCTAAGGAAACCCGGAAATGAAAAGAGTTCAGTCCATACCGTTCACTCTTTACAACGTGCTAAAAGATCTCGATTGAAAAATTGTTTTCCATTTCTGCTGATTCTGGGCATTATCATTTTAACAAGTAATTAATCAACTTGATTGCTGTTATTAAAAAATAAACATAGTCTTTTCAACAGCTGTCAAGTCCAATCTTTTCCGTGTCTAAAATCCAAGATCCTATTAATGACCTTGCCCCTGGGCCTCACTCATGACTTTAAGGTCCCGGGTCACACCCATGGCTTCTCAGGGCTCCAGGTCCCATCAACGACTTGGGGTCCCGGGTCTTGGGTCCCACCCATGGCTTCAGGGTCTCGGGTCCCGGTTGTAAGGTCCCGGGTCCCACCCACTTCAGGGTCCCGGGTCCCACTTTTCCGGTATGCCTTCACTAAGTTTCTTATAAAAAAATGCGTAATGCATGCTCTCCATCTTTGATGATCATATGTGCGTACGGCAGAGTTGTCCTAATATTTTAATCAGATTACAAATCATATAGTTTTGATGCATATTTAAGAATCAATGTATAACTGCAATGGATTATAGCTTTGATGCATGTTATTTATGATACCAGGGATATGTTAAAGCGTAGCTACGCTTTAACATATCCCTGATGATACAACTAGCCGCCGAGGCGGCGTCGCTCGCCGCCCATGTCTACCTGCTAAACGTCAAATTTCCTTATAAACGGCTCGTACAACTTGTGTTCAGCCAGAAGCTGATTCGAAGTCAAAACCTCTGGTGTGCAGTCAGTGTTACATCAGTGTTACATCAGTGTTACATTAACTATTTTTCAGGTTTTTCATGATGTGTTACTAATTTATTTTTTAAAACCAATCGTTGATCAGTATAACAATACACTCAAAACGTATTGAGAAAAACTTCAACTTATTATCAGCTTTTGTTTTAAAAAAGTTACGCGCTCTAACATGGGTGCTATTAATTAAACGTAGGGGGAAATTGGTTTCTCTTTTAAGAAAGATCGCAAAGGAGGAGAGAAAAAAGGCACGTGCTAAATGAATAAAGTGAATAAAAACATGTTCGATCAGAAGCACATAACAAAGAAATTAAATTATTAAAACAAAAGCAAAAAAATATTTTGTTTTATGACCCACTTTTTTCGTGCAAGGAAAGATTCGGTTTTTAAACATTTCAATTGCTCGAAAAAAAGGTTCACCGATCTCAGACAGTCAGCCAAGCGTTAGGATACAACACTGGCAAACCGAATACGCTACCATGTTATGCCACCACTGCTTGTTGTCCAAAATGTTTAATCAGTTGGTTTCTTTGTATCTAGTTTTCAAAGCCAAGTCAACAGTAGTCCTTGGAATATAAAATTAATAATAATTTTAATGAAAAAAACGTTATTCCTATTGGTTCACCAGCCGAAAAAAGTCACGTTCGATTGGGGTTGCAATTTGTTTCGCACTGACGTCGCACACAAAAAAGACATAATTTCACTCACAACTCAATCTACCATTTTGCGTGACTTACAGACAAACAAACGGAGAATCGGCCATTAATATATAGACTAGCCGCCAAGGCGGCGTCGCTCGCCGCCTATGTCCACCTGCTCTGTATCACTGTATCAATAAACGTCAAATTTCCTTATAAACGGCTCGTTCAACTTGTGTTCAACCAGAAGCAGATTCGAAGTCACAACCTCTGGTAAAACCAATCTTTTATCAGTGTAACAATACACTCAAAACGTATAGAGAGAAAACTTCAACTTTTTATTAACTTTTGTTTTAAAAAAGTTACGCGCTCTAACATGGGTGCTATCAAACGTAAGGGGGAAATGGTTTCTCTTCTTAAAAAGATCACACGGGAGGATAGAAAAAAGGCACGTGCTAAATGAATAAGGTGAATAAAAAAAAACGTTCGATCTGACTAAAATAGATTAAAAGAAATCGATTAAAACAAATTAAGACAACTATTATGACAAAAGCAAAAAAAAATATTTTGTATTTTTGTATTTTTTTACCTATCGGTTTAAACATTTTGATTGCTCGAAAAAAAGTTCACCCGTCTCAGACAGTCAGGCAAGGATACATTAGGATACACTGGTAAACCGCACATGCTCCCACGTTCTGCCACTGCTGCTTTATGTCCAAAACGTTTACTCAGTTAGTTTCTTTGTATTTAGTTGATGTATTGTTTTCAAAGCCAAGTCAACGTGGTATATAAAAGTAACAATAATAATAAAAACAAAACGTTATTCCTATTAGTTCATCAGCCAAAAAAAGTCACGTTCGATTGAGGGTTGCAATGTATTTGCTTCGAACTCACGTCGCACACACAAAAAAAATAATTTCGCTCACAACTCAATCTACCATTTTGCGTGACTTACAAACAAACAAACAAACAGACAGACAGACAGAGAATCGGCTATTAATATATAGACTAGCCGCCAAGGCGGCATCGCTCGCCGCCCATGTCCACCTGCTCTGTATCACTGTATCAATAAACGTCAAATTTCCTTATAAACGGCTCGTACAACTTGTGTTCAACCAGAAGCAGATTCCAAGTCACAACCTCTGGTAAAACCAATCTTTTATCAGTGTAACAATACACTCAAAACGTATAGAGAGAAAATTTCAACTTTTTATTAGCCTTTTGTTTTAAAAAAAGTTACGCGCTCTAACATGGGTGCTATCAAACGTAAGGGGGGAATGGTTTCTCTTCTTAAAAAGTTCACACGGAGGAGAGAAAAAAGGCACGTGCCAAATGAATAAATAGAATAAAAAAACGTTCGATCAGAACGCTTAACAATTAAAAGAAGAAATTAATTTATTAAAAGAAAAGCAAAAAAAAAACAAAAAAACATTTTGTTTTGATATGATACTCTTTTTTTACCTATCGGTTTTTAAACATTTTGATTGCTCAAAAAAAAAGTTCACCCGTCTCAGACAGTCAGGCAAGAGTCAGTGGCAAACCGAACATGGGTGCTATCAAACGTAAGGGGGAAATGGTTTCTCTTCTTAAAAAGATCACACGGGAGGATAGAAAAAAGGCACGTGCTAAATGAATAAGGTGAATAAAAAAAAACGTTCGATCTGACTAAAATAGATTAAAAGAAATCGATTAAAACAAATTAAGACAACTATTATGACAAAAGCAAAAAAAAATATTTTGTATTTTTGTATTTTTTTACCTATCGGTTTAAACATTTTGATTGCTCGAAAAAAAGTTCACCCGTCTCAGACAGTCAGGCAAGGATACATTAGGATACACTGGTAAACCGCACATGCTCCCACGTTCTGCCACTGCTGCTTTTTGTCCAAAATGTTTAATCAGTTAGTTTCTTTGTATTTAGTTGATGTACTGTTTTCAAAGCCAAGTCAACGTGGTATATAAAAGTAACAATAATAATAAAAACAAAACGTTATTCCTATTAGTTCATCAGCCAAAAAAAGTCACGTTCGATTGGGGTTGCAATGTATTTGCTTCGAACTCACGTCGCACACAAAAAAAGAAATAATTTCGCTCACAACTCAATCTACCATTTTGCGTGACAGACAAACAAACAGACAAACAAACAGAGAATCGGCTATTAATATATAGATAATGTATAATTATTGCAATGGATTTAACTTTCGGATAGATTTTTGACATTCTGGCAGTACTGATGATAAAATGCATGTACTACTCTCCGTCGTTGGTAAATCATATGTACACAGCAAAGTTCTAATATTTTAATCGGATAACTTAATCATAGCTTGATGCATTTATGAATGTTCGTATAATTGCAATGATGGATTAACTCTTAACACCAATAATTAACCTTTCATTTTTTTCTCATGGATTTGATATGCGTCGATATTATTGCGTCGCTTTGTATCGGAGAAGTATGGGCTCTAATGTTTTTCGATACCTTATTGGCCCTTATTACGCCGGCCCTTTTAACGCTGGCCCTTATAACACCGCCCCCGAAAAAATAACGCCATTTAGGGCCGGCATAAAAAGGGCCGATAAGGTAGATAGACATATATGGAAAATATCAACGTATAGTTGTAACTTTGGGGAATATAATACCACGACAACGTTTGTAACCTGCAAATATTTTCGGCAGTTTGAACTGCCTCTTCTTCAGGTATATATATAAATATACGTATGAGGGTAGGAAAGGACCCATTTGGAATTCATCAAACTTTTTGCAGGAAAGTCTTATAAAAATGTTTGAAAGAACGAGGCATGACGTAATTTTATACTCACTGACCCAAGCAAATTTAACAAGGTTTTCACAAGGTTTTTGCTCTTCCAAATGGGACCTTTCTCATAGTGGTATGGGTATATATACATATGGATAGAACGATATTAAGGATATGCAGAGATAAAGATGTATGTTATATACTGATATCTAGATATGCACAGACGTATAATTACATAGATGTATAGATACATAGATATATATGAAAAGTGTGACATTATAGATCAATAAAACGTTTGTCGAGTATATATGCGAAACGAAATGAGCATCTTACCAATTTAGGTTTAAAGCCTTAACACACCAGCTTAAAAGAAAAATTTTTCAAGAATCTTGTAAATGTAAGAAACGTGTAAATCCAACTTAACGCATGCCGACTGACTGAAGTGAAACTCAAGTATCCACCGGTATCGACGGTGTTTGTTTTGTTTCTATTTACATGACAACTCGAATTTTATGACAACTGGAATTTCAAACCGGATATTGAGTCTCTTCTCAAATCTCTTGTATGGTATAGGTTTCTTTAAAACTCAGTACATGGATTGAAGCAAGTATGCAGAGCAATTTGTTAAAACCCTTCAATGAGTAACATTCTTGTTTCTCTCAAACATATAAAACCTCCAAGGAGGAGATTCTTGAATAACTAGAGTAGTTCGACCGAGACCCTCCATATGATATGTATCAGTGTCGTGATGTTTCACAAAACAAAACATTGTGATTTTGGCGATTGACGTTTAATTTACAATATGAAAAAAATATGACTAAATAAAAGAACACTTAAAAAATATGAGATTTTAAACTGTTAAGCAACTATTCTTCCGCTCCTAAATCACTATTCCTTTTCAAGAGAAATTTAAGAACCACGTAAAAATATTTAAGGCTCATGTCTGAAGAATCATTAAAAATTATAAGGTGCGAAAGTGCGAAAGCAAGTAGAGAGACTTTTGGCGGTCAGTATCTTGCTAATCACCTTTTCTTATACATGCAAAGTTCAGAAAAACGAGATAGATACTCATAAAAGGAGTAATATGTTGTTTTTGTTGTTGTTGTTGTTATATATAATATATATGTATATAATATATTCATTGGGAGAATAGCCATGTAAATGGATTACCCTGAAATAAAAATATTATTATCATTATTATTAAGTGACTTCAGAGGGTACCGTGTTTCCGTCGCCCTTCCGACGCACTAGCCGAACATTTGAAATAAAACTCCGCCCTTGAAATGTAACGCCTATTTTTAATAAACACCGCATCTTGAATAGCGGCATTTACCTTATCGGTAAAAACTTTGTCGGCTGAAAACGACGAATTTTTGGCGACGTGACGAAAATTTGTACCGACGAAATTTGGGCTGCGACTACATTTAAGCGTACATTATTCAAAGCCGTCACCTATGAAACATCTTTGGCTACTGGTTATGTTCACACCCCCCGGTTCCATTACGTCCACAATAATCCTCACAGACACTTGCAACCAAAGTACTTTTCCATTTTTGTTAATAATGTCAAAAATCAAGTAAATAAATAAAAAACAAGCAACAACGAAATTATTCATCGAACGAAAATAATGAATGTTTGGAAAGTGGTGAAAATTTGTACCAACGAAAGTTTTTACATATAAGGTATAAGAAAACAAGCTAAGACAAGAAGAAATAGCTTTCGATTGAAACGTAAAATCTCAGAGACACTATTCATCAAGCAGTTATAAGACCTTCACTGAACACCTGAGAGAAGTCTGTGTACTCTGCAATTAGTATTATGTCATGCTTCTTAATATAATTGTTTAGTTTTGATGTTGCTATAGTAACTACTGCTTTCTAATCAACATTTTAGTTTTGAAATATAATGAAATAAAGTAAGCTAACTTTTCGATCTCAGTTTAAAAAAATGTTTAAGCTCCCAGTCGCACTATTTACCATCTCGAATTGTACTAGGAATCGTTCGAGCCATTTTTTCTAAAACGGCTGCATGTTATTTGTAAATAATTTTTTCTCATTTTCCTGTAAGCTGTTCCTACTCGTATTTGAGAAGTGTGATTTGATCGCCAAGGATCAGTATGAAGGTACACCATTGCCTGCTTTCAAAGTATGAAGGGAAACATGAAGTGGTATTTGGCATTGGAAACTTCTTTGATAATTGGTATTGATCAATTTCAAAGGAATGAATTCTATTTAAATGACGAAAACAAGCGCATTTGTAATGAAACTCCGCCCTTGTAATGTCACGCCTTTCTAAGAAACGGCGCATCTTGAAAACCAAACCAAACCAAACACAAGAGGAAATAGCTAAAATCACAGAGGCACTCTTTATAGTTATCAGTTATATTAAAGAAAGTTACAGAAAGTTTTTCTGTCCGAAAATTTTGGAATTTAAGGATTTTCGAAAAAATATGTTTTTGGCTGATTAGGGGCCTGATAAGTGGCATACTTTAGATATTTCGAGAAAGCCTGTCTATTAAGAAGCCCAAAAGCTGCTCAACACTCCCTCAAAATTGTTTTAGTAGTGTTTCGCGTTATAATCAAAGTGACGGCAAGAGTTTGGTTTTCAAAGCATTATAATGTGTATAATTCAGAGTACAGTAGTAATAAAGGAAACAATGAACATGGCTATATAATAACTATCGGAGATATGAATGTGAACTTCCTCGTAAAAAGTAACAATAGCTCATTAAGGGATCAATTAAAGCTCCTCGGAATGCATCAAATCATAGATCACTATTGTGAATCATTGATTGACGTCATCCTTCCAAACCTCCCAGAAAATATCCAACAACCATTTAATGAACAATTATCATTCAGTCATCACAATATGAAGGTTGTAAAAGAAAACTGTACAAGCAAAAAACACCTCCAAAATCAATTAAATGTATAGATTACAAACATAAGAACCATAACACAATCAAAAATGAACTTCTCAACACAGACCGAATGACTTTTATTCATGCAACGACTCAAATAAGGCCTGGTTTAAACTGAGAGCAATACTTAGCAATACATTAGATAATCACGCGACATAGGTTAGTAAACGTGTCAAATGAAAGAGATGTGCCATGGGCTTAAATTATCAATTAAAGAAAAAAGAAAAGTCAATTTTCTTCAAGAAATATCAATCGGAGTCGGAGTCGGATCGGCTTTGTAAAATCTTAAAAAAAAAAACATTTCGGTGTAACATCCCAATAAATGGGAAACTTGATATTGATCCAAAAAACTGTTGATAATTAATAATAACTGTTAATATTTAAAAACTGTTGCAGAAACTGCTTTCTGCAACAGCTTTGCAAACGCTACTAAATTCATAAAATCAAAATCTATGATGTTACACAATTTTGTTTGGAGTAGTCCATTTCTGGGAAGTTCTCACAATATACGAGTCAGTCACTTGTGAAGTCTCTCAAGGATCCATATTGGGACTACTTCTGTTTATGATCAGTTTTATTGATGTAGCTGGTTAATTAAAAGGCAAATTACCATATATCCTTTTTAAGCTTCTACAACGTCCCTTGTGAATGATTATATTCACTAATCTGTGAGACTGACCAGTCCACTTTATGTCGGAGCCGAAAACTCGACGTTAGTTTCACCATCGGGTTCCGTAAAGAATTCTTTCCAAAAACTAAATGAACTTGAGTGAACTCAAAGAATAGACCTTTTCCGAATTTCTGTTTAAACACCGTGTTATAGCCTAGCTTCTAACTTTCGCCTCTTTTTCAAACTCTTAATTACTTCTAATTATTCCACTGGGTAACTGAAAGACCGACAAAAAGGTTCAAGTTTTCGAAGTGTTCGATAAATCGAGGTTTTCAATTCTCGAGAGTGGACGTACTTTGAATGCTTTTGATGATTTTCCTATTGAGTAGCAAATTTTAAATACATTTTTGTTGAAAAGCAGAGATTGTATTTCTTCAAATAGATGAAGAATTCCATGATGACGTGAACTGTTTTGATATGTCTCGATGATATGATACAAAGGTAAATCTTTAATATGCAAATCTATATACAGCACATACAAATTAGTTTCCATTAGCAACAATGGAATCATTAATTGGAATAAGAATTTCAAACTGGCTAAGAATTTCTAAGGACCTATGAGTAACATTTTGTGTGTAAAAGTGGTCTTTCATTAAGGTGGTCCTCCTAGAAATAAGCTATTTTTTGATGCAGTCATGATGCAGTTAATTATGACATTTAGTGAAACTAAATCTTTGGCGTTATCTTTGGCGTCGTATTTCCAACAGTGTTATAAAAAGGCGGCGGGTCGATTACGCCTTCTTCACAGAGTTCGACCATTATTGACACCTTTAGCTGCTAGATCCGTTTATGTTTCGATGATCATACCAACACTAACGTATTGCTCTATTTTAAACCTGAATCTAACTAAAACACAGACCGGTAATCTCAAGTCACTTGAACGACGAACTGATAATATAGTAAACCGAGCAAACAAAATTAAGCTACCAATACCGTCAATTATAAATTTCACAAATAAACGTGCCTGTACACTGGTTCGGTCATGCTTGGAAAATAATCTCTCGGTTGATATGAACACCAAATTTAAATTGATAAGTCATATCATTCAAACTCGAAATAATAACTATATGTTGAAGCTACCATCTATGAGAACTGAATTTGGCAAACGTTCATTTTGTTTTATGGCCGCCAAAATATTTAATACCTTGCCTATGGAACTTCGAAAAGCTGAAGGAAAGTCATTTCTAGATGCTTTAGGGACTTATTTTGGGCATAACGATTCAGGATAGACTTTGTTTATGAGAAATTCAATTTTTACTAATTTTACTAATTCTTAGCTATGTTTTATCTGTAATTTATCAGCAGGACGCACATTGATAGCAAATGTAAATTTGAAGTGCTTATCCTGGGTAAATATTAGAACTAGCATGTAGCTTTAGCTAAAAATGCCCCCGCGCTCAAGCTTTCCAATTTGCACTCACAGAAAGCCATACATTACAAAAGAAAACTTTCCGCCCAAACATTTTGTAATTTAAGGATTTTTTTTAAAAAAAGATCAATTCGGGCAAGAAGTTTTCTTACAAATAGTATCACCAGAAGCTTCATTTTTAGTAAAGAAAAAACAGGTTATGTTTTTTTTCTACATATCCGACCTCACTAACAACTGGTCATCACAAATGCTTTTGATTGATTTAAGGTCTGATAAGTGGCATACTCTAAATATTTCGACAAAGGCAGTCTTTTAAGTATGGCAAGATACACCATGTTTCAAGTACAAATCGAGATCAAAGTGTCTGTATGCAGTGAAGAAAGCACATATTTAAGTGAAAATATTTAAGTCTCACAGTACAACGAATTGTTTAATAAGTATAGTGTAATATTGTGGCATAGTGTGACGGTGGCTACACTAATTTGGAATATGCACACCCAATAGATATCTACTTACGCAGATGAAAATCTTTATAAAAATTTGAAATCTTTAAACAACCTAAACCCTTACTTTTTGTTATTTTATAGGCCTAAGTCACACTAATGCTAATATACCTTTTAGAAAGTGTAAATAAGGCTTAACAAGTAATATCAGAAACGTATTGCTACAAACCAAAAAAATGTGTGAACTGCAACCATGGATACGTATTTTATAATCAAAATAAGATTTGTTAAAGAAATTATGTAAGAGCCAAAAGAAAAAAACAAACTTTTTCGAAAAAAAAATTAAAGCGAAAAATTCACTAGAAATCATTTCAAACGTTTCAAGCTTTGATTCAAAATAAAAAATAGTCAAGATTTAGAGCTAAAACATCATATTTACAAAAATAAAATGCATATGGTTGGCACAATTTCAGATTTCAAGCTGTGCTTCAAAATCTTTGTCGTTCCCTTTAACAAAACAACACAAAAGTAATATGAAAAATATCTAAGCAGTTTTAGCATACGAACTTCCTAAATGACATAGTATAATATAACAATAAATTTGGAAAAAGATACGAAAAAACATTGTTTCTCCCACCTACAGTACCATGCTTTGAAACGTGAAAAAGCAAAATCAGCTAATAATGGTATGCCACCGTGTTACAGCAACACGAAAAGTTGGAAGATGATGAACAAAATCGAAAACTCACTTTCGCCTATCTCGTGAAACTACTATGCCTCCTCGCTCGCTTACGCTCGCTGCGGGGGCAATAAATAAAAAGAAATAAATAAAATAAACAAAAAAGAAAAATTTTCAATTTGCCTCGGTTGCCCAGATTTTAGCAAAACGTGTTTGAAAAATGTGCAAACTTTGTGACATGATAACTGACCGTAGAGTTGCAATATCTGTTCGAAATTTGGCATGTGTTTACTTTAATATAGCACAAATCATTTGACAAGAGGAGTTTTTTTTAAATTAACCACAAAAACAGTTATAATGCTGAAAGTGAGACCCTTCAGAATCAGCAGTGGGAGATGAAGCCTAGAATGTTATAAATCAAGATAGGGGTAAGTAATTCAAAATTCCTCTCGTCAAATGATTTATAATAGCCCATTGAATCTCCTGTGAAAATTTCAGGTTAAAAGCTTAAGTGAATCAAAAGATATCATGTTTTAAAATCTTGGGATTGCAAAAAAATTGTATTTTGCGAAAAATGTATTTGAAAGTTGTGGAACAGTTAAAAAAAAACATTACAAATGAGAATCTCAAAAAACTAAAACCCTCCTGGTACATAGGAAGCCTTTTCCTCATCCTCCTTGTCTGAGAAACCTTTTTTTATGGTTCTCAGTCTCTTTCTCCGTTTTTTGACTCTCTCAGAGGTCTTTTCAGCAAGTCGCTTTGCGGTCTCGTTTCTCTTCTTTGACAACTTTATTTGAGTGGCATAACCAGTTATTTCAAATTTTTGAAATACATTTAAAATACCATCAGGGCCATTATTGAATTCAATAACTGCTGAATTAACACCAGTTTGCAGTGTTTTCAAACCAACAAAAATGTTTTTACGGGAAACGCTTCCATTAAATTTGATTAAGAGCCTCGTTGGCATTCTGAGTCTTGCCATGGAGACACTTTGAAAGAAGAGAATCTTCCATGTAGAGGTGTTTGAGTTCCTTTGTGAGATTTCACAATATTGCGAAGTCTGGTTCCCAGCCGCTTTTGCACATGACCGATACATTCAAGTTTCGTAGGCTTAACATTGAAATCTTTATATGGGTCACTTTCAGATACATCTTTAAAAGAGGAGGTGTCTCCATCACCTAGATATTCTGAGTAAATCAGATTATTCTTTTCAACAGAGCGTTGAAATATTGTGACTGCACCTGACGATTCCATTGCACCTGATGATGTGGTGTGGTTTATATCACATTGTTGATCTGCACGCCATTCATCGTACTCAGGGGTGCCTTTTTTACTTTCCCAACCAGAGCAGGCAAAACAGAATTTGGTCAGAACTACGAAATCAACACATGTTTTGTTTATCATTGCAGTAACAACGCCATTGAGTGATGAATAGCCACGTGTTTGCCAAGTTCCGTCAATGGTAACATGCTGTTGACTTGGAATGTCATTGTTTGATGTCTGATATTTTCGTGCAGCATTCAGCATGCTTTCTTCAGCTGCAGTTTTGTAAGCAGTATGGATGCTGCTGGTTTTGTTATGATAGTGATAAAAAGTGTTGCCAAGTGAAAAAGTATTCAGGCACGAAAAAAATCTTGACATTGGTTCAAAAGCTAAACCAACTTCATGTGAAGCAATAATACTGCGGATATTGATTTCATATGGTGACCGTCCTTTTTCATTGTTATCATCTTTATTTGGGTTGGAGCAGCATATGGGAGCAGGTAGCAGAGGAAAAATATTTCTTCACATGTGTGCACGTATCACAATGAAGCTGAAAACAATGGGTGTTGTGTTTATGTCATTCGTGTTATGTTTAGTTCGTATTTTGTCTCCATCATGGACATGGAATCTGTGCAGTCGTTTGTGCATATTTCGTGTCACATGGGGTATATATGTATTTGTATAAATGTCGTTACATATTAGCCTTGCACATGTGAGTTTGTGATCATTGTAGGCGTGCGTAGTCATCGTGTCGTGGCTTATTTTGTAACGTGGTGATATTACAATTTACAAGTGAGTATGTTTGTTCGTTTATTTGACTACTCGTTTATTTTAATATGTTGTGTTGCTTTATTTATCTGTCCTAATATCTTCTTGTATATTATTTAGCAGTATTCGCAAGAATATCAGTAAAATATCAAAAAATTTGTTTTTCACATTCCCCACGTTAAACGGCCACTTCTTTTTATGTTTTGTTTTTTTGTTTCATGTTGTTTTATGTTTAATGTTTGCTGAATTATAAATCTTGAATTATAAATCTTCTTCGGTTCTTTTCTTGATTCCCCTCTTTCCATGCCATTATATTTTTTGTGAACTCTTTGGGGGAGGTGACACGCATCCTGAAGATGGGCAGCGATAGACGTCATCAAAATCTTCGAACGATGATATCTCCCGTAACAGTTGGTCGTAGCAAAACGATTCCATACATTTTTGGGATCGGTTTTTCGACCTATACAACATGGGCACACTTATCATTGACAACTCTTTAATTTTATTTTTCGTGAACTCAACTCAGGCTGAACGGGCGGCGAGCGACGCCGCCTTGGCGGCTGGTATACATTTATTTTCACTCTGCAAATTTGTTTTTTGTACTTAACAGGACTTATGTATGGAGAGAGAAAGCAGCATACATACATAATGAAGCGTATAATCCCTTAGAAAAAAGTTTATATTTGACAATGAAAAGTAATCACAACAACATCTTTTATCAAATTAAAATTACAAGCATGTCATGCTTAAGTTACAGAAATCTTTAACAACTTAGTTGTTTCTTTTTTATATAACACTTAAGTGTTATTTTTAAACTAGGGAAGCGCCAATAAGAGAAGTGTGAATAAGCATATCGTAAGCATATTTCAGCCTCAGTTTTAACCTTTTATTAAGCATATTGAGGCTGAGCTCAAAATCCCATATGCTTATAAAAAGAAAAAAACGTGTAGATGGAGATCTGTGTTTTGACAATCTTTTCTCATTTGACCTTTCAAGATCTTAAGGTCCCAATTATCACCAGTGCCTCTGAAAGTACTTCCTTGTTTTATCCTTTTTACAATCGTATCTGAAAAATGTCCTCCAATCAACTTTAACAGTATATTCCGTTTATTATATGATAGACATATCCCCAAACTATTAAATCGAAGCTGAAGCTAAAAAAGTTAAGAGGTCAATATCAATGCATCTATTTTTTTGGCTAGTTTAACTGGAAATGAAATGATCTGTTTACTATATAATGTAGCTATTTATTTTACGTAATATTTGTTTTTTAATTGAGTTTTATATACCAGTAACAACAAACCTTACTTTTTTGCTGCAACCTCCTTCTTCAATCAATAAAACTGTATTGAGACGTTGTACCAGGCTGAGTTCATGCCATCTGATATTCATTAGAATACCATACCGGGTGAGTCAAAAAAAAGTACCGTTGTTTCACAAAACGTATCTTTCGATTGACTAATTATGAAAGCTAGTATTTTTTATTTCTGAATAGAGGAATCCTTTACCTACATTTTGGTGTATCATTTATCAAATTTGGTTGAGTAGAAAAAAAGTTATGGGCAAAAAACTGGAGGTGGTCCTTGTAAAAATCGTCGAAAAATGACGAAAACATCTAAACAAAACTTCTCCAAACAAGATTTTCTGTTCTTATTGCAAACCGTATGGGATTGAAACTCATACACACTTCAATGTGCTAAAACTTATTTTTTATTCCCAATGCTTAAATTAAGTAAAAAGTTCAAACTTTTTTCAAAATTTTATTAAAACTTTACTTGATGAAGTTTTTTATAAAGACTGTTTTGTAAAAAATGCCACAACTCACGTTACAACAAAGAATTTGGGTATGTATCCAGTTTCCAGTTTCGAGAAGTTTTGTTCAGCTTTTTTCGACATTTTTCGAGAATTTTTACAAGGACCACCTCCAGTTTTTTGCCCATAACTTTTTTTCTACTCAACCAAATTTGACAAATGATACACCAAAATGTAGGTAAAGGATTCCTCTATTAAGAAATAAAAAACACTAGCTTTCATAATTAGTCAATCGAAAGATACGTTTTGTGAAACAACGGTACTTTTTTTTGACTCACCCGGTAGATGAAACAGTACTTTATAATCACTTGATCTGTTAATTCTTTACTATATTTACCAGTAATAGTCTGCAGCATATCCACAATGAAAGGATGTGTCTCTGATATTTCCTTCCAAAGTAATTTAAAATCGAATTGTGTTAACCCTTCATATCCAGTGTTTTTCAAGACTGATGGTGAACCTTTTCTGACACAAACTTTTTTAATTGATGTTTCCATATAGTGTTCATGATATGCAGATGTATATATGTTGACTTTTTTATTGGTGTTTAAATTTGTAAAGGAAGTTGTGTTGTGTCAAAATTAAGTTGCTTTTTTGATTCTATTGTAGTAACCATTGATTTTACAGGTGGTTGTGTGCTGGTTTCAGGTGATCCAGTAGACATTCGTTTAATGTAAAATTTTTGTCTTAGTTCAATTTGACTTCTCTGACACGTTTGCTGAAAATTTAGAATTTTCTCCATAAAGGCATTGCATTTTCGACAAATAGTTCCTGGAAGGCCATCACCATCATGTATGTTTATACCACATACCGTTAAAATTTTCCTGCTTAAGTTTTTTCTTTCACCAGACACAGAATGCACTTTTAATAAAAAGCTGTTGTCAGTAAGTTTACTGCACAATCTGCATGTTCCTTCAGCTCTTGATTTTCAAGAATAAACTTTTTTAGGAGTAGTTTTCAATAACTCTTCATTCATTATTTTACTAAAAATTGATATTCATCAGTCAACTGATAAGCTATTTGAAAACTATGGGGAAGGAACGGCACAAATTAGTAAGAGAACTAAAAGTCACACTGGCAGCCTATTTTAACTAAAAAATATTTTATTAAAATCATTATTATGCTGTCAAGTTTGGCCAAAAACACATGTAGATGAAGGGTTTTTTTGATATAAGAAGTTGATATAAGTTAACATATATGCTAAATTAAAAATGAATTAACTTCATCAATAAATAAATAAATTCGATCATGAAAACTAAACAAACAAGATTTATTTTACATTAGCGACTCTGCGGGGGGTCTTTCTTTCAATAGGATAATTGCATTAACTATAATTGGGAGTTTGGGCACGAAGTTGGTCAGTTAACATGATAATTAGAATTGTCTCAATAATAGAAAGTTGTTAAATAATGTATAAACAAGATGCCCTACCGGGCAGAAGGATTTCTGCAAGCTTTGCTGCTGAAAATGCCACAAAAATGCAACACTAGCACACTAGTCCTGCAAAACTAAGACAGTCACATCATTCAGCTCGAGAAGCATCAGCATTAAATAAACAAAAATATTGATGCGACTGACAATGTTTTCGTCAAGAAAGTCAGCCTACCATAACATAAAAAAGGGGCTTTTCTTTATGCTATCGCGGAGATCATTTATGAAGATCTGTTTTTTTGTACGAATAAGCTGAATGATTGTTACTGGATATTTGCCACCCACGTACTCCAAAAAAGTGCATCGACACAATACGAAACTTTAATTTAACCACATTAAATATAACGAATCCTATCAAAAGATTGTGTATACTGGCGGTAACCAACATATCGTTTGGGCAGCACAAACTAATATATAAAGTTTCTATATTGATCTCTCCTCAGAATGAAAAATATAAATATCACAATAATAATTACTTAGAAATTAAAGCTCATATCTAATCTAAAAGATAAAAAAATACAACATACGTAGGGAGAAAAGAGATAAGCTGATATAGCCAGAATACATCCAAAAATTGCTACTAAATATAGTATAAATAGCTGTATAAAGTGCATATGTTGGTGATGTTGGGGAGGAGCTGAAAGGAAGCTAAGCTGAGCTTTAAAAATCCAAAAGCTTCTAAAAATTGACTTCAAACATGCATACACATACAAAATACACGAAGGTCTTTCATATTTAAAAAGGCTTGGAGCAAAAATAAAACAAGAAATACCTTTTCTTCCACACACCATGTATTGGCACTGTTTTCATATTTTAAACTTCAAGAAAACTTCTTTCAAAAAACAGAATAACCACACTGTAATTTAATTTTGTGAACATGATAAGTTCCCAACAGTAATGCAATTCTTTATATAAAATTATAAGCTGTATTAACTTCTTTTAAAGCCATATTTCCATCAAAGAAACTTTTAGCAAACTACACACGTTCTTTCGCTGCCATTTTTAAAACGTTTTGTGGACGATCACATGGCATGGCGAAAATCAGCCAATAAACTATCGCTATTGAAGTTAGGGTGGCTATATTAGCACCCTTTCGTAGAAATCGGGCATTATGTACCAATCACGATTGAGACGGCTTTTTTATGAACCAATCAAATTGGAGAAACAAATATGACTAGGTTTGGACAGTAAGATGAAAAAAAACAAAAAACAAAGACGATCGTAAAGGCTTTCTTGCTTACGCAGAAATCCAATAAATAAATTCAAGTATGTACAATTAAAAGTCGACATCACGGATGGTTCCTACAACAAAAAACAAATCTTTATTAGCGTGTTGTCATGGTAACGATAGGAAACTTTTCATTAAAATAGTCTTTTCCATCCAACTTTTTTCTGATAAAAACATTTAAATGAAATATTTACTTACTTTTAGTGTTGAAGAAGAAATTCCCTTATTCTTTTTTTCTTTTCATCGTCACGTTTCGCCCCACACGCCACATCATATGCAGTTTCGCGAAATAACTTATCTTTAATATGACGATCTGCTCCGTGGCGTATGAGCGTTTCAACACATTCGAAATGACCAAACCGTGATGCGGTATGAAGTGGTGTGGAGTTGTAGTTAGTTTGTTTGTTGATAAGATGAGGTGCAGAGTTTATTAAGAAGGTGAGTGTATCGGTAGAATTATAACGTGCGGCATAATGGAGTGTTGTCCATCCATTGCTGCTCGTCGCTTCTATCTCCGCACCTCTGTTTATTAATAATCGAGCAATCGAGAGTCTGTTGTATTCAGAAGCCATCATTAAGAGTGTGGAATCAACATCATCACTCCTCATCTTCACGATCGATGGATCGACCGTGAGGACGTTTTCGATGGATTTCAGGTCATCACGATAGATAAGATCGTGAAGATCTAAAATAAATGAAAAATAAATGATAAAATGAATGAAGAATAATCGAAATAAAAATAGATTTTAAATGGAAAGAAATTCTAAACAACTGATAATTAATAATTATAACAAATAAAAATAAAAAGTAAAACTAAATAAAAAAAGGTTCTAGAATTTATCAGAAATTTTGTGAAATGACAATGTTAATTTTGTGGGATTATCTTCTAAACCAATCAAAACAACTGACGTTTTATGATGTGTACCTCCCCTGGTGGTACGCAGAGGTGACGCAAGTGGAGTGGGTGGCTGTGGAACGCCGTGGATGGGTATACCCACCGCCTATGACGTCATAGCAAAATGTTCGTCACAGACATATGGTTCTGTATATCATTTTAATCAGCTTTTCAAGCTCTAACTGATTGTAAACAAATTTTAAAGCGAAATGAATCTTCATAATTTTCATCTATTCCACCCACCACCTATGACGTCACAGCAAAATTAATGATATATATCTTTTAATATACTTTTGTATATCATTTTAATCAGCTTTTCGAACTCTGACAGATGAGCACAAATTTCAAAGTGAATTGAATCTTCATAATTTCCATCATTTCTGGATCCGAAAATTTTCCACATGAAAAGCCAGGCAAATATGTTTCAAATTCAAATGTGATCGAATTGTTAATAGCAAGTAGAAAATGTAAATTAATTGATTGTCAGTCGAATCGATTGAAATCTTATAAAACAAAACAAAGTCACTTTGAAGAAATGAAGATATATAAAAAAAGCATCAAACAACAATAAATTTTACCTATTTCAATATTATGTAGACGACCAATATTTAGCATTAAGTAAATATTGGCATTGATTTATCATGACCATTCAGTTAAAGTCTCAACTGGACATCACAGAGTTCCACACAGTTCAAAAGTTGAGAAGAAAAGAAATAGAATTCTGTTTCGCGCGAATAAAACTCTTCTACAAAAACTATTGGATAATTTATCTATCTTATTATACTAATTCGCGTTGTGCATCCCACTTTTATTTTAGAGTGACATATTTACTTTTTTTTCACGGTCAAATCCTTCTTATTTTTTCCCTTTTCGTCGTAAAACCACGTAAATTCGAGAGCGTTTTTTTACGATTAGTATATGGGGAAACCCCGCCGGCGATCGTTTTCATTGGCTAATAAAGGAAAACTCTTAAAATGCGCTCATTTGATTGGCTGACGATTTCCAAAAAATTAGTTCGTTAATAACGGATTTTCATTATCGGTTGTGAATTTGACGAAGAAACACAGGTTTGTACACATACAAAGGTTTATTATTATATACGGTGGCCCACAAGTGTCACGGCAAGAAACAAAACCTCGCGGCAAAAAACAAAACTTCACGGCAAGAAGCAAAACTTCGCGGCTTAAAAGAAACTGTCACGGCAAAAAAGAAAACCTCACGGCAAAAAAGAAAACCTCGCGGCAAAACTTTAAAAATCTGATTGAATTCAAATTAGAAAAATTGGAATTAGAAAAATTTGATGTATACAGACCGAGGCAGTTTCTTCTGATTCGTCTATGAAGTGGAACAGATATGCTCTATTTAAATTTCAAATTATAAATTTCAAATAGTGTTTTCGCTTATGTATGGTATCAAAGTGAAGTTCTGCTATGGGTAATGGATTACTTTGCTAACAAATGCATTTTTATGTATAGTATATAATTTATATATACGAAGAAAGGAAGAGGAAAGCTTTTCATCTTATAATATTATTATTTATTTCCTACTTACACTAACATAAGCTTTCATTTCATTCTTGTTATACTGAATGCTCATTGACTTTAGGACACCCGTGGTGGAGTAAAGTATTTAAAATACCCGTGGTTTCTCCTCCTTCTCCTCCTCCTACTACTCCAAGTTATGAACGTTTTCGTGCAGCGTTTACATGACATCGTTGTCGAATTCGCAAATTTGGTCAAATTAGGACTTCCAGTGGACCAATTTTCATGAAATTTTGCACAGAGCACAATTGAAAGGTGCTGATTTCGAATTTGATAATGATTGTGCCAGATTTGACTAAAATTGGGCCATTTAGGTCTAATTTGGAACAAATTTCGAAAGTTCTTCAATTTTCATGAAATTTTGCACGGATCACAATTGAAAGGTGCTGATTTCGAATTTGTCAGTCATTTTGTCAGATTTGACCAGAAATGGGTAATTCGGGCCAAATTTGGATCAAACTTAGAAAGTTCTGCAATATTCATAAAAATTTGTACAACGCACAATTAGAAGTTGCTGATTTTGAATTTGCCAGTCATTTTATTAGATTTGAACATTTGGCAATTCGGCAACGTTGTATTTTTGAGACTAGATATGCATTGTTGTGTTACGTCCTGAAGTTTTCAAGCCAAGCGGCTTCTTGAGATGATGACTGCAGTGAATCCGACGATGAATTTGATGAAAAACAGTGGATTACATAATACTTTGACCATGGATACGAATAGAAATAAATTGTGGATTTTTTGAAATATTGTCACAAGTTTGAAATAAGTAAAAGCACCTTATTGCACCGTTTGAAGACATGTGGTCTTTTTCGGAGAACAAGTATTGATCTACCCATACAATCATTGCAAAGAGCACGTACGATGATTTGTGATCATGTGTGAGGTCCTGATAGTTATAGAACAGTCTGGCATTCATTACAAATAAACGGGCTACATGTTCCTCCTTATGTTGTACAAAATCTACTTAAAGAAATTGATCCACTTGGATGTGAAACTAGGCGCAAGTATCGACTCCGTCGCAGAATTTACAGCAATCCAGGCCCAAATTATGCCTGGCATATGGACGGCCATGATAGATTGAAGCCATTCGGTTTTCCTATACATGCTGCTATAAATGGGTACAGTAGGAAACTTCTTTGGTTAGAAAACCTCTTTGGTTTCTTTAGTTTTACGCTGAAATAATTGCCCTCACAAGATCGCAAACCAATTTCTAAACGCCGTAAAAGAGTTTGATGGTTGCCCAGTAAAATTGATAACTAGCCTGGCTGCTTCAACACATTCATTTTTTTGGAATGATACAGATGCACATAAGTATGTATCATCGCCTAGAAATCAGCGAATTGAGATTTGATGGTCTCATTTTATGAGATCAAAAGGCAGCTGGTGGAGAAATTTTTTTCTTGACATGGAGTCGAATGAGATTATTGATTTGAGTGTACAATTCGAAAAAGAATGCCTATGGTATTGTTTTTCTAATGTTATCCAAAAAGATTCGGATACCATTAAAAACTTGTGGAACACTCACAAAATACGCAATTCTCGCTTTGGCACTACTTCTGGAAGGCCTAATACTTTTTTTTTCCTGCCTGATCGCAGTGGTGGTGAAGAAAACTTGAAATTAAAGGTTCCTCAACATGAACTTAATAGGGTTGGCTCATATATTTCTGTCGATGTAGAAGAAAATATATATCAACAGTATTTCAAATATGTTCAGGATACCTTAGGGTTAGAAGATGCATCGAATTATGAAGATTCTTTTGTCAATGTTTAATCGTTTGAAAGAGGCATCTTGTAACGGAATATGAAACATTTCTTTTAATGTAGAAGAAAAATGCAACCAAAGGCTAATCTAGTGTTAGGTAACAAGAATATCTGAAGTTTCTTTCTACTATTGATGTTCCATGTTATTGATTTTCAACTTACTCTGTTACACGATTTCTGCATAAACATCAAGATTAACCTCTTTCTTTTTTCGAAAGCATGAATACAGTCAAGTAAAAATACAAACATATACAATGAAACCTAAGAGAGTAACCAAAAGTCCTGATGGCAGTTGGTTTTAAATGACCAATCTCAGAAAGTGTTTTTCTAACATTTTCAGACCGCCAAACCTCCCAATGAAAATCCTTATAAAAGCGTTTAAAAGAATGCATGATCTTGGATCAATTGCTCACTAACCCAAACTTATTTATCAGGATTTTGACCAAAAAGTTTTCATGGTCTGTTTTCATAAACTATATATTAGGAGTTTCACTGTAATATAAAACTCAAACAATGTGTAACAGAAGTTATTAACAGAAGACTAATGAAAAGTGAAAACAAACAAACAAACAAGCAAACAAACAAACAAACAAACAAACTTTTCAAACCAATTAACTAATCAACTAACGATTGAAGAAATAAAACAGAACTAGCTTTTAACAATTAAACTTCATGGTACACTTTCATGACATATACTCTTTTTTCACAAAATAAACAAAACACAAAATGTAAAAAATGTAAATAGATAAACACTGGATAAAAAACTAGTTCTTAACATTTTCCAAAGCCAGCACTCTCCAATAAAGATGTAACAAGTAACTCCTTCACTTGTCGAGGTAGATAAATAGCCAATGAGCAAGTGGAAGCGCATGGTAGTCGTTTCATACCATCCTCAAAATTATAAAAGCAAATTTTTATTGGTTCCGGAAATCCAAGCGCTGGTATGTGGTTTAGTCATATCACCTAACTTTACAATTTCATTCATCCCATCAAAAAATTGCCGAATTTCAGCATAAACCTTATAGACAAATTCTTCAAAACAACATCTTTATCTTGGAAGTTAGCAGTGTATATTCCAGGGTAACCACTATCAGCAATAGAGTCACCATAATTTTCCTTGAATTTTTAAAAATGTTCGTTAGCAAAGTAATCCATTACCCATAGCAGAACTTCCACTTTGATACCATACATAAGCGAAAACACTATTTGAAATTTATAATTTGAAATTTAAATAGAGCATATCTGTTCCACTTCATAGACGAATCAGAAGAAACTGCCTCGGTCTGTATACATCAACTTTTTCTAATTCCAATTTTTCTAATTTGAATTCAATCAGATTTTTAAAGTTTTGCCGCAAGGTTTTCTTTTTTGCCGTGACAGTTTCTTTTAAGCCGCGAAGTTTTGCTTCTTGCCGTGAAGTTTCGTTTTTTGCCGCAAGGTTTTGTTTCTTGCCGTGACACTTGTGGGCCACCGTAATTATAAAAGGTTTATTGTTAAGTTTTAACTGCTATTGTATTTTAGATTAATAAAAGAACACATGCGTAAGTGAGTTAGTTGTATTGATGTTTTTATTACTTTAATCGGAGAAACTTTCGCGAGAGAAACTTTCGCGAGGTCAAAAATTCGCGAAATGTTTTGGATAAACTTTCGCGAATTGGAAAAGTCGCAAAATTTCGCGAGATAAACTTTCGCGAATGAAGAAATTGATAAATTTTCGCGAGATAAAATTTTGCGAATAAAGGAATTTTTTGAAATAATTTAGGACAGTTTTTAGAAAACAAAGGATTTTTCTATGCAGAAAATTGACAAAATGCATGCATTCGAATCTGTAGTTTTCATTTACTACAAATAAAATGAAGATAAAATTAGTTCAAAAACTACAAAAAAAACTACAAAGATTGTTCGTCGTCAAATTCGTTGAAAACGTCACCAAATACATTTCTAGCACATTCTGGTCCCCACTCCTCATCGTCATATGACTGATTTGTTACAAGAAAAAAAAATGTTTTCAAGAAGATCAAATTGGCAAGTCTTTCCTGCCTTATTATATACATAGATTTTGAAATAGATCTCCGGCATTTTGGTAGCTTTAAAATTTAAAAAATTGCAAAAAAAAATCGAAATTTTACTGGATAAACTTTCGTGATTTGGAAATAAGAGCAAAATTTCGCGAGATAAACTTTCGCGAATGAGTGATTTTAAATTTTTCGCGGGATAAACTTTCGCGAAAAAGGGTCAAATTCGCGAAATTCGCGAAAGTTTCTCTCGCGAAAGTTTCTCCGATTAAAGTATGCATGTATTTAAATGTTTTTTTACGATGTAAAAGCAGTGTAGTGAAATGGTTTATGTCAGTGGAAAACAAAGAAGAAATGCGAGTAGAAGAATGTATCCAGCACATTTTCAGGGGCGCAGTAAAAATTTGTTTTGGTAACGCGTGCCATTAGTTAGCAAAGAATATTTATTTATTTACAGATCAATTAAAAATGGTTCTCATGACTGTGGAAATGGGGAACGTGTTATGCTGTCTTATGTCATCTCAACCATGTCTGCTTTTTTATTAAATTTTCCTGTATGTTTTATTGACGATGTTTGGTTGTTTGTCTCTCTGCCTGTCTGTCGTTTATGTGTTTTGCTTTTTTTGTTTGCTTCAATATGGTTGTTGCAGTAGTGTGGATTGTAGCTGTTCTTCACTGAAATCTTTTTCTTTTAGGTCAGAAAAGAAAAAGTGTATATACTTTAATCGGAGAAACTTTCGCGAATTTCGCGAATTCGAGCCTTTTTCGCGAAAGTTTATCCCGCGAAAAATTTAAAATCGCTCATTCGCGAAAGTTTATCTCGCGAAATTTTGCTCTTATTTCCAATTCGCGAAAGTTTATCCAGTAAAATTTCGATTTGCAATAATTTTTAAAATTTTTTAGCTACCAAAATGTCGGAGATCTATTTCAAAACTTATGTATATTAGGGAGGGAAAGATTTGCCAATTTGATCTTCTTGAAAGCATTTTTTTTTTCTTGTAACAAATCAGTCATATTTTGATACACAGACTGTCAAATATTATTTCTGTAAAAAATGTTTTTCAGTCGTCGATAATGACAATATCAGTTGATTTCTTTCCCTGCGGTATATTATCTCCGATTCGCGGTTTCTTTAGTATGAGTATGACAATGGCGGCGAAATGGTGGTGGGGACCAGAAGGTACTAGAAATGTTTTTGATGACGTTTTCAACGAACTTGACGACGAACAATCTTTGTAGTTTTTGATCTGATTTTATCTTCATTTTATTTGTAGTGAACGAAAAATACAGATTCGAATGCATGCATTTTGTCAATTTTCTGCATGGAAAATTCCTTTGTTTTTTAAAAACTTTCCTAAATTATTTCAAAAAATTCCTTCATTCGCGAAAGTTTATCTCGCGAAAATTGATCAAATTCTTCATTCGCGAAAGTTTATCTCGCGAAATTTTGCGACTTTTCCAATTCGCGAAAGTTAATCCAAAACATTTCGCGAATTTTTGACCTCGCGAAAGTTTCTCCCGCGAAAGTTTCTCCGATTAAAGTAAACCATTAAAGAAATGAAGCACATGGTTAAATTATGATGTTGTGAGGTTAGTTAAGAGAAGAATGGATTATATTTCAGAAATTCATTAAATTATTACTGTACAATGTGATTATTGTGCTACAAATAAGAAGCATTGCATTGCTGATGATTACACATTATTTTGTGTTTGGTAATTGTTTACGTACTATGCCTGGGTATATAAGTTTGGCATTATGTTTTTATCTGTTACTTTTTATCTTTTCGGTATTAAATTATGGCTTTGGTAGGGCATTTCATTGTTTCAATTATCAAAAGCTGTACAAATTCTGTCATTGAATTTGTGTTTTTAATTAATTATTTTTAGGATAAATGCGTACATGAATTTTCTTTTTGTTTTGTTTTTTATTTACAAGGAAGGAACATGAACATGGCGGAAAGTCGTGTAACACGATCTAAGAACAAAAAGTTTAATCAACTCGCAGAAAATGCTTCAAAAGATTGTGAAGAGAGGCAGACTTTCATACCAAATAAGTTGGATAATATATCGCTATTGGATTCAACAGAACTGGAAATCAAGTTGAATGAAAATATGTTTCTACAGTTGGATAAAGATGTCGACAGTAAGTTAGAATCAGTTAAGTTTAAGTTACTTTAAAAATGAAATGACATTATTTAAAGAATGTTGTGTTAAGCAAGATCACATGATAACTGAAGCACAAAATGAAAATAAATTTCTAAGGGACGATTTTTTTTGTTCTGCGCTCCAGTGTTGATTGCAAACTTGGAAAAATGTTTTATCTAGGTTGTGTCTTGTAAGTGGGTCTTTAAAATCAGGAGAACCATCGCATTGCCTCCTAAATTAGACTCGAAGTTATTTGGAAAACATCTTTAAAACATCTAAGAAAATAACTGGTATTTTTATGGTCCGCGTTTTTGACGAAGTGGTGACTACAACACTAATGCACTTTCTTTCTGTTTGTCATTTTGTAAATTAATTTTTCGACACCATTTTTGAGATGTCATTTGCAGAATTAAACTTCGTAAAAAATTTTTACACGGGTTACTAGTCTTATTATAATAATCCGCAATTGTGCATACCACTTTTATTTTAGAGAGTGATATATTTACTTTTTCTTTAACGGCCAAAACCTTCTTATTTTTTCCGTTTTCGTCGTAAAGCCACGTCGCCTGACAGACACTTTTTACGATTAGTGTATGGGGAAACCCCGCCGCTGATCGATTTCATTGGCTAATATTGGCTAATAAAGGAAAACTCTTAAAATGTGCCATTTTGATTGGCTGACAAATTCCAAAAATTTCGGTCGTTAATAACGGATTTTCATTATCGCTGTTATTTTCACGAAGAAACACAGGTTTGTATACATGCGAAAGTATTGTTATTATAAAACTGTTTATTGTTAAACTTTTACTGTTATTGGTCAGCGCCGCAAGGAAGCTGATCTTTCATTTCCCCGTGTCCGTCAGTCTGTAAGTCAGTCAGTCCTTGTAAGATCGCAGTTGTAGGCTGATACCGTGCAGACTGCCAGAACTAAGGCTATTTTGATCCATGGTTCCATTAAGAAACTTTCATGATTGAGTAGTTACACATTTTTTTTTTCATGGTAAGTGCGGCCTAAAAATAAAAAATTGGAACGCGAACTTGCTAGAAGAAAGATTCAGCGTGCAAGCAACTTTGTTTGCCAAATTCTGGTAATGAATCAAGAATTATACTTTTTATATCTATGCTACCAAGAAGGCAAAGGAATTTTCATAGTTTCGACTGTGTATTTTGAGTGACCCTAGGTTATGTACTGAATTTTGTGGAGTTTTTTGTGGTGCGTGTTTACTAATTAATATTTGGTGGGGTGTGAGGAAGGTTAAGTGACCTATGATAGCTCGGCTGCTTCCAAGGGTCCATGTTCTCTTGGATATGCATGTTTTCATTTGTTGTCTTGTCTCGTTTTTTATTATTATTCATATTTTCTATGAAATATTTAGTAGTAGTAGTATCGTTTATTTATTGTTTATTTATTATATTTGTTGGGAACTGGGCGATATTATATATTACTTCTGGCGCCTAAACTAAAAATCAAAGAATAGTTGATTGATAGGGTCAGTGTGCATTAAAATGAAAAAATAATACAAGAAGCCCCAATTCATATTCTAAAGAGGCGTGCATTTTACACAGTTTTGAATCCGTAAGGATAATTAAAATTATTTCTGCCGTTCGAGGAAATATGGTTTACGGAAATCAATTCCCTCAAAGAAATAGGAGCAATCGTTACTATGGAGATATTCACTTCCTACATTGACACATGTCAATATTTTGTTGTAAAATGTAAATATGATCAGAGTAATCTCAAACAATGTCTGGAGTAATGTTTGCTGAAAGTATCTTATGTATAAAAACTAAGTTTCGTAAGAATTTGGATGAACGAACAAACTGAGATAACACTACAACTATGAAAAGCTTGTCAACAGATCTGGAAGTTTGTCGAATCAGTTTAGAAATAAAAAAATAAAGACATTTTGCAAATTTCACAAAATTTTACAAAGCACTTTTCTATTTTGCTAACGGTAATCTATTTGATGGTTAAACCTTATAAGCTCCTTAACATGCATTCATTCAAATCTGAACATAAACAGGATGATCTCAAAAATAAATAAATTTCACATTAATACAGTTATTTACTTATTTGCAGTTTAAGTAATTCTTCAAGAATTTCTAAGGTGTGACAACAACTTATTAATTATTGTTTTCTGATAAAAACCTTGTGGTAAAAAATAATAATGGGAAACAAAAACCAACAACAACGCATATCATCAAATTTTGAGGATTAATTTTGATTTTATCAAATCATTTTTAGCTCTTTTAAGATAAATAAATAACAAAAACGTTTAAAACTGTTAAGAAATATCTAACAAAATCAAAAAAATATATATAAACTTGCCTTTTTTTAGCTTTTATTGTCTTTATGAGGTCCACCAGAGTACCAATGAACAGAAAGCAGTTTTGAAATGCATAATAATAAAGAATGTTTTATTTCCTGCGAAATTCCATGCACATGCTCACAAGAAAGTGACTTGATCAAAAGTGTTCTATGATAAAACTTGTATTCAAAATTGCTAGTGCATTAAAGCGTCGCCGCGTCATTGTTGAGTGCGTCCAAGAGTCTTAATCCTCCTGGCCATTGAAAATGTTCTTTTGGGAGTTGCAATCGTAACTCCAGTCACAAGGATGAATCTCAAAATGCATGACGTTTGGCATCAAAGCTCTCTGACTAGGTGAAAGATCTTTTAGAATTGGTAAGATATCATCAAAGTGTGCAGGACCAGGGGCGGCGGAGCAAATTAAAAGTTGTGGGGCTGATGATTTAGTGTCTACTAAGGAGGTCCCATCATGATTGGGCCGACGGTCAAGAAAATTATGAAATTTCGGTTTTCTGGCTAAAATGCACTCATAAATTTTAATTATAGTTAGGTATTCAAAAAACTATTTTCATGGGTAAAAGAGGTGTATGAACAGACATTGATTTCGGCGATGATTTCCATGGTATCTCCCAGAAGCCTCGTTTGTTTTGTGGTTACCTTCACCAATAGATTCAATGGGTGACACAATGGCAATGGGAAATGACCCATGACAATTTTTTGATTTGAACTCTATGATGACGAATATTAGTCTGCTTGAAATTGTACATGCTTGGAAGAAAGTCCACTGTTTCTTTCTCCCTTTGGTTAACTTTCATTTTCCCTAATAGAAGTCACTGGTCAGCCATTCTGTGTGTAATTAGTTCGCAGTTATGTGCGCCCTCTTTAACGCCCCTTTTGTAATCTTTAACTTTTTCGGTTTAAAATCAGAAGCTTTGATTCCTGGCATTAAGTCGTGAAGGATAAGCCTTCATAACATAATAATCTAAGGAATATTGCAATTGCTTTTAATTTCTTAGTCTTCTTTTGCGCTGACCTTAAGGCCTAAGGGCCTCTTGTTGTATTTTAGATTAATAAAAGAACAGGTAGCACATGCGTAAGTAAGTTATGTATGTATTTAAATGTTTGTTTACAATGTAAAATCATACTGAATGGTTATGTGGTGGAAAAGGAAGAACAAGTATACAGTATACAACACATGTATATAATACATGTAAACATACACATATAAACATCCAGCACATGTTTTAACGTTTTACTTCTTTGGTTTTAGAAGAAGAATCAAAATAATTCAATCAGAAGAAAGTGCGGTGAAGAAATGCAGAAAAATGATGTTTCTTTACACAGTAACGAATGGTTTTAATTTGAATTTAGTTTTGAAAGATTAATTAATTCAATTTCCGCGCTTATAGCGTAGGAAATTGTTTGGTTTACACATTCCATCTATCTCTGTCACAGTTTTTCGTCGTTTTCGGAAAGTCCGTTCAGATTACGGATTGTTTGTTTATTCAGAATAGTTAATGACTGACCTATGCTAGGAATTTAGGACAGGTTTGACTAAAATTCGGCAATTTAGACAAGGTGCTGATTTCAAATTTGACAGTCATTTTGTCAGACTTGACTAAAATTGGACACTTTGGGCCAAATTTGGACCAAATTTCGAAAGTTCTTCAAATTTCATGAAATTTTGCATGGATTACATTTGAAAGGTGCTGATTTTAATTCTGGCAGTCACATTGTCAGACTTGACTAAAATTGGACAATTTGGGCCAAATTTGGACCAAATTTCGAAAGTTCCTCAAATTTCTTGAAATTTTGCATGGATTACATTTGAAAGGTGCTGATTTCGAATTTGGCAGTCATTTTGTCAGATTTGACTAAAATTGGACGATTTGGGCAAAATTTCGACCAAATTTCGAAAAATCTTCAATTTTCATGAATAAACATCATGGGCAAGATATTGGTGAACTGTTTTTCTGGCCCTGAAACATCATAGTGAATTGAAAAGCTGTCAAGATTAAGTTTCATAAATTAAAGAAGGGAGTAATTTGATGAATTCTAGACTGTATCAAATTATTAGTCAGTGTACAAGTCATTCAGATATCTTAAAAAACAGCCTAAAGCAATTTTCTCAAGGGCTGATGCGGAAATTGTTCAAGCCTAAGGGCTTCTAGTTTAGTTTTGAAAAGATGTCTGAGTAATGAGTCAAAATAATTCTATCATTTAGTATGTATATTCTGGATGAAAACGAAGACGAAAGCAGGAGTACAACAAAGAAATTTGTTTTGGTAAAGCGCGCTATTAGTTAGCAAAGAAGACTGATTTAGCACATGTTTCAACGTTTTACTAACTTTGTTTTAGTTATCAAATATGGCTATACAGAAGAATCAAAATAATTCAATCATTTTGGATGTAGAAGCTGGCTGAAACGAAGAGAGGGAGCGCAGTAAAAATTTGTTTTGGTAACGCACGCCATGATGTGATTTATTTATTTACAATCAACTAAAAATGGTGCCACAGTTGTGAATGTTTTTTACTTCCCATGTCTGTGGAAATGGGGAATGTCTGATGCTTTCTTATTTCATCTCAACCATTTCTGCCTTTTATTAAATTTTCCTGTACAATTTATTGAAGATGTTTAAGATGTTTGGTGCTTTGTCTGTCTGCCTGTCTGCCTTACTTCTATATGGTTGCGGTAAGTGTGATTTTGTAGCTCTTCTTCACTGAAATCTTTTTCTTTTATGTCAGAAAAGAAAAAGTGTATATGAACCGTTCAAGAAATGAAGCACATGGTTAAATTATGATGTTGAGAGGGTTAGTTAAGAGAAAAATGGATTATGTATTTAAGAAGTTGTTTACGTAACTATGCCTGGGTATATAAGTTTGGCATTATGATTATGCTGTTATTTGTTACTTTTTTATATTCTGCCTGGGTATTAAATTATGGTTTTGATGTTTGATTGTGTAATCTAGGTTAAAAGTCTTTATTCAGTTCAGATCCAGTGTTGAGTGAACCCGTATTGACTGAGTAGAGTATTGGTTTATTTTATAGACTATCCGATCTATAGCTACACGAATTCTGTCATTAAATTTTTGTTTTTAATTATTATTTTAAATGCGTACTTGAATTTTCTTTTTGTTTTTTTTTGTTTTTGTTTTGACAATTATATATTAGGTTTTCCGCATAATCATACAATTGAAATTGAAAATTGTTTTTTTAGGTAGGATTAATAATAAAAAATACAATAACAATAAAGAAATGAAACTCATGGTTTAGATCATGATGTTGATGGTTGATGATTATCAATTTTAAAAATTCTGTCCAATGTAACTTCGGCACGAAAGAAACACGGTTGGAAGGTACCGATTTGTTTTCAATTCACATTTCGTATATGTTATTCAATGTTTGCTTTTGTGTTCTTACGTATTGCTTTTTTACACTACGTTACTTCTATTCTGTGTATACAATATATACTTCTTTGTTGTATTGCCATTTGTTTCTGCATTAAATCTTCTGCATGTAAAAACATGATTTTGGTCTGAAGTAGGGCATTTTGAGTGTTGCAATGTTTGTTTCACGTCTCCGGGTTAAAAAATAATTTTACAAAACCTTTATTCAGTTCAGTGCCAGTGATACACATATGCATTTATACGCATTCTCATAATAGTGGGATGTTGGATTCTTGTATTCTGTATAGGTTTGCATTAATTTTGCGTAGAAGTTACTTTGCGTTTTCTGTGCATCAAAAAAATAGTTTTCGGTCAATAGTAGGGCATTTTAAGTGTTGCAATGTTTGGTTATAATACGCGTCTCCAGGGTAAAAATTTTCATTCTGATTAGGTAAATAGTTGGTAAATAGTTTTGCATGTGTTCTTCATTTCATCTTCGGGGTATAAAAAACATGGTTTTGGTCAAAAGGAGGGAATATGGAGAATTTCGATGTTCCAATTGTTAATACTATTTTGATGTTGTGGGGAATTTAATTGACTAATCCGTTCTCTCAACTCACATTGACTAAAAATGGTAAAAATATTTTTAACAGTTATATTCAACACTCTACAACACGGACAAACTTATCATTGCCAATTCTTCAATTTATTTTTCGTGAACTGGACGCATGTTGAACATGGGTGGCGAGTGACGCCGCCTGGGCGGCTAGTCTTATATATAATAGCGAGTGTGTGTCACACTTTTATTTTAGAGAGTGACAAATTTTGTTGAATTTTATGGTCAAAATCTTCTTAATCGACGATATCTTTGCAACGGTTGATCGTAGCGAAACGATCCCATTTATCTTTTTGATCAGTTTTTCAAGCTCTTCAACATGTACACTGTTGAGTCACGATTCTGTAATTAAAATTTTCGTCAAAGGGGGAACGCGGAATTTGACACATCCTTTTCGAAGTTAAACTCGGTAAAAATTTTTACCCGGGTTACTTGTTCGAAAATAGACACAGGTCAGATAACATGTTCGAAAGATGTACCTGGTCCAAGTCACATGACAAAAACAAAAAATTTCAAAGCAGTTTAATGACTAAAAGAAACCCAGGGCGGTTTTTACGATAAAAAGAAAAAAATCCCGCAATACGTAATGTAAGGAAGTATACTTAACATGGAACTAGTCTCAACTTAAATAAACAATTTTCCGGTAGGCCACGTACTGGGCCAAAAACATTGCTGATGTCAGGCGAGAGAATCCTGGTAATTTTAGTTTAAGAAGAAATAACCTCAATGGTTTCTACCATTCAGAGAAACACCAGAATCTTCCACTGAAACGATGTTGCCAGCTTAATGAAAATGAGAAGAAACGCAGTTATAACGAAAGAATCCAAGAATCCTTTGGTTTTTTCAGTAGCTGGTGGAATGGCAGTGGAGGCGAATGTTTTCTACACGAGGCTATCCGAGAAGATAGCTACAAAGTGCAACGTCGAACCAAGCGTTATCAAAGGGTGGATCATGTTGAAATATGTGACGCTCATTTTCAGCACAATGGTTTTAATAATGTTATGGTGTTCTTATTAATGTATTGTGTTCACGCACGTGGCCTTTTTATCACGCATGTTATTCTTGTTAGTTTTGTCGTTCGTTATATATTTTATAAAGCTTAGTTCTCACTGAGTTCAAAACAACGATTAGCAACGATTTCGCAAAATAACGATTACAACTATTATCATGCTCTGCATGATTTTATGAAGTACCGGTCAACGTTCACACTAGCAAATCGTTGCTGGCTTATAAAATGGATGAATACCGTCTTCGCTAAAATCGAGAGCAGAAGAAACTGATTCCCATGCGTTTTTGATGACATCGCGTTCCTTATATGAGGAATCCGCTTTATCATACAAACTACATTTGTACTTTTTACCTTCTTCTGCCAGTAGTTCTTCTTGTTTTATAAGAAAAGGTTGTTTTCGTGATTTCTTGATGTTTATTTTGTCTGCCATTTTTATTCAAGTTTGTCGTTTTTCTAGCTTTTTAAAGGAATTTTCCTAGTTTCATCGAAAACGTGCTCAAAAAAACTCACAAAAGCATGAAACGTCACCAATCGTTCGCGTAATCGTAAATTAAAAATCAAATTTTTTTGATTTTACAACAACGATTACAATTACGATTACACAACGATTACAGCCATCAATTACGTTCACACTAACGATTGCTAACGATTACGCATCATGCACACCATGATAATCGTTGCTAATCGTTAATTTGAACTCAGTGAGAACTAAGCTTAAGAGAAGAAAACGTACTCGTTGAGTAAAGAACTCTGTGTCTGTTTTTATCAGGTTATGGGCCCAGACATTTTTTTTATATATATCGAGTACTGAATTAGTTTTGATTTGTTTGAATTTGATTTTATGATGGCGACTGAAGACGTAACGTTTAAAATTGAGAAACTAAATGCTGAAAATTATCATTCTTGGAAGTTCAATATGAAAATGTATTTAATTGGAAAAGATCTTTGGGAGATCGTTACCGGTGATGAAATTATAGAGGATGATATGGAAGAGACTGAAAAACGTCGAATGAAAAAACGCGAAAACCAGGCGTTTGCCGCCATTTGTTTGGGAATTTCAACAAACTTACAAATCTATGTTCGTTCCACGAAATCGGCTAAGGAGGCGTGGGAGAATCTGGAGAAACATTTCCAGCAGAAAACACTTTCGAAAAAGATTTTCTACAGAAGGAAGTTATATTCTGCGAAGATGGACAAAGGACAAAATATGACGGAACACATTAACTATATTAAGACTTTGTCGGAACATCTTGAAGCCATTGATGATGCCATCGCAGAAAAAGATCTCGTGATTCTCCTGATTAGTAGTTTGCCCGACGATTACAACTACTCAATAACCGCGCTAGAAACTATAGCTGAAGACCACCTCACGTGGGATTACGTTCGCGATAGGCTTGTTCACGAGAGCGAAAAGAGAAAGCCTGTTGAAGCTGAGAATTCTGGTGATGCCCTTTTCACATCAAAACCTAACCACAAGAAAACCGGTAAAACCAGGACATTATGCTCGTGACTGTATTAAAAAGAAAAAGGACCAGAAGAAGGAAAACGCAAATCTCGCAAATGGTGATCACGACAGTGGTGAACTAGCTCTGAAATCCTCTAACGTAAACGAGGATGAGTGGTGGATAGACTCTGGTGCTTCTTCTCACATGACCCATGACATGAAAAGCTTAAGAAACTATTCCAGTTTTGAAACGCCGATAAAGGTAAAACTCGCCGATGACTACGAGCTGAATGCTTTCGGTAAAGGAAATGTACATTTGACTATTTTGAGCAAGAATGAAAAAGTCCAAATTGTGCTACACGACGTACTTTACATCCCGAAGATCCAAAACAAACTGTTTTCTCTATCTTACCTAACAGATAAGGGAATTGATGTGCAATTCAAAGGCAACGATTGCGATATCACCAAGGAGGGGAAGCAGTATACCATTGGACACAAGTACGGCAAACTTTACAAACTGAACACGATAAAGCCAGGAAACGACGAAACGTGCTGTATCGGGAAAACAAACAAGCAGGATTCGATCGAGCTGTGGCATCAACGATATGGTCATCTAGGGTACGATAACCTAAAACTCTTGAACGAAAAAGAGATGGTGAATGGCCTGAATATCAACAAAAAGGAAGCCTTCGATCGAAACTGCGAAGGATGTGCTATGGGGAAACAGCATCGTCAGCCGTTTCCAAAGAAATCGCAAAGCACTACAACCAAATTGCTCGAGCTGATCCACAGTGACGTGTGTGGACCGATGGATGTGCCTTCAGTGGGAGGTTCCAGGTACTTTGTGACTTTTATAGACGATTTCTCAAGGTACACTACTGTCTACATGATGAAGCAAAAGTCTGAAGTGCTTGAAAAATTTGGGCAGTTTGTAAATCTTGTTGAAAATCGCACTGGATTGAAAGTGAAACGATTACACATGGAGAACGAGACTGTAAAACGCTTACGCTCAGATAATGGTGGTGAATACTTTTCAAAGGACTTTGACGAATTCTTCAACAGTCGTGGAATCCAACGCGAACCATTCCATATTCCCCACAACAAAACGGAGTTGCTGAACGCATGAACCGCACCCTCTTGGAAGCTGCACGGTCGATGCTGCACCATGCAAAGAAACCCCTCAACCTGTGGGCTGAAGCTGTATCTACTGCATCCTACACACGGAATCGAAGCCCTACCGTTGTACTAAAGGGAGTAACGCCTTATGAACTTTGGCATGGTAAAAAACCTGACGTTAGTTCCCTGAAAGTGTTTGGCTGCAAAACATACGTGCATGTTCCTGATGCAAAACGTAAGGGGAAACTCCAGAAGAAATCGTTTCCATGCGTCTTTGTCGGATACCCTACCAACAAAACGGGTATAAGCTGTACAATCCTGAAACGAGACAGATGCTTCGAAGTCGTGATGTCATATTCATGGAGAACGCTTTTGACATTGAAAAATCGAATGACGTGAGCCACGAATTCTTCACTGGAACATTTGGAGAAGCTGAGGCAGACGCTGAGGAGGAACATCCAGGAAACAACGTCGGTGAACCGCAAGTTGCTGTTGAAGGAAACGCCAGACCGCGACGAGCAAGGAGACCACCTGACAGACTGAACGTTCTGACAGGTGATTGGTGGAACCTAATGGAGGCTGCATCGATCGCAGCTGTGGATACCGAAGAACCAACGACCATTGAAGAAGCTTTAAGCGGTGTGAACTCAAAGTTATGGTCTGAAGCACTTCGTAGTGAATTCGATTCGCTGAAGCAAAATCAAACCTGGGATTTAGTTGACTTACCCGCCGGTAAGAACATTGTTGGCAGTAAATGGGTCTTCAAGCACAAACGTGGTGCTAAAGGCGAAATCACGCGGTGTAAAGCTCGTCTTGTTGCACAGGGATACTCTCAGAAACCTGGTGTCGACTACAATGAAGTTTTTTCACCTGTCGCAAAGTATAGTTCTATTCGTACTGTACTAGCAATCACCAATCAACTTGATTTACACCTCCACCAAATGGATGTCAAAACAGCATTCCTGAATGGAAATCTCGAAGAAGAAATCTTCGTAAAGCAGCCGGAAGGCTTCGTCGACAAAGAACATCCAGCCAAAGTTTGTCGATTGCGAAAGAGCCTCTATGGCTTAAAACAAGCAGCACGTTGCTGGAACATGACCCTCGACAAGTACCTTAAACGGTTGGGATACGTTCAAAACGATGGTGACCCCTGCATCTACCTCAAGCGATTCATCAAGGATGGACAGGAAGTCATCCTCCTTGTTGCTGTATACGTCGACGACCTGCTGATCGCTTCAAATAACGATAAAGAACTCCTCTCCGAAAAGAAACGGATCGGTGAACGTTTCGAAATGGTTGACGAAGGGGAAGTTCATTACATTCTTGGGATGGCCGTCAAACGAAACCGTAAGGATGGCGTACTTACAATCGACCAACACGCATTTCTATCATCCATGCTGAAACGTTTTGGAATGGAAGATTGCAAGCCTATAACTACTCCCCTCGAACCCAACACGAAGTTCGAAAAGCTGAAAGATGATGAAGAACCAGTCAACCTGAAAGAGTACCAATCTGTCATTGGATGCCTAACATGCGCATCGATTGGGACCAGACCAGACTTGGCAGCTGCAGTGGGAATACTTAGTCAACACATGTCGAAACCTGGCAAGCAAAACTGGATCGGTGTAAAACGAGTTCTTCGATACGTTAAAGGAACCGTCGATTATGGGCTGGTGTACAAGGCGAGTAAAGCTTATGAAACGATGGACTGTTTACGTGGCTTCGCCGATGCCGATTGAACACGAAAGTCGACTTCCGGTTACATATTCCAAATCGGGAGTTCCACAATTTCATGGAAGTCAAAACGTCAGTCAATTGTTGCACTCTCCTCGACTGAAGCAGAATACGTTTCGTTATGCAGTGCAACACAGGAAGCAGTATGGTTACGAGTCCTTCTCAGAGGCATGGGTTTCGAACAAGCCAATGCTACTACGATTTATGAAGACAACCAAGGTGCAATCGCTCTTGCGAAAAATCCTGCACATCACTCACGAACAAAACACATTGACATTAAATACCACTATGTACGTGACGCTGTCTCGACCAAGGAGATTAACCTGAAATACTGTCCTACACAAGAAATGATTGCTGATCTATTGACAAAGGGACTTCCTCGACCACAGTTCGAAAAGCTTCGTCTAGAACTTGGTGTGACCAAACTATGCTGAAATGACTTTCAGTTTTGATAATGACGTGACAAAGTGACCGTTAAGTGGGAGTGTTGAAATATGTGACGCTCATTTTCAGCACAATGGTTTTAATAATGTTATGGTGTTCTTATTAATGTATTGTGTTCACGCACGTGGCCCTTTTATCACGCATGTTATTCTTTTTAGTTTTGTCGTTCGTTATATATTTTTATAAGAGAAGAAAACGTACTCGTTGAGTAAAGAACTCTGTGTCTGTTTTTATCAGATCAGAACAGTGATAAACTTTTCACTAATCGGTTCGATGCTACTGATGATGCAAGGCTCAAAAAGTTTTACAAAGAAAATCAAGATGGTTGACGAAACCATCGCTGAAGTCACCAGGCGTTGTTAAATCACTATTTGTGTATATATTTTATAAAAAATTTTATGATTTTGTATATTACTTTTAATCCAATCCTGTAAATAAAAAAATTAATAAAAAAAATTTAGAGATTATGAACAGGTGCAAGGTTTTGTCGTATTTACCAGCAATACAAGCATCAGGATTTTCTAATGTTCGATGTAATGAATAACGCTTGCACATAGTAGATAGTAAGGAAGAAAGTAAGGCCTTTATTACACTAGGAGAACTTCAAAAAATAACGAAATTTTGAATCTCCGAAAACAAATCTATAAAATGTATGTTTTACCCTATTCACCCTATATCAAGAACATTGAAAGTTTAGGAAGTTCTCAAGGAAGAAAAATGACACCCAATACTTAAGGATAAAAGAATAAATGATGAAAATAGAAAATAATCAAGTAGCAGAAAAATCCTATCGTATTATAAAGTACGTATAAGCAAAATAAGCATATTTGAGAAACATTTTCCTAAGCATACCGAGGCTAAACTCGAAAACACCATGCTAATAAAAAAAGGAGTGTATAGAGGTGTTCGAACAGGAAAAATATTGCAACGTACAAAGATCATGTTTTAACCGGATTCATTAGTACAAATTGGACATATGCCTAGCTGAATCTTGAATGGTGTATCGCAAGCTATAATAATCTTTAACAATGTCATCAGGAATGCTGATTCTTGTTACCTTCATCATATTAGCAACGTGTTGCTAGGGAAATAAAATAATTATAAATTTGGTAATTGTAAGAATCGAAGTTGAAATTTTTGACGTCATTATTTTACCTTACCGCTTGTGATAGACAACCAATAAAAGTACAAACAAAATGCTGATTCAGCAGTAATAATTAATTCAGTAATAATGCAGTAATTATATAAGCAACAACTTCTTAAATTTATTCAATCAATTCAATTTCAATCAAGAAGAAGATCTTCCCTTGTCCAAAGTATCAAACAAGAGGAATTCGATGTCGATGACTTCCTATCTAATGAAGATAATGAAATTTGTTATTTTTGTCTTTTTCAAACTGTCTACGATCTCGTGGTTAATAAGCCATTCAGTAGATGTTTTATGTAGAGAAAATGTTTTGGGCTTTGATTTTGTCCCAATTTTTTTTTCATTTCGAAATATTTCGAATAATATTTCTTATAGAGTTTTAGTTCACCATTTTTTGTCCATTTTTTAAGTGGTACATTTAATTGGTTAATATTATCAATTTAAAGTTGCTAACAACGAATTGAAATTATTTTTATAATTTGCTAAAGTTTGACAATTTGAGTAAAAGTTGGACAACTTTCTTGAAAGTTTTGCCTATACACCTTTTCTGAATTGCTGTTTACACATCATGTTTCAACCTTGCTGGTACATGATAAAAAGGCATCAAGCTCACAGAATTGTAAACTTGGTCCTTCAACTTCGTTTCTTTAAAGATGGCATATTTTTTTTTTGAAAAGAAGCCCTTTTAAATGAGGAAGCCACTAAAAATCAAGCCGATTAATTAATAAACTGATTACTGATAGAATTTGGACATAAACACACTCGCGTGAAACAAGAAAAGTTGCTTCTTAACTCAAGTCACCCATACAGATTCTGAAACTTAAACAATTAATTTTACTGATATTGTTTAGATTATATGATTCGTATAAAAATGGAAAATGAAATATTTAACATACCATCGAAGGTTGGCTTCTTGATTGGCATCCTAAAAAAGAAAAATGAGTTAAGGTATGATCGTCGAGATGAAAAACTTATGGATTATAATACTAATAGTACTCAAACCACCTGCTGCATAGTGTCCAGACCTCCAGAATTCAAAAGTAGAAAAATAAATCAATAAATGAAGCTCACTTTTGTTCAGTTAGCTGCATCAGCATATGCACAGCAGCCAATCGATCAACGTATTCTGATATTGGTGCATCAGCGATTACTGGTTTAGTGACTTTAATCATTTCCGACAAATTCCATGCCTCAATGACCTTTCTGAACATGCCTTTCTTGCTTTTACGAGACAGACGAGATGGACGAGACAAACTGGAACAGTCAATTACAATAAACAAGATGTTGGATGTTGCACGAGCAACATTTTCTAGTATAGTGTGACGATGAAATTGCTCAGTGCTTGATAATGGAATGACGACTTTACGAATTTGATAACCACGACAACCATTGCTATCTGCAACTACAATCTTTGTTTTTCCCTCAATGGCCTCTGCTACCTCCCTTTTTTCCTGAAAACTTGGAATTTTATTTTTGTTGCCAAGACAATGTGCATAAGTGACAAAATCTTTTCCAGCAACATTTAAAGAATCTTGTATTAAAAGCAGTTCTTCCTCATCGTGGCAGATAACGGTATTACCAGCCTTCACACTTCTGAATGCAAGAGCCATTTTTAAAATCCTTCTCTGTTTTTTTGAAAAGGATCGAAGAAGGTGTCCGTGTAAATATTTACCAATTTCTTTAGTAGAAGGTACATACATTAATTCGGGTACACTACCAAGGTGTGAGTGGCCTACCTCTGTTGATTTTTCAAAGCAGTACTTTATTGATAAACCTTCGCTTGATCGTTTAGTATCAAAGAAAGTCATCTGCTTCAGAACATGCTCCTGACTTTTAAAGGGGATGGGTAGATCTTCAGATGAATTTGAAGTACTTTGTGAGGTGTTTTTAGTTGATACTTGTGTTTCATCTTCACCATTTAAACTGTCACCATCATTTTGCTTGTTGCTGCTTTCATCGCTTTGAATTGTTATTGCAGGACTTTCCCTAGGTTGAACATCAGAACTTGTTGATTGCATCTGACTAGACATCTTCTTGTTTATTGCAGGTGTAGTTGCAGCATAATAAAATTGTGTTTCAGCACCATTGATAACATCTTTAGCAACCTTTCAGATAAAAATCAAAAATAAATTTGAATAAAATCAGTAGCATTAAGGATACCTAACCTTACTCATTCAGGGGAACTATTTTGCAGCATGTCAGAAATTACAAAATCTTAATTTACCTCCAGCAGTTCGGCAATCTTCACAGAGTTTCGCATGTTTTTCTTTAACTGTAAACAGGACATATCAAGCTCAGTCTCGTGTGTCTTAGAAGCAAGGGTTTTCTTCAGGGTTTTCTTTTTTCCACTTATATCATATCGTTCATGCTGAAAAGGCTGCAAAATGATGGTTATGAAGTTATCTTTCATGAAAGAAAGTCTTTCGTTAATGGCTGCAACTTCCAATTCACTCATTACAGATGTGTTCAGTTCATCCATGCATACGTGACATTTTCTGCCGGTTTCCTTTTGTTGATCTATAATGTGTCCTAAAATTTCTGAAACACGAGGAATGCTCATCTTTTTCATTTCAACAGCAAGTACAGACACATTGGTAATTCGTAATTTGACTAATCCACTCTCAACATTCTGCAGTTCCAAACTTTTCAGGTGTTCATCAATGTAATAGTCAATTAAACTATATGGATCGAAGCTGATATAATGTATTGTTACGGGTTCCTCCGCAATTCGGGCCAAGAATTCAGATTGCAAAGTGCCAACAACAGTCTTTCCACATCCAAAAGCTGCTTTGATGACTTTATGTTTCCGAGGATCAACAATCACTTGAATTTGTTCGTCATTTGCTTGTAGATGTATCAGCTGCTCATGAATATCATTTGAATGTTTAGCTACTCGTATTGATGTGTTAGCAAAGAAGCCGGTAATTTGTGCAATCACACGCTTAAAGTCCTTCTGAGAACAAATCGTTTCTAGTTCAGTCTTTATTATATCAGGAAGTTTGTTTTCAAACCATTGTTTCATGTTTTCGGCATCACATAGTTGATTCTTTGTTATAACTCTTTCTATACATCCATCACAAATTAATGATCGTTTATTTTTTCGAAAAATGCGAGTTGTTAATGCGTTGAAATGAATGTTAGGAACAGCAACGAAGGTGGCCAGAGTGATTGCAGATTTTATTTTTCCTTGAACTGTCAGAAACTCTAGAATAGTTGCAAGATCATCGATATCTTTGGAGCACTTTTCAAATTCTTCAGAAATGTCCTTTACACTTTCACCTTCAGCGACTCTAATGTTCAGAATGACACCCATCTTTTGATGGAAAACCAAGATGCGGTTTGAGAATTCTCGAGCTTCTTCATTCGCTTTATGTTTCAACATAAACTTTTTGTGCTCCTGACCGTCATACTCCATGATTAACACCCCTCCAACAGGGTCTTCAATTTTTGACTTTGTGAGTGCATCTCTTATGCATTCAGCCACTTTTTTTGTAGCATTTTGTGAAGTATCCATGAAGATGTTTGGAAAGATTGTCCATTCTTCAAAATATTCTTTATTGTTTTTAATCAAATTACATTGAAAGTAGTTGTCACACTGTTCAATCCATTGAGATGACGACATCTGCTCTGTGTGGTCTTCTGAACGGAAACAATGAAAATTATTTCTGAATTCCGTTGGTTCATGGTCTGAAGGCAATTCTCCAATACTTTTGTGATCAATGATGGTGTAACCCCTTGATGATTTTTGAGTATGGACAAGTTTCTCTGTAAACAAATAAAGAAAAATTATGAGGAAAATTTATTATGTAGTGCTGTTACTTTTTAAGAAACTTTTAATTATATACGGAAACTTTTACTGGTTAGTTTACTTATCACCGTTTTCAATTTCAAATTGATTTGGAGAATACTTTAACACATCCTTGCCAAAACTAAGTACTTTGTAATTTATGAAATTGTATTGCTGAAACAGGCCAAAAGGTTCCTTTCTTTTTAAGTAATTTTTTTCTTACCATTTATTGAAACTTCTTTCGAAGAAAGTTTATAGGTAATACCACTTTCGTCTTGATATTCTAAAACACATCTATAAATCTTCTTTTTGTCTAAATCTTTGATAAGAATATAGTCATAACCATTATATCTGTCTGTCTCTATTCTCCCTGTGTCCCACAAGCCAATCTTTTCTCTTATTTTATTATTGCTGCTATGATGGATCGTTTCTAAAAACACTGAATCACAATGTTCAGCGAATTTTGTAGGAACTTCGAATATGCAGCAATCACTTCCCAAGGAACATACAGTAATGGAATCTTTCACAACAATACCAACCTGCAAATTTGCCACTGAAAGGAAAAGTCAATCAACATGATGTTTAAATGGTGAATCACTAGTCTTCATGTCTCAAATAAAGAATTATCTAAACACCGAAGTTAACCTTGTTGAAAACTTTTGTGAACATAAGAACACACAAGATTCATAATAATAGATATGATAATGATTGTTCACAAAAACAAACAGAATTAGTTCTTCTATCACAATCTATTCTTTCCTGTTAGTGACATTAAATTCAAGAACCCAAACCCTAACTCATCTTTCAACTTAGATAACTTATTTTTTAGATTTCCGCGTAAGAAACCGTCTGTTTTCTTGGTTCATTTTATTTTTCTTACAGTCCAAACCTGGTGTGATTACTATAAGTTCTAATATGGCACCTCATCAAAATGTCATTTCCCGTGAAAGAAAATGGCGTACATCCATTCTTAATTCATAATCGTATCCATATCACAAAATATCTTTTGAATCGTTGTGAGATAAATCATCAAAATTTCCAGAAACATTTGAAAGTGTTATAATAATGTTTTTATGTTGCTATTTCCATTTTCTGAATTATATCAAGTGGGTATTATTCAAGTCTTGTTATTCATAGTTTTCATAGTTATAAAATTTTTTTTTACACTGATATTTTTTTATGGGATATAGTTAAAGGAGTGGTTCGGTTAAAAAATGAAAATTTTAAAATTTGCCAATAGTTATTCATTTTACGTAACAAATTCAAAATCCTGTAAACAAACTTCATTAATTATTCATAAACCCTATTAAAAGCTTGATCTTTTCATGTTCTTTTAAATTGCTTTTATCTGTACCTTTTTGCTGACGTCACACCAGCACTTTCATTTATTTTTTTTTAAAGATGTTTGTGTGTGAAGTTAAAAGAGAAAAAGTGTTCCACAAGGTTTATAAATGATTTCTGAAAAACGTCAGATGAAGAAAGTTACACAGAAGAAATCTTTTTTAACCAAGATGGACGATCTAGTGGAAATGAGGCAGACTCAGAAGGAGAGGAAAGTTATGATGAGCTCAGAAAAACGATGGAATGTTTTAGTCCTTATATGTTTTAGCCAGAAAAAGAGATTTCAAGTTCATCACCTTATGAAGACGAAAATGGAAATACTAGTGATATATCCATTGATAACGAAGCATCATCATTCAACATGCGTTGAAGTGGCTTTTGTAGAAGCTCGTGAAATATAAAAGAAATCGATTTGCATAAAAAAATTGGATTTATAACTTAGCTTTACTTGATAAAGAGTAGCTTGAATTCCTTTTTCCTTCTTATCTGTAAATCTCTTTTGAAACAAAACTGTTCAAAATGAAGTTCGAGTTTAATTATTTTGCTATAAACGCTTCTTTCAATCGCTAACAACTCTTCTATACTTCTACTTCTGTCTTTATACTTGATTTTTTTCTTTTGAAGGTGCGCGAGTGACGTCATGAATATTTAATTAGATATAGTGCATTGTTAAAAATTTTTGTTTAGAAAGGAAATGAGATAATTTTTAAAAGAAAGAAAATATATTTCCTAGCAAATAAAATACGCAGAATTCAAATTTGTTAAGATCAGATTTTCGATTTTTTACGGAACCACTCCTTTAAGTTCTTAAAATTTTTAATGTCATTGTTTCATTGTAGGTCCACATTAGCGCTTATTTCACTGCTTAAATAAAACGACCTTCTCTTACAAATAAATAAACAAACAAACACAATCAAAAAACTGATACCATGACATCCTTACAAATTTTCAATGAAGATTATTGGGCAAATTAAAATTTATATTGCTTTACCGTTTACATTTTGTAATGGTTGGATAATATCACCTTCCATCAAATACATTTCAATGACGCCTCTTGATATTTGGACACGGCTTGGATATATAAGATGATTTTCGTCTTTAAGATGAAACAAATTAGTGATCTCGTCTTTCGTTAGGATTTTGATGCCAAAATGGAAGGTGTTAGCTAAGGCGGTTAAAATCAATTTGAATTGTTCTTTGGTGTGGTATCCATCTTTTTCATATTCCTTGATAATCTCCAAGGCATCAACAGCAACAACATGTTTCTTATACCAATCTAAATGATCACTAACTTCTCTTATCATCTCTTCAAAAACTTGTTGTTTATCCATGAACATCTTCTTTTCCTTGAGACATTCAATACATGAATCAATAATCGACCATTTTTCTGAAACTGTAGCAGGCACTGTTGCACTATATCGATTCTTCTTTTCCTTCTCCATGGAACTGACATTATTCCTATAATTTCAAAATCAAAATCAATAGAATAATTCCAAATCAGTTAAAAGTTGGTAATGAAACTTTCATATAAGAAGAAAAGTTTCACCTGAAGATGCTGAATAAGTTTTCAGTAAAATCTAAAACAAAACATTGACTATTACCTTCATTATTGAGTTGTATTTGAGATTATCAAAAAGATTGTTTTTCTAGATATGTTTATTGGAATATATCACAAATATGACACATTTCCCACTCATCACTCACAACTCATACAGTTTTCAAACATTGCATTTGCACCTGTTCCGAATCAAACAAGCTATTAGAAATTTCTTTTATTCCAAAACAACACTCGTGAAAAGATAATACCTTGTTCAGTTTGTGCCTTTTTTTTCCCGCCCGTCTCAATTTTTGCCACCAAATCATGTTTATTTAGATAAATCAGCACTGATCTTAAATACAACCAACTTCTCTTTTCATGAGCTGTAGATTCAAACCATCTCTCTAATATCTTAAAAAGTCTTAGTTTAACATCATTTGGATGATCAACACATATGCTTTGAATATCATGGTAATCAAGGAGAAAATGGGATATATATCTCCACTCTTCACAAGCATCTTCACAAATGGTTTCAAATATCTGTATGCGTTCATTTGCATCATGGAGCTGTTCATCATCACCTACACCTGAAAATAGATGTTATGGAACTATGTAAAATATTTATTGTCATACTCGTCTTGAAAATGGGTGACTGCACCCGAAACGTTGACAAATATCAATAGGCATCGTGAAACGAAGAGAAAATGACGTTTTCATCATTTTTTTCTCGAATTTTACCCCCAGTTTTCTAAAAATTGAAAATTGCTTATAACTTTTTACTGGAAAACTTTTAAGGTATAGTTTACATCATTTTTAAAGGGCTTTCCAATGGTGCAAAAATTTTTCATTTTTGATGACTATTATTTTTGGTTTCCATAGTAGGTAATGACGCCACGCCAGGTGGCGTTAAATTAAAATTTGTGTAAGTTAACTTGCATCATAGAGCTGTTCATCATCACCTACACCTGAAAAACATTTAAAAGTTATGAAAGTGCACAAACAACATTTTTGTTACTGCTCCTATATTTTTGGCGTTAATCTGTAGAAAGAAGACTCACAAATGAGGGGTTTGAATATTGGGGGTGTATCTGTACTAAACCTAAACTATGAAATATAGTTGTCAGCAATGTGAATAAAGTTAACCTGTATGAGATCATCAGCCAGGACACTTTCTTACAACTATGCAACTACACTGTCAAGGGCAGCACCTGAACTTAATGAAGCCCAAAATTTTCCTCAACATTACCATCTGGCAACTGAAGCTGGACCAAATGCCTCTTGATACGTTGTGAACTCATACAAGTCAAACCTGGGTTTCGTCTGATATCACGCAATGTACAATAGAGTCTCAAAAACTGAGCCAAATGGTGTTGAAAGCCTTATAAAATTGAATGGAATTGAATGCCTGCCAAATATATATGGATTGTGGAAAATGAGTTGCTAGAGAATGACCATGATCAAAGCAAAAACCATTGGTAAGATCATCATCACCAGCGTCAAACCATTGTAGAGAGTATTACCTGAAGCACTGATGAATTAATTCTGGTGGTACCATATTACCATGGCGATAATATCATTAACCCACTCAGCGCCCCATTGTGGGAGATATCATCAAAGAGTTGTTGGTTGAATCAAATAACAGAGAAGGTTTTCTGAACGTTGTACCTAACGTTGTACCTAACGTTGTACGTAGCCATCATCACAGGAGCTTAAGCCAGAGACTGGTTATATAGTATTTGTCTGTGCAACAGCCTGACTCTCAGATATGGACAATGGCCATATTGTCAGTAAAAATGAGAATCTTAGAATTGCCCGTCAACTACAACAATCACAAAAGATTCTTTATTATTAATTTAGAAGTTGCTAAAGATTTGCTAAGCCAATTAGCACCCCGTGCACCAAAACTGCAACCTGAGGCATCTTCACACACATGCAAAACCACAGACGTTTGAATGGTTGACTGAAATATGGAGATATTTGGAGTGCATATCTGAACTAAACCTAAACCTGAAGTGTCAAAGAGGACAGTTTCTTGTTTTAACCTGTGTATATTCTAAGGACTATTCACATCACTTCTCAATTACTTTTACAGGAACTTTTTGTTCATTAAGCTACAGTGCATGAATAGAATAAAAGTGTTTAGGAATTCCGAGATTACCTGAAATGCATCACAAACAGGCATGTTGGTAGTAAAGTAAACAATCAACTGAAAACTTGTTTTGTTTGGCTTAAAAACAAAGAAAATAAAAAAAGATGCCTACTATATGTTGCATTGCTGGTTGCAATGTTTTTCAGTGAACAGTTTTCAGCCAAAGACTCTTAAACATTAGCATCTGAAAAGAATCTGAAAAGAATCGATGCAAAATGAATGTTGGTAAGTCGTATGACCAACCAGGAAAGAAACTATGACATGGATGAGCATCTAACAAAACCAAAAAAGAGGCTAAAGCTCTTATGGTTTTGAAGAGCCACCAATTGTGAACAAAATACTGTAATAGCTGAAGTTGAAAATGAATGAAACATAGATGAATGAAGAAGATAGGTTGACGTTGTGGCATTATGAGTCATGCTTTGGATGCATGCAATGTATAATCAAGTCTCAAAATGTTGAGTGAAATGGCATTGGAAACCAATTGAATAAAACTGAAATTGAAATTGCCAAACACTTTGAAAAATGATTAATGAGCTTGGCAGCTCAGAATGAGCTAAGTCAGAGACTATTGTATTCGTCTTTTCAAGAGCCTGACTTCAGATATGAAAAGTGGCTTTATTGTCAGCACCATGAAAAATCCCAAGTGACAACAACTAAAACAATCAAAAAAGGTTCTTCAGTATTGATTTACTAAACCAATGAGAACACCATGCACCAAACCTGTAGAATGGAGACCCATTCCAAGAAGGCATAAAGTCTGAATTATTATAACTAGAATTAGAGATGTTGCAGTTTAAAGAATAAGTAAATAAAAAAGTAAACAGAAAAAACAGAAAAAAAGTAAACAAAATATGACAAATGAAGAGAAGAAAAACAAAATGGTGGTGTCATTGAGTATTAACTAGAAAACATTTTAACTACATATAAACAAAGCCAAAAAAGTTTATACTGAACAAACCTTTCTCATCAAACGGAGGAGGTTGCACATTTTTTGGGTTTATTGAAAGATCCTCCATAATAATGTCATACATCTCATTCTTTTTGGAAAAATTTGTCATCACGTACATCACACAATCCAGAACAGGTCTGTCATATTGTGAAAGAAATTGAAATTTTATTCCAACATCCATTTTATTCTGGAATAGTCTTTCACAAAAATTTTTCCCTTCCGACAGGTTGCCAGAGAAACGTTGGTCTATGACGTAGGCAAACATTCGAAAATCTAAATCAAGAAATAATCTTAGAACTTCACAACCATGTATAGTTTATAAGTGCAGTGTTTTCAACATCTATTAGCCAAATGAAAAAGTCGTTAACTGAGCAACTTGTAATGCTTGAAAGGAAACAATTCCATAACAAATTTCATAAATCACACCTCGCTGGCAACCTTCTATTTTATCATTTTCAACTTTTGATACCAAATTTTCTTTCTTCAGGAAAATCAGAACTGATTTCAAATGCAACCATGTCCTCTTCTCCACAGCAGCAGATTGGTGCCACTTTTCTAATATGGTTTGAAGTCTTTCTTTTACATTATCAGGAAAATCTTCGATAACAGTTTGAATGACATGAAAATCTAATAAGAAATGACCAATCAATCTCCATTCCTCGGAAGCCTCTTCACAAATTGTTTGAAAGATTCGATCACGGTTGGTTGCATCACAGAAATATTCTTCATCTCCATCATCTAACAATAAAGAACAGATTTAGTCTATAGCTTCACTCTGCAACACATGAATTATTTTTTAGACTACTTTTTAAATAAGCACTCTTCTTTCAAACCGGAAAAGTATCTTCTTACAAAATTTACTGAAAGATAAGCTTGTTATTAAAAACAGCACTAATAAAATTTTTTGTCAGCAGTCATGCCAAACTTGGTTCATTCAAAGTTTCAAAAAGCAAATCTTAGGAGTATTTTCTACTTACAAGTTAAATAACACTTGAAAGATGTTTAAAAAATTGATGCCAAAACAGTTGAACATCACAATGAAAATATTGTACACTATTAACTATACTACAAGCAATTTTAGTTGAAATCACAAGATCACAAGTTAGGGTAAAATCTTCACAATGAAGAACCTCTTCATTTTATTTGTTCTTATTCTGAAAAAATCAAAATACTTTTCAGGTTTCAGTAACATCTGATCAACTAAAGGAATATCTCATCACTGATAACAAAAAATTCGGTTCTTGATATATTTACCTCATTATATTCAATCAATGTACAGCAGGCTGTACTCTGCGACGCACGCGCACGCACACACGCAAGTTAGTTTACGTGTGTAATTAATCGCACGCGTAAAGTCGTATTATTAACTCGTTTTCTGGGTTTTTTTCTCCCAGAATTGAGATCATGCAACTTAAAATCCTTAGTTTCCTCAGAAAATGTTTTAGCGAACGAAGTCTTATCCTCTCATCTGCTCTTTCAAGAATAACAATATATCTGTTCAGAGCCAACCTGAATCTCATAGCTAATACATCGACTCCTGACCTTGCAAAGTACCACTTGGAGTAGAACCTCACTGCCAGTTGCCTTCGTTGTTGGTCCACTGGTCTTACCGAGAGCGAAATACCCGTGCAATACTATACAAGTACGGAGATGTACGCCGCATAATGCACTGAGATTCGAGTCTGCAATAGATTGCACCTACAGGCAGAACAGATTTCACTTCTGATTATTCCTGCTGACTATCTTGATTGGTAAAAATATATCTCAAGAGATTTACGAAATAGTTATTTCTTCGCATATTTTCATTTCAACAAAGCTTTGTAAGATGTTTTTTATGTTTTAGTGCACACCTCTCCTTATTTCCACATCGCTCTTCTTCGTTGCTCAAATTAATCTATCTCTTATATTCCTATTTTCTATGTTCTCCTAAAATGAAATATACATCCGGTATTCCACGCAAATAAATACGTCATCAACATAAACGTTGATACATGTCACGACGCGATACTTTCTTTTACTTAACTGTCTAGACAAATGTTAATAATATAGCGTCAAGTGAAAAAAACACACTGCTGCTGTTTTTAATGGAAACAAGAGGCCCTGAGGCCTGAAGGTCAGCGCTTTCAGGAAAGTTGAGGAGTGATGGACCGTAAAGCAAAATCGAAAACCTTTTTGCTCACCAGGAAGGTCGAAATAGGAATTTTTGAGATACAACTAGTGTGACAGTGAATAAGAAACCCCAGTTCAAATGTGAAACAGATATTGAGTTCATGAAGCAATATAACATTGTAGTAAAATTTAACTCAAAACAATAATAGATATTAAATATACAACACATTCACTCAAATACTTATGAATGCACCATTAATGTCTACACATAAAACTAATAGAAACAACAGGAGATGAGGCCTGAAAGTTAGTAATTTCAGCAAAGTTGAAATATGTTGGACTGTGAAGCAAAATCGAAAAACACTTTTGCAGCGGGAAGGTCAAAATAGTGGCAGCGATTCAGAGAATTACACATTCTAGTTGAAAAAGCAGACAGGTACCTTCTCAAAATTGATTGCATTTACCAGCATCATTACAACAAAACTTAATTCAATAAAATCTTTATCAAAGAAATTAAAGATACGAAGCATTCACTCAAATATTTATTAATGTTTTACTTGTATATACCTGAATATGTAAAATTAAGTTTATATAAAAAAGACTTTCATGTAGGGGTTTTCTCTAAAGTAACTTATAAGAGATCTTTTCCAAACAAAATATGATTTTTTTTTTCAATTGAAGTGAATACAAATCTGATTTCGATTAAAAAAACGTTTGTATTAAAGTCAAAATAAGTTACTAAGTCTTCAAATAAGCTGTTTTTGAGTATATATACTTCAAAAGATTTTATGCAGACCTTGTGTTATATGATCACAAAAAGTTCAAAAGTAAACACCTCCCTGTGCAGATGATTCCAAAAAGGAATGACTATAGATCATTAAAAATTTATGACAATAATTAAATAATACTGTGTTCGTATGCATGACAATGTGTCTTTCACACATTTTTGTTGTACTTCATTGAAAATAAAAAAGTAAGCAAAACAACTGCTTATTATTTGAGAATAAGAAAATAAGAGATTGCTGGCCAAGCAGATAAACAGAATAAAACATAAAAAACAACAACAAATTCGCAAAAGCTTTTGATTTAAAAAAATGAAAAAATGAAATTTATCTATGGTGAATAATAATTTTTTACATACATGAAAACATAAAAGATTATACGAAACATGAGTGACAAGACAAAGGACTATGAAAGAAATAAAAAATAAACTGATAATGATTTCATAGGGAATTTGTTCATTGAAATACTGAATAAATAGACATTCCGGATTTCAAGTGATAAGAGTTTGTAAACATTATGTGTCCATTGGCTTGATAATAAGTGCATTACATACAACTAACACAAAATATTGTTGATTAATTCAGTAGCACACAAATGCACCTTCACAGAGGTAATATATAAAATGTCTTATATATACACTTTGGAGATGTTGTCTGTTTGGGTGACTATAGATTTCTACACACACACACACACACACATTGAAAACTCTTCTAAGTTGACGGATGTAACCACGGCTATAACAGATTACAAAAAATAACATGGCTTGGAGGTAGCAGAGCTCTCATATCTCCTGACCAATTTAATAACACAAAACACAAAATCAGAAATAAGCAGCTAGCAAGGAAACTCAGCAGTATAATCACAGTATCACTTATAACGATCATAATATTGAGAATTGCATTGCTCCCCTGATAAGCATTCTGTGTTTCCAGAAACGTGAACTCATCTTTATTTTTATGGAGGCCGCACTCACCCTGATAAAGTAGTTGTAATTATCAATCAATAAACAATTCTTAATTAAGCCACAATCAACAAATAGCCTCTATTCCAGCCTTAAAATTAAGGCTTGTGTTTTTAGTGGTATCAGCCTACAACTGGGGACAAAAATTTATGGACTTACAGACGGACGGACGGACGAACACAAATGCTAATGAAAGATCAGCTGCTGCCGCGCTGACCAACAAGAGCCAGATTGCGCAAAACGGTAGCAGCAAATTTGTTTCTAAAGAATTACAAGAGTTCCTTAAATCTCGTTTTCATTAAATATCTCACTGGTGGAAAACAGGCATAAACGATAAAGTTAGTAATGATATGTTTAAAATGATTAGTAAGTGTAAATAGAGTCTAACCATTAAACAGCAGAAGTTAATTAATTAAAAACAAAAGAATTATACATGCGTGAGCTGTGCAACGTTGTTTTTATATAGAAAGTTTTTTACAAGAACTTTTGTAGAAAAAAATGCACGTCGAAAAAAAAAGATATGTTTGTAATTATAATTTCACGAAACCAAAAATGAATTCCAACAAATAATTGCCTTCCTTAAACTAGATCTTAATGCACAAAACAGTGTAGTAGCTAACAAACGAGGTGTTATAGGAAGGTTTGAACTGATAACAAGAAAAACAACATATATCAAATTTCAAGTATCAAAGTATTTTCAGTTAGCATAAGTAACTATAAGTTCAAATTTTATGTAAACCTATTTGATCATAATTCATTATTTCTTGAATTGAGTTACAAAGTATTAAAGAAAACGCACTTTTAATTTTTTGATATATGCAAAACATTCAAAAATTCGAAGGCTGTGTTCGTTCACTAGACTTTATATGGCGTTATTAGAAGAGTCTCGCAGACTCTACATCGCAGACTAAACTGCCATTTCGGCCGGAGGAGGAGGAGTAGTAGTAGTAGTAGTAGTAGTAGTCCACGGGTGTTTTAATACGGTATTCGCTATCGCTGCTACCGTAATAAATGGAGAATGTCTGTTACGCTGAACGAAGTATTAAATAACTATGACCTCATGTATGATGACGTAAAACAATGTAAACAAACATGCCTACTATCAAATAAGTCAGGTGGGCCATTTTCTTACTCTTTCATCTTCTTTTTATAAAATTCTTGAGTATCATTTGGATCAATGCAGGTGGTTTTCTTTATAAATTTTCAGTTAAAGAAATGTTTTTAGTTATATTTTATCTTTTCTCTAAAAAAATGAGGCAGTAATAACTTTTTGGATTGCACACGATCAAACGCAAGTTAAGGTGGTAGTAGGGTGAAAAAACTCAATTTTTTCACCTTTTTTAATTGAGTCATTTTAGATGTTTTAAAGTACGTAGAACACGATAAAAACATTTATTTTGCAAAAAAATGTTTCTAAAACCTTCAATTTTATCATTGAAATGTGTAGGGGAAAGAATTGAGTCCTTAGCAACGCCTTAGCAACGGTTTGGGCTCTTGTTTTTAATGCTTTCCTACCCTCTTTTCCCCTCAGTTTTGCCCAGAATGAGTCGTGGGACCGTTGTTTGTATGTGTGGTTTTGGTCCATTGCCATTAGATCCGTGATTCGTGAGCAAAGTCGCGTGCAAAACATGGCAGTGTTTCCAAGTAAACTTTGGTGACTGCAAGGAAGAGGCAATTTTTTTGGTTACAGTTTGTTTGTTATGAGTGTTGTATTTTTGCATATGATATGGTCGTAATACTTATTTTACTATGTTTTAGTCAGATAAAAAGAAAAAATAATATTTAAGATGAAAACTGAAGCTTTGAGAAGAAGAAATGCTGGTGCAAGATTATTCAAGAAACGTAAAAGTAATATGAAGGGAAAAACGTCCACAAAATCTGACAGCTCTATGTCCAACTCTTTCCACGCCAATGCTAATGATGATACTATGTGCTCATCAGCCAAAAAGCTTAGATCTTCTATTTGCAATCCTTGTTCTTCCTTATCAACTTCTTCTTGTATATACAAGAAGAAGCACCATCAATGACGATACTACTACTAAGTACACCATCATCTACACAACTGCATACTGATGATAGCAACTCTAATGCACAAGAAGGGTACATACTTATTGATGTTAATGTGTTGCAAAGTATGTTGAGCTTTCTTGGCATGTGCCCAGAATGTGATCAAAAGTCAATACAACTGACAGTAGAGAAGAAAAAGAAGAAAGGGCTAAGTTACCCAATCATAACATCATGTGCAAGTTGTACGTGGAACAATACAGTTTATACTAGCAAAGTTATAACGGCCTCGAATTCACCTGTCAAATCGTGTTACGACATAAATGTACGCTCTGTTATGGCTATGCGAGAGATTGGTCGTGGTCACAGTTCTTTAGAAAAGTTGTGTGGATATGCAAAGAAAATCTACTGATGCGGTAAAACATCGGCGCAAACAAATCAGAGCGATACGTAAAGGTTTTGGTGATCGTGATGAAGAGAGTGAAGGTTTAACTTATGCTTCAGGACAGTTTTAGCTTCATGCCACACCTTAATGGTTCAAATGTTGATTGAGTATTGAACTGACTGTTGATCTTAGAAATCAGAACAATATACCATATGTCATATGCATAGATCGTGTTTATTTTTTTCTTCTAATTTTTAGCTAAGTGCAATTAGGTGTGATAAGTGCAGTTATGTAGCTGTACTGTAGCTTTATGAATAACTCAAATACTGCAGTAGCTTCTGCCTAATAGGTTGCTTATTATTAAAATGCAAATGCAAGTTTCTTAATTATGCTTTTTCAATTGTTCTTGCAAAGTTACTCCTCTTTTTCATCAATTTATGACTTTGATGGCCGTTTTCTCATAGTTCACTTTTTGGAAACGGTGCGCTATGTAACTCAAGATAGAATCATGCTTATGCATTCAAATTTTCCTGAGTTATCAAGAATAATAATATGCATTCACTGAAGCAAGGATTTTTCATAAGTGCTTTTTTTAACTGAGTTGTGGATCTTCAGAGAATGCCATTTTGAAGTAAATTTGGTCCCGCATATGAGATTTGCCATAGCCCTCAACCACTTCAAGCTAGATGAATGAGCTTGTTTCAGTGAGTACACTTACCTAATGTAAAACAACCCTGAAAATTTGAGCTGCATACCATTTATAGTTTCTGAGATATTCACCGCACCAACTTTTATGGTTTTTCGGTCCCGCGGGCCCAAATTTCAGACCGAAAAGTCAAAATTTCATTTTCAGCATATTTTTTGCATATCATGTAATCATTTGATTAGATTTGATGAAAGAAAACTGAATTTATGTCAGTAATGAAGGTTTTAGAATTTTCACCCTACTACCACCTTAATCTACAATTTTGCAGGACAGACAAACTGACAGATAAAGAGAATTATCATAAATTTTCGTATCAAAAATTTTTTTAAGTGAAATTAACAAACCTTTTATGATTGAAGAATGAACCAGCAAACCCTCAGGCTCAATAGAACGATCAGCCTTAATCATGGCAACCAGATCTGTTTTTTCCTTCTCTGACATATTAATCAGCATGTGCATCATACAGTCAAGGAAAGGTCTATCAGACCGAGTACCAGTTGCAAATTTTCTTTTAACCATTGAAGCATCATATTGTAATAACTTTTCATAGAACTGTTTTCCTTTAGCAGAGCCACTAGAATACTCCAACTCTGCGTGATAAGCCAGCATACGAATGCCTGAAAAAAATTCATATTTTTAATGTTGTGATAAAGCAATTTTATTTCAATTTTCAAATGCTTATTACATCATCAAATTCCACTTGTACACTTGCATCTATGACAGAGTCGTTAAAGACGTTTAAACAGAATAGGAGTTGTTACTGAAATACTTTTCATTTTTCTATCCATTGAAAGGATCCCAAAATCTATCTATTGAACTATTCAAATAATATTAATTATATATCTTAATAAATGAAGAAAACTAGCAGGTGTGAGATAGTATATATATCACGAAATAGTATGTGCAAAACAAGAGAAAACGATATTTTGTGCTATATATAGTGTATGATATGTTATGTGGTTAGAACTTTTATATATGTTTTTTTTCAAAAAGGTAATTTCCTGGATAAAGTATAATGAATAATGATAATCATTGTATAATTTGAAATGGCGTTGAATCTAGCAACGAATTTGTAGAAGACCCGTCTCTCAAATCTTTAAAGTTAATCAGCTTGTACGAGCTTGTGAAAGACAAAAACTAAAAGACACCAGTGAATCAGATTTCGTCAAAAACGAACTTTTTGTTTATAAACCAAAAGATAATATGGCGTTAAACCCTTTTAGAAGTAACACTCATGCCCACACAATAATTCAATAGGAGAAATTTTCGAGAGGGGTAATAAATTTCACAAATTTTATCAGCTATATATCATTGAAAATGCTATTTTAATTTTGCATACATCAACAAAATCAAGAGGGCAAAGAAAAAGTGCGTTGAAGCCGTAGAAGAAGGGAGAGAAACATCAATTACAGAAATTTTTGAAAAAAATAGGAGATGTGGTTTATAGAATGCCGGGAATGCCTCTGGAATTATTTAAATTCTTTGTAATAGAATTTAGAATTGTAATAGGATTTAGAATTGAGAAAAAAAAAATTACAGAGAAAGGCGGAAAGACCATCCTCCTCAACAGGAATCAGAACAAAATCAATGTCAGAACGATATTAAAGATAATCAACGAAGCTAAAAGAAGCTAGGATCCTCATTTTTTAAAACTGCTGACTTGCAAATTTTACCGTGATTTCACTCACTAAAATCATATTAATATCTACAACAAGGAATCCTTCGTCATTAGTTAAACCAGAGACGGCTGGGAGAAAGATAGAAAAAATCAAAATAAACAAAATGGCGGACGAGGACGGGACCGCTTCTCCCGTAAGAAAGAAGAAAAAGGTCTCAGCAAAAAAATATAGAATACATGTGGGTGAAGGTGACGAGGGTTTGGCTTTCACAGAGCGCTTTCTGTTTTTTAAAAACTCGATGAGCTTCCCTAACACATTGTCATGTTTAAATTTTATTAAGGACAACATTGAGTTGTTGGAAGGACAAACTCACAGAGAGGCTAGAATAATATGACTAAAATCATTCTTTATACGATTTACTGTCCGTGTTTAGATATGGATATGTTGCAGGGTGACATAGATTGTTTTATATATGTATCCTTTCTGCTGTAACGCTTTCATAGTTCTTATTCAAAAAATGACAAAAAGTAGAAGAGGGAGAGAGTGCTCTTCTCGTCCTGGGTCCTGTGTCTTGATTTTTTTTTAAATTAGGAGAAACATGTTTATGGATAGTCGAGAAAAATCAAAGCAATCTATGCCAATCAACCTGCTCCTTTATGAAAATAGTCTTAATAGATTTCACCCTATTCCCCGTGTTACACTTCACTATCTTTTATTTAAAAATTGACAACAACGGAATACTGAAGAGCCTCCCTCAGCAACATTCTAAAATAAATGTTGCTGTTAAGTTAACACAGGCAGTACATAGGTTGGAGAACAATGTAGACTATTTTCTTTTTGTCTTATATTTTGCGTAATTTGTAAGTAGCAGGTGGCAAGAGGTTAGCAAAGTGGAGTTTCAATCAACTGGAAACAAAGATAAAGGCTTTTTAAGGAGGATGAACGAGATAACTAAGGGAGAAGATACAGTTGCCAATGATGTAGTTTACCACTAATCATTGCTGGGCAAGTGCAAAATCTAAAGTCCGTCCCAGACAAGAAAAGGAGGATAATTTGCCCATACTCTAGTGATAGAAGTCATAAACTTCGTTCCAGCTTTGCTTGGATATTAATATGGTAGACGAGTTTTATAAGACATGCCGGTAAAAAGGTGACTTTGCTCCGACCAAAACATTGCATAAATTATTACGTCATGCATATGTTAACTCCACACACGCGCGCGCTGCGCAGAAAGGGCAGTGCTGCTTCTTCTTGAGAACACGGTGACAAAGAAGAGAATACAAATGCCTGAAAAAAATCATTTTTGCATCAAAGTTTTCCTTTCTTTGTGAAAAAAGACGGTATAAGAAAGAGAAATAAAAAAAAATCAAACATAAGTATTCTGTCTAATAAATTTTGAAAATGTATTATGACACAAATTTCTTTGCTCAAAACATTTTGAAGTGAGTTGTTTTAATAAATCACGACATGATGCAGATGAAATCTATTCCACAAACGGCTTTATTGCAGTTCAATCCTGTAAAATTTGATCTGTTATTCAAACCTGCAAATTGTGGCATAGCGGTAACGTGTTTGACTGGTACACCAGAGGTACCGGGTTCAAATCCCCCTCTGGAAAACACAAATTTTATCGACTGCGTTCCTCCTGGGTGGTACTGCTACCAGCCCGTTCCTCCGTGAAGTCTTCGGATGTTTCGGTGTTAATATGGCTAGGTAAGGGGTAAATTAAAAATTAGTTCCAAAAGTTGAAATGATTGTTGGCAGTTGGAGTGTGTAGCTCTCTGCCTAGTACAGTGGAACCTCTAATAGCGGCCACTTTGGGGGATCCAGCTTAGTGGCCGTTACATTAGAGGTGACCGATGTATGGAGGTTTTATATGAATATACTTTTTTATCAAAAAGGCTGGTCAGGATGGGAGGGGCATGAAGAATGATTCATGATCAAAATAAACACAACATTATTGAGGCTAAGTGCTTCAAGTCGTAGTGTGACAAGATTCAAAGCACTTACTAAGTCAGCATCACCTAATATTTCACAAAAGTTGTTCAAATCATCTACAATAGACAAGACTGCTTGACTTGACTTTATTTTTGTAAATAATTATTGTAAATAAAGTAACAATTTTTTTTAATTTTCATTTGCTTGACAAAGACTTTTTTGACCGTTAATAGAGGTAAAATTAGACATTGGGACAATAGAAAGTGGCCGTTTGGCCGTTGATTGGAGGTGACCGATGTATGGAGGTTTTTTTATAAGAGTTTGATAATAAATTTGGCAGGGACTTTCTTTTCTGGCCGCTTATCAGGAGGTGACCGATGTATGGAGGTGACCATTAACAGAGGTTCCACTGTAGTGGCTTCGGCCTTAGGAAGGAGCAATCGATTTAAAAAAAAAGAAAAGTTTCACTTTGTTTAAACGAATGATGCTTTTGGTTAAAGTCTTTTATTTCATAAATTGAAAAACCAACCGTGCGCAAATATTTAAACTCAATGTTTTAATATAGTTAGTACGTTTTACGTCCAACTTCAAAATTTACAAGCAATAAAACATAAAAAACAAACAATATCTAAGGATTTCTAAAGTTGTTGAAATCAAACAGAACTTACTGAGTTCATTGTCCATCATCCCTGCCTTCTTCATACTACTAATGGGAACGAGATCAACTTTCCACATTCTGATGGTAACCTCACTGTAGACCTGAGATGCAATCCAATTTACCAATAATTTATTCAATATATTACTCAAGATAATAAGCTACCCTGTTAAAAACTGTCAGTTTGCTACTCGATTTCAATCTTGACTGAATAGTATATCTTGACTGAATAGTATATCTGAAACTGCCAACACATATAGCTTATAGCAGTTTCGACAACTCCCTTTCCCAAACAAAAGATTCTTCAAATATAAGCATACCCATTGGTTGTCGATTGTATTTTCTCATAAGCCGATTCTGTTTCCCTATGATACAAGTCTCATGCTGATTTTATTTTTATGAAAAGAATTTAATAATGAATAGCTCCAACACTACCTATTGAAAGCATCATTAATTAAATCATCACTAAACTAAATTCTTTTCCATGGTTATCTTAATATGCTGTTGATAAAATAACAGCTGTTGTTTTACTGAAAACATAAATTTTGCCTTTAGTATATCATTAAGTTTTTACCATAAACAACGTCCATGCATAAACCGAAAAGCTTGTGCTAAAGATTTTAAATAAAAAAATGTTGTTTTGTTTTTTGATTCTATATTTTTATTTCTTTTCGTATTTTTTTCTTTCGCGCGGAATCTGCATGATCGCTGACGGAATTCAATTTCAGATGACGATGCAGTTGCTCCCCGCTAACTCGACCTCTCGCTATCTCGACATCCGCCTAACTCGACATAATTACCAAAAACTTTCAAAATTTTAATTGTTGTTATTTCCCTAACTATCGTTCTGAGCTCATTTTCTGCCACCATCAATCAAAATCCTGTGAATTTAGGAGATGGGGAAAGGAAGCAGGTGGAATGTAAACTTCGCTTCGTTGTAAAAGCAGGATATGTAAATATTCTTAGACAGGAGTATCAATGACCTTGGAAACTTGTTACATGATAAAAATATATTTCAAATTAAGAAATACATAAGATTTTTTCTTATTTAATTCTTCTAGGTACTCTGCGAACCTAATAAAAGCAAAACTAGAAGCCAAAGGCTTGAGGGTCAGCGCGATGAATGACATTGAATGAAAATAAAAAACTCAACCAGTAAATGGAATCGTTCTACTCAATTCGGCAAACAGAAATTATCCTAGGGACTCTTTGTTAAGAAATTTCTCGTCAAAAGAGTCCCGCCGACTCGATTATCATAGTTATTGTATTGAAGAACCTTAAAAAAAAGTACTAGTAAAGTAAATAACCACTGGCCCCCGATCATTTTTTGTTATGCTCACTTAGGAAGATAAATTATACTTTAGTGAATAAATTTTCGCCTGGATAAAATTTTGCGAGTTTTGGGGGCTTTCGCGAAAAAAAAATTTATAATTGGCCATTCGCGAAATTAAATCCACGCGAAATCTAATGTTAGTTTGAACAAAGGCCTCAAAATTATTTTCAACGATATCCTATCTTTTGTGAGAAAACCACACCGAAAATACTTTCATATAGGATACCTCTGTTTAGAATTCTTTTGTTGAACTACTATTTGCGAATTTTTTCACAAAAATATTTCTATAAAGTTCTGAATCACGAAAAGTAATCCATGCGAAATCTTTTAAAATTGTTCTTTCGCAAAATTGAGTCCACGCAAAAATTTTCCACTTAAGGTAGAAATTTCAAGGGCATAATTATCGAGGTCCTTCAGTTTTGGCACTAAAAGCGAGGCCGCTTTTGCTTTAACTAAGAACTCCTCTAATGTCCTGGCCTGCTTCCCGGCTTTTTCTGCACCCTCCAAGATTTGTCTTGTTATGATGAAGTGGCGTTACACGTGCCGCCATCACCCCATGCATGAGAAATCAAAATATGTAATCAGTTTCAGATTATGATGGATACATTTTCTCCATATATAAGAAGCCTTATAGTTGGCTCTCCTCAGCCTGCTGTTCCTTATCTTTAATTCAGAAAAGCACCTCTCAGGGGCGTACCGTGGGGGTGTCGTTGGGTGCGACCGACCCCCCTTTTGCAAAAGTTTGCCTCTTTTCAAAATTGTTATGAATTGATAATAAGACTTGAGAAAAGAAAACATGATAAATTTTTTTTCGCATTTGCGGCACTGCAGGGTCTTCTTTTAAATATAAAATCTCTTTTATGTGACACACTTTTGTATAAGTACACTTTTTGTACTTTTGTATGAGAAGAAGGTTCGTTTTTAAAGAAAAAACAAAATTTGGAGTCCATTTTAAGCACTTTAGAGCACCTAAATTTCAAAAATTTTCTTGGCCCGTTTGGCCCAACCATGGTGGGCCCTCCTTAGATAGTAACGTCAGTATATTTCGACCCCCCTTTTATTTTGTCACCGTACGCCCCTGCCTCTATTATGTTGCATTTGATTTTGATAAACTTTGTCATTTTTTTTTAATTTGTATTTGCTTATTTTTTTTAAAAAACAAAACAAAAAAAACAAAACACATACAATTTATTTTTTAATTTCTTTTCGTCTATTTCAGCCCGAGCAGTTCCTTAATTTTCAATTGTTTTCCATGCTCAAGTTCCTTACAAACAAGAGTTTTCCTTATAAAAAAGTGTTCGTTTCCAATTAGACCCCCGGGGCGTTTATTAATTTTTTTTGAATTTTTAGGGGGCGTCTATTGAATTTTTGTTTCTTTTTCGTAAATATAAAGTAAATATAAACATCGATAAAAAATAAACAAAATTAGACTTCAAGGGCGTTTAAAAGAGGACGTTTAATCGAAGCATTCGGCATTCCTTTGTGAGTAACCAAGGCGTAAAGAAATTACTGACACAAAGACGACTTATTACTCAACAGAAACTACTGATATTCTTCAAGAAATAACAATACAAAAAATGTAATAAATAACATAATACAAGAGTGAAATAAATCAACAAAATACAATGGTATGAAAGAACTAGCAAAAAATAAACAAAACCTTTGTTAAAAAACATCTCAAATGAAGAGGCTTGGTTCAACAATGAATAGATTAGATGTTTTCACAATATAAAATAATGAAAGAACAAAGAAAAGAACAACAAAAACATTGTCAGCAACTCCTGTAAGATCGATCATGCAATTCCACTGTTCCTTCCATCATGTTTATAGCTCAAAACAAAACAAACAAAAATATGGTTTAGGAGATAAAACATCTAAGAGACAGAAAGAACAGACGTTTTTTTGTCTACAACCACTGTAATATAACGGAGTTCCATAACTCCTTTCACAATGGCATCCATGTCTGTTTCAAATGTAATTGGCAAATCTTCAGGCAGCAACTTTTGGATATCTTCAAGATTAACAGCATACAGCATGTTGGCATCAGGCAATTCTTCAGCTTTAACAAATATTGAAATTTGCTTCTTTAGCTTTTCAGCCCTTGTTGTGATTCGACAACTGGCACACTTGATTAAGAAATGATTTGTTGCGGGTTGTTTTTTCCCACAGGTGTTACAGATATGATTATATACCACAGATACAGAATCAAACTGGGAAATCATGCATTCAACGACATTTTCCTGTATGTCAAGAACAGAATTTGGAGGCTCTTCATCAATGTCTATGATATCAGTTTCAGAGCATGTGCTTACAGTTGTAACATTGTTGAACTCTCTCACCAATAAATTCTTTAATATAAAATATTTTGTTCCATTGTTCACAAGATCTTGCAGATAACCAATCCATTCTTCCCAAATGGAGAAGGAAACATTCCCATCATTGTTATACAAGTAGGCATTATTCATAACATTCAATGTTTTAGCCCCAACCTGAACAGTTCTTACTGTGGAATGTGACAAATCTAAGATGGCTTTCACATGGATAAGTGTACCAACAGTTAAACCCTCTGCAAGATTTGCAAATGTGATTTCTGGTTCTTTACGGTCGAAGGTAATGTTTACAGGCTCCACATCATCTATCATTGTGTTGGAATTGATAATGAATTCAGCAAATCCAGGTGTGTCCGCTTCTTGTTCTACAATATTTTTCAACTTCAAAGGATCACCCGACAATTTCTTTGCATTCAGTGCTTGATATTTCTTATTATCAAAACATATTGCACGTTTTGTTTTCTCTCTATCACCTAGCTGCAAAAGTACATTGAAGGTTTTATTCGCTTTTTGTGGAGACACACCAACCACATAACCAGTCAAGTCAGTCAGCTTTCGTTTGGACATTCTATAAATAATCAGTAGTCACATTTATTTCCCATTTTTGTAAAGAATTTTGCAAGGCACGAACATATAGATTACTAGCCTAGAAATTTATAATTTAAAAGTTTGTATGCTCTTGATTTCTGGAATATTTATATAAGACTTTTTTAAAATTGGTTATGCATTTACTACATGGTTGCTCTGTTTCAGTTTTGTTTTTCCACGTTATAAGAAAACCATTTTCCCTGATAATTGCCTACTTTGGTAAAAAACCTGATCAAAACCCACAAAAACTAATAACTGTTAGCATTCTCATTGAATTTAACTGTAACAATAAGTTCATTCATCCATAAAAGCTCAAGGGGTCAGAGGTTGAATTGGTGGTTCTGTGATTTGTTTATTATTCTGAGCCAATAATCCCTGGTTTAGTAGAAATAATGAATAAATCTATAATAACTTATGCTAGCTCAAAAAGGTGTAAGCAACACAATTTTGCATTTGTTTGGTTTACTGGCCTGACCCAAAATAATCATGTCTATTTATTGTTATCATGTTCCACAACTTCTATCTTCAAAGTGTGTCATGCAAGTTCGTTCTTTATGGACACAGAATGAGCCAATTTAGTATACATGTATCGGCACTATTTCCTTTTCGTACACCCCCTATAGGATTAGAGGTAGGGTCAGGGTTAGGGCTAGGTTTAGTGTTTAGGTGGGTACGAAAAGAAAACAGCGCCCATGTATCAATATGTTATATACACATAAGTGGAGAAAATGATTTTTTATTTACCATTTTATTTACCATTGGTTTTACATAGCTTTTAGCTAATTTACACCGACAGTGAATGATTTTCAACACCATAATCAAACGTTCCCAGTAACATTTCTATGCAATTACAGTAAAAATAAAGCCAGTGCAGATTCTTACCTACGAGATTGCTCAATTTTCTTTTCGATCTTCTTCAGCGTGCGTTGAAACTAAGTGACTAATATTCTTCCACGTGAGTCTTGGTTGATAATTAATATGGTAATTAAAATATCCAAAAAAAGCACAGAAATATCCCTTATATGGAACCCAATAAGTACTGATTGGTTAGAGTGGTATTTGCCCAGTCTTTCCCGTCATGCCTGAGTGGTTTCAAGCATAAAGTAAGGTTTACACTAGGAGGAATGTCCCGCCTATGTAATTTTAGTTATAATAACTGACCACGAAACTGCCGAGCGGTAACATTCCATTTGAAAATAATAAAGCTTTATTTTGAAATATTAAAAGGTTAAAGAGACGGGCGAAAAACATTATTATTTATTGCTCTTACTTTTGTTGTTATTATTAGCATTATCATGATGGTTACAAAAACTATATAGTGCGAAAGCAGCATTTCAAAACTAACTAAAATGAAGTTCACAAATAAAGTAAAAATACCAGGAGGGAATCTTAATACAATAAACTACATATTTCTTGTTAAAATATGAAAGCTTGTTAAAAAATGAAAAGCTTTTCAGACTACACCCATCTTTAGTGCAAGTAAAACAAGTAAGATCTTTACAAAAATGTGGATATCATTTCAATTGGTCAACAAAATTTAAAACATAAGCATAAGCAATAAGGAATACAAGCAGGTTAAATGGAGGTTAAATGAACAATTGAGAAATAACTTTTATAGCTGCTAACATAAAAAACAGTTCTCTAACCATATTCATAAATCGTTTTTAACCCAGATGACAAGAAAACTATCTTATGAGATTAGAAATGTGACATTAGATTTCAATAATTCCTCAACTACCTGTAACACAACATTTTAAAGCTGTGTTGTTATAGTGAAAACATAGTGAATAAATCTTTGGATTATGTGTAATTGTTATCTAAATTAACTCAATTGAGCACTATGAATTTTAATTGCAGTTTGGCAATTTCAAATAAATGAAATGAACAACTAATACAAACATAGTTTGAAACATGTCAGCCAGTGGAATTTTTTCTTTTATTTATATACTGATTAATCTTTCCAGCCAGTTACTTTTTCTATAAACTCTGGCTTTGCCTTATTTCATTGGTGTATAAAACATTCCTGAAGTGGAAAACATAGAATGATAATTATGAAGCTGTGTACACTACACTATACAAAAAATACTAAATATTCCACATCGTGGAACTTATTTTCGCAGTAAGCATGTAATGCGGATCAAGAGAAAGAAGAACTATTATACTGTCAACTTTAAAGCTTAAAGTATCAACCAACCTTTAACATAAAAAAATTATAAAAATAATTACAAGATGTTTATAATTTTGGAAACGGTTCGAATCTCAACTTAACTTCGATTTACTGAATTACGAAGCTGCAAACAGCAGATCAGAGTGTCACGTGGTGCTAAAAATCAAACCAGTGATTTAGCAGTTTAAAAATCTTAAATTTCGTGGAATTAATTTTCGCGGTCAAACCATTATTTTGTATTTCGCGGAACTTAATTTCGCGAAAGGGTCAAAAATCGCAAAAATAAGTTCCGCGAAAATATCTTGCGCGAAAATTTGTACCCGCGAAAATTAGTTCCCTTAAGGTAATTATTAAAAGAACCATAATACAGTACAAAAAAGTAGCAGCATTTCAAAACTGGATCAAAGTAGATACAAATACATCCATCAAAAGTGCCACCCTTTGTAAAAAAATTAAGTGTAAATATAAGTGTAAAATATACCAAAAAATATATCTACATTTAAACTTCAAATCAAAACAAAGAAAAAAAGGTTCAATGTCGCAAAAAAGAAAAGGTATATATATAAAGTTTTAAAGGAACAACAGTTAAATCACAACTGTGAACTGTGACATGGCATTTTTTATTATTAACTAGATGTGACACAAGGCATAATGAAATCATAATAATTTAAGTATAATAATGCTTTGAACTATTAATAGTATAGCTGACTGAAGTCCTACTTATATATACTTTATACTTTCATAGAAGTGAAAGAACAGTATTCACATATAGCTGCCATAAATAATAATTGTAGTGTGTTGTTTTAGTTGTACACATTCACAAAAAATATAAATCAAGCAATAACTTCATAGTCTCAATATTCACCACACAGTTTAATTTATTTTATTTTTTAATTATTGCAATATACATTAGAATAAAATAGTAAACTCCTAAAATATAGATTTACTTTTGAATAAATAAGTCAAAAATTTGTAACAGATTTCAGGAAGCTGTGCTTCAAAATCACTTTTTGCTTACAAATTCCATAACAAAAAACATGTAGCACGTAAAAATGTACCTATGTCAGTTTATGATTAGCCTGTTGTAATGAATAAAGGTATATGACGTATTTTCAAAAAGAAATGAGATGCAACTACGAAACTATAATGCATACACCTCCCAAGCTTATCTGAATCTGACAGAAATGCAAAATCAGCCAATTATTAAAACCACATGTAACAGGCAGCACGGAAAGTTTTCGTTTGAAAATAATGGAAAACTGAAACCACCTGGGGGGAGAGTGTCGCGAAACTAATATATAAAAACTACAGTGGACACTCTCCTCGAACCTTCAAGGGGACCGAAAAATTGTTCGAGTTAGGGAGAGTTCGAGTTACAAAGAGTCATTTGGGAAAGATCCTTGTTGAACGGACCCTGAAATTCTGTTCGAATCATGGAGAGTTATGGAGGTTCCAGTTAGAGAGAGTCTACTGTAATTATCTTTTAAGTATCTTTTCTAAGAAGAAGGGACCAACCGCATATTTTTGTTAATATCATACATGGTGTAAGAATTACAATTTTTGCTTTATCATCAGTTTAACTGCGTCGTGATCTGAATAATAAACAAAGCGCATCAAAACATTGATATCATTAGTCTGAATGAAATTTTTGTGAACATACACATGATCAATCAATGAACCAGATATATGAGTTGCAGCATCGTTTATTAAAACATAATCAGTGTCCAAGCTGGCATGCAAGACGGAATTATCTATTTGCAGGGCATTAATATTGAAATCTCCTAGAATTATATGAACCACTTCAACTTGGCTACGTAAATGTTGAATAAGATATAAAAAATTTGCTTGGCGTATGTTTTTTTTTCGATACAAAAGGATGATATTTAGAACTTCGTTATAAATATTAGGTTTGCACAGTGTATAAAGAGATGCTCCCGGAATGGAAACAGTATTGAGCACAGTGATACTTTCTTTATAAGCCAATGCAATGTTTGAAAATTTGTCATTACTAGTATTGTTAAATTCGATTGAAAAGGGAGTTAGCGTTCTTAAAATTTGCGTTGTGCCCGTGTTTGAAGTCAATTGGGTTTCAGTTAAACAAAGTATGTCACTTTTCATAAGTTCGTCATCATGCTTGATGTCGATAGCGTGTTTTGAAAGAGAACGAACATTAAGTAATGTAATAGAGAGAGCATCTTCTACAATTTCTGAATCCCTACTGTAGTGTAAAGATAAGTTCTCTCTCATAAATTCATATTCATCAGAAGCTCTTGGATCAGTTTTGATATGATTTTTATCAATTTCTCCCAATACGTACAGTCCAGCTAAAGATGTTACTCGACTTAAAGCAACGTAAACTTGACCACAATTGAATCGTTTTTGTCGAAGCATATTAAGACTGAATACTATTTTAGGAAATGTTTTTCCTTGCACTTTGTGTACTGTACAAGCCCATGAAAGAACTAATGGAAATTGGAGCCTTTTTATTACTGGCGACGATAAACTGTTCTTTTTTATTTTTATTTCCTTTTCAACTCTATTGATTGGGACTAAGTTGTGAGCTCTTCCAAAAGGATCGTCATTAGTGGCTTTTGTGCCTATGTCGTCATCATCCATTTTTAAATAAATAGTTACTATGTTACCTCTTTGATCAAACTTCAGATGTTCAACACTTCCTATTTGACCATTACATAGTTTATCTTCCACGTTCACATTAGAAGTTAACATCACTTTTGCTTTTACTTTTAATGAAAAGTACGAGCTAATCCGCCAGTATCCATTTGACTTCGCTTATAGACCTGTTCAAGAATTTTAACTGTAATATTCTCGGGCAACTTATCGATGGCTTCAATGTTGTACTCTATACCTGGAAGTTCTTGCAATTTTTCTGGTTATGTTCATAAACCATAGCATTCTCAGCCCAAATATGAATAGCATCAGTTGGATAGTTGGGGTCATCTTTCTCAATTTTTCTTGATTGCAATATTTCCTTGTCTTTATCTGTAAGCAAACCTACTCTGATGTTGTTTAATAAATCAATAAATATTGGATCTCCTCGTTGTCTCATAACCTCAGTCAATTCTGCAATTTTGAAATATCGCCAACAATGAAAGATATTTAACATATGATCATTAAATTCTGCAAACACAGGTTTCTGTTGAATTGGTGGCAGTTGATAGAAGTCACCACAAGCAATCACTGATATTCCTGCAAACGGAAGATCTTCAGTGCAACCAAATATCTCACACAATCTCTGATGAATATACAGGAGTAGTTTGTTTGACACCATCGATATCTCATCGATAATTATTACTTTAAGTTCACAGTACTTCTGCCTAAGAGACTTCTTTTTTTGTCACTCAATTTAGAAACACATTTACCACTTGTCCGATCAGGTAATATACCTAAAGCCGATGGATAGTTGATCCATCAATATTTACAGCTGCTACTCCAGTTGGCGCAAGCATTAACATTCTTTCTTTGCTGTTATCGCCCGAACTATAGGAAAGAGATTTTTGTAGGTACATTTTAATTGTTGTGAGCAAGTGAGATTTCCCACAGCCAGCACTTCCAGTAATGACTATTTGAAAAGAATCTTGTTCTGACGTTTTCTTGGTTTGCAAAGCTTTCATTGTTTGTCTCGCCCATTTATTGATAAAGTCAAATATTTCTCTCTGCTTCTTGTTTAAAGAACGTATTCGTTCATTCATTTCATCGTCAGAAACAGTTATTGGCACAAAAGCTGGTGCTCCACTAATATTCTCTTCATCAACATTTTCCTCATCTTCATCTGCATTTTGCTCAAGCTCATCTCTTACAGAGTCGTTTTCTTGCTCTCCAGCTGCATTTAACCCGTTAGTATTGTTTGCATTGAAATGAACAAATGCATTATCAACTAGTTCACTATAAGGTTCACAAATTTGTTTATTCTATTGATAATGTCTAAAACTCGCGGATCTAACATTTTTTCTGTGTATGTTCCAGAAGGTGCACCCTTCAATTCAGTTTCATTTCTGAAAGGATAAAACATGAACAACATGTGGTGAGCATAAGCTTCTGGCTTCGTTATTTTGTAAGGTACATGGTATCTTAATACGCATTTTCTTCCTCGCAATTTTAGGCGTTCTTTAGATGACATAAGTGGAACAGAAGCTGGTAATCGCATATTTTCTTCACTTGACAAAAGACCTTCAAGAACTTCTGGTTGGCAATCATTTTCGTCATCATTAGGGACTTTTACATCCAAGATATAACTGGACAGAAATTCAGCATAAGATATACTATCCATAATTGCATATTTTCCTTTCTTAAAAGATAAGTCTGGTCGGTCCATGTAACGGTCCAACATGTTTCTTTTAAAAATATTAGTTTCATTATCAGGCATATTAGCTATTTCTTCTTCGCTTTTACAAACTCTGTATCGATTTTCAGGGAGGTTACTGTTTGCGAAGGTTACTGCAGGACATGTCTTACGTAACCAAATTTCTGGTAAAACAATAGAAACTGCTTCCTGAATGGACATTTCCCTGTGCGTTCTGTAAGCCTTAGATACAGATTTCATTTTTTCATATGCAGTTTGTCCTGTCTCATATGCTTCTTTAGCTGCTTGTTTCATTGCTTCAGACGATTCGTCCTCCGATTTCGAGAGATAAGCACACATGTAAGCTACAGCTTTGTAATAATCTAAAACAGGTTGTATGTCAATGTTTGCTTCCCATGCAAGTAAACCATCTTCAAAATAATTATTTGTGAAACAGGAACCAGGAGCTCGTTTGAAATGGATCTGATAAGTATTATCAGGTGACATTTCTAACGCACGATAATAATTTGCTTCTTCAATTTCTAACACTTCTAATATCTCATCAATAGATTTAGGCGGGTGGAAGTTTTCCTTTGAAGAGTCATGCATATTACGGTACCTCGGATTTAAATTTTCATCGATATATTTTTTAACTTTATCTAATAGCTCTTTTCTTGTTTTCAACATTACAACTTTCTCCTCTTCTGTGAAGTCGTCAGGAATAGGCTCAGCTAATCGTGTTCTATTTGTAAAAAATTTACCGAAAGAATATCTACACTCAACATTTTTATATTTTCTACAAGATCTGGAATGACTATGTGTTTGGTATGTTTTTACCAAATCAAACAAATTATTGTTGTTTTGCTTTTCGGGTAGTTCACATTTGATAACATTGTCTACAAATGCAACATATTCATCCTTATTTTGTTCACACAAAATAGGTGCATTTTCAACCCATAGTAAACAATGAACATGGGGGCTACCTCGTACCTGGAATTCCACCCGTATAGCATAATGAATCACTTTTCCAATAGGTCCTTTTAAAATTATGTGCTTAAAAAAATTTTCCACTCTGTATTGAAAATGTCTAGCCAAAAGAACGGGGTTGCTGTTAAGAATTTTTGTTCTCTCAAAGTAGTTCAAATTTGAAATTTGTTCTGTTGTTAGATTCATGCCGTTTAATTTCCCTATAATTTCAACTAATTCGTTCCATCTGAGATCTGCACAAGAAAGAGTCATGAAATAAGTGGGCAGTCCTAGCTGCTTAACCATGGCTAATACTTCAAAAGAAATCTTTTCCAATAAGCAGGAGTTCCTTTTAAAGTGTTCATGAAGTTGAAGGCTTCGTCAGTAGCTACTAATTCACTAACTTTTTGCTTAAAATTTTGGGAAATTTGACCTGCTGTAAGACCATCAGATTTAATCTTTTTCATGGCAATATTGATAGATCTATTTAAGTTCAAGTGTTGAGTTAGGGATTGGGCAAAGAATATGTAATCAGAGTCTGAAGCAAATTTTTGTTTATAATTTAACAACCTTTGATTGAAATATTTGCAGGGGCTTATTTTTTCTTTTCTTTCATAAGTATATCCAAACTTTCCGGTTGGAAACAACCACGGGTGCGCAAGTAACTCACAATCTCCATCACATATTATAGACAAAGGTTGCTTATTTTCTCCTGGTGCAATAATTACATTTGCTTCATCATTGACTGCATATGCAATCTCCGGAACGTAAGCAGTTTCAGAAGCAGTCAGTCTAAACTCATCTAAGGGATTCGCTTCCTCTTCCTGATCAGCTTGTTTGACAAGTGGGATTTGACTCTCGTTGACAAAATGGACGTCATCTACAGATGTATTATTTATTTCTCCGATCCAGCAATCAGGTACGTTATCTAGGTTTACATCAATGTCAGAATACAATACATTATTTTGTTTTAAGTATATCAAAATTCCTCTGACAATGTTTGGCCTCACTGCTTCAAAAAGAACATTAGATTTGAATGACATTTTCCTCTTTAATGCAACTTGAACTATTCCATTGTTATCCAATCCTCGTGGTAAAATGTTACAAATCTCATCTGCTTGTATGGGAACATTACAAATAGATCCTTTCATTTTAGGCGATTGTCCTTTTGGCATGATGGTAATCTTTTTGAATAACAATCTTTTTGAAATAAGTGTTTTCTCGAGTTTACGAATGTCGGCAAAACTATTAGGCAACTCATATATTTGTAAGTCGTTAGCAACAGCTTGACATGGAAACTTTCCTTTTATGAGTTTTAGATGGCATGTTTGACATATATATTCGTTGTTGTCGAAACTAAGTACGCGGAAATCAAAAGTCTTTATACCCACATTATACAAACGTTCATCGAAGATTCGAACAGATTGTTTGTATAAAGTTCTATTACAACACACAATGTAAAATGGCCCTTCCCTTATGATTTTCTTAAATGATTCTATCGACTTTGCTCGTTGCTTTTGTTTACTAAGTCGATCTTTTTGTCGCAAGTGGCATTTTCTTTCATCATTTAGGCTTGCACGTTGTTTTTTCTTACACATTCTGTTCTTTTTTACTAATTCTGCTTTTTGTTTATCTGATAATCTATCCCTTTGATTTCGCTTACAAGTTCGATCCTTTCGTCTAAGTTCTGATTTTTGTTCATCTGATAGTCCAGTTCTTCGGTTTTGCTGACGTGCTCGATTCTTTTCCAGCGTTTTTGATTTTTTATCAAACGAAATATCAACTCGATAATTCTGCATGTACACCCGTGCTTTGGCCCGAATTTCTTTGTTTTCATTCGGATGTTGCAACTTACGTTTTCTAGCATTACGAGACTTTTCATTTTTTAGAGCTTTCCGAGCGTCCAGTAAACCAGTACTACTAATCAATACATCGTAACTTTGCAACTGATAGTAAACACTGTTAACTTGTTCATCGAGATAAAGATTTTTGATGTAATTTTCTGCGTCGTTTAGCAAATTGAATTTCATTAAGACCGATACACCATTAGAATCTGGCAATCCTGTACTCGGGTCGCGGGAATGCGAATCGAAAATGTAAATAACTCCATTTACTGAAAACAAAGACGTAGTGAAGCCAGTACTTGTGACAAAAAGCGTTCCTTTGGAATTATTACGCTGAAGACAATCGAGGAAATTACCGCTAGTATAATTTAAAATTCCAGAGACCTCACCGTGCTTTGTAATTATCAACTCCACACCATTGTATTGTACCCGGTCAGGTAACTCATCAAACGATAGGTACCCAGAAAAGCCCAACGTGACGTATAATTCATTTCCTAAAGCTAGTATGCGGTCTAAATCCCATTGCGACCAATAGCATAAGTTCTTAAATACTGAATAGCATACTGACCACAATGCATTACATGCACACTGTTTCCCTGCAGACTCTTGAAATCGAGGGTCGCCTTGATTAAATGAACCGAAAACTGTGACGGGAACAGGCCCTGGGTTCACTTCGATATCGCCGGCCATAATCAAAATCATACTGACACAAAGAAGCAACGCGTAAAACATTGGAATACTTCTCAAACAAAAACAGGCCATCCTCGCGCTTCCATTACAATTAATTGGGCCCTTTTCTTTCTTGGTCCGGGAGATTTTTGACCTGGCATAAAAACTGCCAATAGTGATGCGATATGCTTCAACCGAAATCATATCGAGCAGAACAACAACTACGATATATCAATTGCTTTTGTATTTCACAATTCACTACTGTTTCAGGCTTTACGTTTTTACGTTACTAATTACAAGTTTCGAATTTCGAGTTACTGAGCTCTAGCTGTTCACCTCAGTGAACTTACGTTCCACCAAAATTTGGTGGCCTCAATTGAGGTGGGATTCTTTCACCAGGAAGTTGTTGATTCCTAAAAATAAAATGCGATAACTATTTAAAAAATTCCTTCATAAATTCTCATTATTCTAAGGTGGTAATTTTCATAATTCCATTAAAAAAAGCAAGAAACACACACACTAAACTCACGTTCAAGTTTAGTTGCACCATCTATGTTGCATAAATGTCACAAATGAGAAATTTATTTTTGGCTTCCTTATTTATAATCAAGTAAATAACAAACTACTGAGAGAATAAGTCAAATTATGCAAACACATAAGGAGGGGTTTGATTCAACTTCAATGGTTCAGCAGTTTCATTCAGAATTTCATAGACTTATGTGGACAGTTCAAAGTTAGTGGCTATGAAAACAAACGCTATCTTTCAGTCATGCATTCAACCCATAAAATCTACAGGACCACATAATGATTGGAGTTTTGTATTTATTATTTTGTATTGTATTTATAACAAATCAAAAGCATTTCTGTAAATGTTAAAATTGAGTTGTGTAATAAAACACTTTCGCAAGTACCAAAAGGAATAATATTATAGTCCTTTAGCTGTTTGATGTCAATAGTTAGCGAGCAAGCATTATTGATGATTGCACTATTTTGTTGTTAATTTGACATTTTCAAACTTGAGAAAAAACAACAACAACAGAACACAAATGCATAAAAAGTGGTTCAGTGAAAACCAGGCCTATTCCATAGCTTGACTTTGACTTTATCAAGCACTGAACTAAAGAGTAAAAGGGTCCTAAATAAAGGAAACCAAATAAATGTAAAAATGTTGAGATAAAGAAGGAGTTTTTCACAAATTTTCATTTTAATTGTATCTGTGGAAATCTCAAACAATGTTTTTCATGAAACTTAATTCCATGTAAACTCAATCTGACAAAAAGATTGGGAAAAAACCTTTTTTCTCACAGTTTCTAGGTTTCTTTATTATTCAAAATAATACAATAAATACAATATTACTTTAACTGAAAATATTTATTTATTTATTTATTTTAATCAGCAGTAAATTTCACGAATGTTTTATTTTGTTGAAACCAGTAAATCCATGAAAATCTCCTGGGAGAATTAAATTTCTCAATTTCACTTATTATTTTCATTTTTGCTAAATGAAAATATTTCATGGTCATCAATACAATAGCCGAAATTCTGTCCTGACAAAGTTTCTTCATTTGTGAAGTTTAATTTCTTACTGAATCTAACTGTTACTTCTTCTTTTTTTCTCAATTTTAAAACATTTTCATGTGCAGCTCTTTAGAAATTATGCAGATATCTTGTTCAGAGTACTTAGTGTACTACTGGGGTTGAAACTGTACCTTCGCTCTAATATGTAAAATTGTATATAAGGGCCATCAAGACTTAACAGCGGTAATAAACCAAAGCAGCCATTCAATCATTGTACATATACATTTTTACGACTTAAGATGGAATGTTTCCACGGGGTAGTATTGTATAGTTGTGGGTTTTATACATCATTTAATTTGGTTATCTCCTTCATTATTACATTAAAAATTGCATTACCTTATGTTCTTCTTGGCTCGGCAGGGTTATTTTCATCCCATGTTTATATGGCAGTTATTCAATCTCGTTCAGCTGAGATGAATGTTTGTTTACATGCATTTATCGATATTACATCACGGTTGACCGGGATGGAGTGTTCATATGGGAATTTTTCATCCCGTCTAGGCCAGGTAATATAGTAAAATAAAGCTTTATTTTTAATAATTTTGGTAATCATATGAACACAATTTTGTTTGTCTATGTATATACACATTTTTTTTATAAGATTTGGCATAAAAATAAGAACAAAATAAGAACAACCTGGGGCTCAAATTAATGTTTCAAAAATTAAGAACAGCCTAAGCCTGAATTTTCTTATAAAATAAGAACAACTCATGATGTGAATTCACTCACTGGCAAATGGTTTAGAAGTTGTTGTTTTTTTCACCTTGCATACTCATATCGGATCATTACCGAACAGCAACCATGCTTTTAAACAGTTGTTTTTAAAAAGATTTATTTTAATCATTTTACTGGAAGTTCCATTATATAAATAAGAACAAAATGAGGTTGAAATCTGAAGTTGTGTTCTTAAAGCTAAGAACACAGTAAGAACAATTCAGGCTGAAAAAGGCTAAAAAAATAAGAACAGCCAGCCTCAGGTCAGATTTTACTGGTTCTTATAAAAAAAGCATGTATTTCTAAAGGAAAGCGATATCTCACCCAACCAAGCCAGCCCGCCTCCATATGAACAGCCTCTAAGACACATAATACCCTTTTATTACCAAAATTATTAAAAATAAAGCTTATTTATTTTTTATGTAAAACTATATTACCCCGGTTTTTATAAAGGAAAAATATAGATCAAAACGATTATCTAGAAGTGTGAAGTGCTTTGAGAATTGGTAATAGAATTTTAATGAAAACTATTTAATTGCATTTTCACATACAAGAGCGAACACACTATAAACAAACAAGATTCCAAGCTGCAGTCTACACACGACACATGATATTGTGAGTTGTCACTTGAACTGAAGTAAAATATCATGTTTTACAATAAATTAATTTTTTAAAATATTCCCATGAGAACTTCAAATCATTCCAAATGTTTCGGGAAATATAACAGGCTTTTTATTGGCAACTGTTGAAGGTCAACTACACAGCAACAGACAATGGACCTGATCTGAAACAGGGTGGCCACTCATTTCGAGATCCAAGATTATTCAAGTATAATTATTAAGAATAATGTTTGACTTTTCAAGTATATCTTTCAGACACAAAAGTCCAAGTACTATCAAGCATATCTATAATCAATTTTTATTTGTAAGCCAAAACATTATCTGGGGCATAACCAAAATGTTTAGAGGGACTCATTGTTATTATATACATCTGCTTTAATTGACGTAGGGAGCACCATGGTTGGGGCAGATATGCCTGAGAAAAGTTTTGAAATTTAAAGCCCTAAACAAACAAAAATCTGAAAACAATGTGATTGTTTAGTGCTGCATTTAATTATATGTGATAGTTCTGTATTGCAATTTTTTAGTGTGACGACTAGTTTGGTGTACATGTTTTAGTTAAAAGCAGATATAAATTGGACAACAAATTTTTTTGATTTACTTTTTCATAATTCAAGCTACAGTTTCAACTTCAGGCAAATCTATGGTATCATTCATTTCTTTCAGTGAATCAGACTCAAATGGAATTTGAAAACATCTCTTAAAATCTAAGTTTCTCGTTCAGTTATATTTTGATGGCTAATGATACACACAGCACAGATTGCACAGATAGTGAGTGCAGTTATTGAAGGGTAGTACTTACTACATTGATGAAAAAGAATTAATTCTCACAAATACATGTCAGGGTTACGCCACCGTTTTTTAAAATCACTGGTTTATAACTATTGAAATATTGTGTGAGGACAAATTCTAGACTTTCATCATGTTCCCTCTCATCATCTTCTAACTTTCAAAACATTATATATCAAGATAAACTAGCGGATAAATCACAAATTGAAGTATATAACTCTATTTTTTCCATAATTACAAATTGCAAAGAATCTAAAACGAAAATAAGTTATTATACTTGCCTGGCTAGTTTTCCTTCTAGATCTTGATATAACCAAAATTCGTTAATTGTTTACAAGGACACGTGGTAACTACTTTGTTCGATCGTCCTCGTCGTAGTACAGGAATTTACCAATACCAATCAAAATCAATATCAATATCAATAAATTTTCAGTATACAGCGAGATATTACTGAAGACGGAACAAGAACACGTTTGTTCCCAAAATGCACTACAATTAAATTTAGGGCGCACTTAAGAATAAGTTTCTTATTAATTTTACACATATTTCATGGCAATATTCCGAAAATTATTAAGTTATGACAGCTTATCGTTGGAGATCTAATGTTAAGCATCAAAGTTTCTAATTTAAATCGAAAAATTGAAAAATAACAAGAAATGATGTTAAGGAGGGCGCAAACTAGTCTGAAAACTATTGCATTGCAATAACGCGCAGGCTAACACTGCGACATTACACACAGACTGACAGACACGGGTAAATGAAAGATCAGCTTCCTCGCGGCGCTGACCAATTATATTACAAAATAACAAATTAAGAGTTCAATCTAATACCAGAGGCGTATTCAAGGTCAGTCAAAAAAACCTGGAGGAGTTCAACATTATGATATTTCTTTTCAGTCTTAAGTGGCGATTAGGTTACCTGCACGCTTTCCTTTTCTACCTTAAAAGACTGAACTCTCCTCCACAAATTTTGACTGACCTCTGGCTACGCCTCTGAATACAATAACAGTTTTTGAGGTTTGATCGTCATTATTTTCATCACTGGCATCCTAATTGCTTTCACAAACAGGTCTTCACTGACATCCATTTTATTTTCACTGACATCAATTTTGTTTCCCTCAATCGTAACAGAAAAATCTGTATCGTCCTCATTGACTGATTCAACTGCATTCGATTCCCCTTCCTTTGCTTGACCGTCATAATTCCAGCCGAAAATCGATAGATAGACTCTACTTGAGATTATCAAACATCGGGGAAAAGTTTCGGTCGGGACTAAAAAATCGGGGAAAAGTTTTGGGCAGGAGTAAAAAAACCGGGGAAAATTTTTGGACAGGGAAATGAAAAATCGGGTGAAATTTTTGGACGGGTGTTGAAAAGTCGGGGAAAATTTGGTCGGGGAAAATTTTAGTCACTAGCCCAAAAAATTAGTCACTTACCCCCGACTTTTTTTCCCCGATAAGGTATTGCAGTTATCAGCGACAACAGACGTACAACAAAGTAAACTCTCTCTAATTCGATCACTCAAGGGACCAAAAAAACGTTCGATTTATGGAAAGTTCGAATTTACGGAGGTTCATTTACAAAGAAGCCATAGTTAAAGGGACCATGAAATCCGTTCAAATTAGAGAGAGTTCGAATTATAGAAGTTCGAATTATTGAGGTTCGAATTATTGAGGTTCGACTGTATTTGCATTCATACCTGTTAAGTGATGTTTATTTTATATCAGCATTTCTGAAGCAAGGTTTCCAAAAACTGATAATTGTTTTTTGACTGTTGCAGTGTCGAGCTTGCGCGATTGTCGTTCAACTTTTTCTTACATTATGCCTACATCCGTTTAATCAGCTAGGTTGGGACATTGTTAAATAGTATGTTACCGTAATAACCCAGCCTGCACATTTGTTAAAAAACCTTTGCAAAGGAGTGAATTTCTATAGAAATATGCACACAATGTCATTAAAAATGCTCTTCGCCGCAGTGACTTTTTGACGATTTTGCCCACTGGGAAGGCTATGGTAAAGCTAAGCGTATTTCTATGGTGACATGTAGTAAACCTTTGAATAAGTTTTAAGAACTTTAAAGTAACATAAGCACTTTGTATCGTCATGTTGATGTCAGCTGTTCGTTGAGGTTATGCCGAGAACGTTTTAAAGATTCGACTCGCTCTAGAGTGCTATGTTATGTGGTTTAATAGTATAAATATATAGCACACGACTCATTCAAGCAAAATAAAATAAAATGTTTTTTGTTTGATGACGATTTAATGAGATCTTTGGGTTCAGTATTGGCTTTTGAGTAATCCAGCAT